>JAJIZL010021565.1:4639-16596 GCA_023969395.1 Amblyomma maculatum
CACACGCACACGCACACACACGCACACGCGCGCGCACGCACACACACGCGCACGCACACACACACACACGCAAACACGCACATGCACGCACGTACACACGCACACGTACACACACACATGCACGCACATGCACGCACGCACACATGCACACACACACACACATGCACGCACATGCACGGACGCACACACACACACACACACATGCACGCACACACACACGCACACGCGCGCACGCAATTTGAATCATGGCATACGTACGGGAGTAATGAAAACCGTCACTGGTTAAGGCATGCAATATCCTTGTGGAACAGAGCCACAGACGGTTGGCTTAGCATGTATGACACAATTCGTGTATACATGTGATCTTTATATTTGGCGATTATTGTTGTCCCGTTCAGAAGCGTCTCAAAGTTTTTGGAATCGGCGGAATGAGTGACTGTTATTTCGACGTGACTGGTTTTATATGTGTTTTGCGTACTCGCTGAATGACGGCCCGTCCAGTCTCCGCAAATTAAAATCGGCCGCCTGACAGTGTAATCTAACAGACCACCCCAAAGACAATTGACAATTTCAGTGTTTCTTTTTAAATGCCGTCTTTCTAACTTCTTGTTTCACTTTGTTATAAGATTCCACTCTCATGCAATCGATTTTACATAGACTGGACGGTGTGTCAGCGAACGAGTGCGCGAACACGCGAAATAAATATAAAACCAGTCACAACAAAATAACATAGACGTTCATACCGCTGATTGCTAAAACTGTGAGGCACTTCTCAACTAGACCACCATAATCGCCAAATATGAAGATAAAATGTACCGCGTGATATCAGAGGCTTTTCAGATACAGGAATTTGCTGTCACATTTGTCAGCTTACCATCGGTAATTATTCCCACAGGATCTTTCATATTTTAACCGCGATGATTTTTGATAGCTCCCGTACGTATGTCACGATCATGATTGTGCTGAACTAGTTTCGCCTTACTGCTTTCTGCTTACCTTGCTGCTTCATATTGCGGCCTTTTTTAATTTCATTTCATTTATTAATACCCTCATGGTCATTGAAACTGAACACAAACAAGAAACACAGCCAAAAAGAAGAAAGATTCTAAGCTCATAGAATTTTACCTAAAGAATATTTAAAACCATGGTGACATTTTAAGGGCAGCAAAGTCTCCGGGAACGCAGTTACAATCCTGGGATGTGCTTGGAATAAAACTTTATGATAAAACAATCAGTACGAAAAGAGATAATTCCAACTTTGTGAATGTGGTTGATAGGATCTGAACGATAAGAGGGATTATAGATTAGATTACAGCGGAGGTTGGTGTTACAGAAGTTTATTTTGTGAAATAGGCACTGATGAGACGAATGACAAATCAAATCAAAGAACGCTAAATCTAGCATTTGTTTCATGTAGAAAATGCTGGCAGCCCGATTGTAGTTGTGCAAAATAAATCTATTGGAATTATCTTGAACAAGTGAAGTGATCGTGTTAGCTTGGCAGAGCTCGGATCTCATACAAAGGCGGTATACTCAAGTTGAGTACTAAAGTTTTGTGAAGAAGCAAACTTGGCGATATAGGGACGGAAAAAATATTGCGTCTCAAGTATCCGACCATACGGTTAACGTTTTTAATTACGCGGTTATTATGAATGGACCAAGTAAATGTGGCTATGTATGTACCCCAAGGTAGCAGCAGGAGTTTACTAACGGAAGCATAAGGTTTACAGGCTTGACGTGACACAGGGCATGATAGGCGTAAAACTGCATTTTGCACTGTTACGTGTCATAAGCCAGTGGTTGTACCCATCAGGGATAGCGTCTAGCCCCGTCTGTAAAGTGTTGACGTCCTGGGCGTTAGTGATCTCTCGAAGTGCTACACAGTCATCACAGAACAGATAGATGATAGATGTGACATGCTGAGGTAGGTCACTAAAGCAGATTCAGGAAAGTAGAAGACCCAACAAACCATTTGGTTGTTAGGTCTGTTTCGTCGTTCCGTTCAACACATCAGAGTGGGTGATACCAGATCCAGCCCCGTACTCATGGGGTTATAGAGGCATGTCATAAGGGTCATTGATATTCCGTCTTCAAAACCTGTGCCTCTGGTACCTACTGGTCCAACTCAGCGTCTTGCCTTATACGTAGATATCACTATTTTGGAAACAACAGATATCTTAGGAGAGAATGAGGATGCACTTCAAGGCGCCGCCAACCGAGTGAAGAACTACGTCACCGACTGCAGCCGCACCTGTCCCTCGACTAAGTCCAAACTCTAAGCCAAGCACCCCCGCAGCAGCAAAGAATTGATACAAGTCAAGATCCATGATCCACCCATTTTCGAAGTAGGTGACATTCACAAGTGGCACATCTATAACAAAGGGTCAGTGCGACAGCCATCGTCAAGTTCCGCACGGTGTGCGAAAAAGTAAGAAGGACGTTCTCACGCATTGCGAGCAAGAATATTAGTATGAAAGAGAACGATGCCCTTCGACTAATTCAAGCATCTCGTAAGCTGCACAACCCGTGAAAGGAACTGCATAATGGGGCAAAACTAGGTGAGTTGAAGTCGGTCGCATGGTAGAAAAACAGCGCACGAATGCCCGTCGGCGAGACGGTCATGTATGTATGTCCCTAAATTTGTCCTCGTTCATTTGTGCGCTATTTTTCTGTCATCCAAGCATGCTCCTGTCCACTACTCGAGAGAGAGCTAGCAATTGTCTTCGAACGGCCTGTGTGACATAGCAGTAGCGTACCAGCAAGTCAAACTACCTATTTTCGGAAGACGCACCATAGCGGGAGGCAACTGCCAGAATCATTAGGTCGCTACTGTCTTGAACGCCTTGAGTTTGAATGGCGGCCGATCGGCCAGAAAGTCTCGTAGAAGCATCGCGTGAAAAATTTTCTTTGTGCTTCCGAACACACTCTAGGATTTACGCAACGTTGAGGTGAAACTGTTGTTAGAAGCGAATGCCACTTATGCTTTTGGTCTCACCCGGCCAGTTCCGTTCGTTCTACGCTAAAGAGTAGAAAAGCAACCATGGCGAACGGTAGAAAATGTCATGCATTGGGAAGTTTCACGCAGTAAGTGAGCAGCCCAGTATAGTGGCCTGCGGGTATAAGAGATTATAAAGTTACAGTAAACCTAATATTGAAGATAGCGCATGTGCGGCTGCAATGTCGGCGGTGAGGGCACAGTATATACCAGCATAGCATTATCCATTGTCTCCTTCCCCACCCTCAGAGTGTACTCAATATTCTCGGGTCTCTGTTGATTATGGAAACGATTAGTTCTGCCAAGCAGCCAACCTTCGCAGATTTGATGCCATGCAACTCCGTCTGAATCTTGCTGGCTCCTGGCTACGTCGGGATTGTAGGCAACGATTCGGTAAATGAGGCAAACCGCGATGAACTAAACCGAACCCATGCAATGCCCTGGTGATACCCTCCGTCCAGATTGAAAGGCGTCTGCTTCCGTTAGGACAATTCTCACGAGAACAAAGAAACCACCACTGCACGCAATTGTTTAGTTATAATCAAAGCCACCAAGGGCCGCGAACTGGCCTATAAGATCGGTCCATGCCAGAACTAAGACTGCTACGGCGCTATCGCTATGCTACATGATTAATGCGTCGTTGTCACAGCTTTTCTATAAAAACCTTTCTTGCCAGCCATGATATGTGTATATTTTCCTGCTAAGAGAAAATGCATCTACGGCTAATTTGCTAAGTATGATCTCGTAATGTTCTTGATTAGACCAATTCTAGCCGTCAGTTTCACGACGCCGCCGCTGCCGCGTTGCATGCTGGTACACGTTGTCATCCGTGCGCTCCAGCAGCCGAGAGTGCCTGCGCGCTGCGTTTTCGAACGATTGTTGAGCTCGTGTGTATGCCACAGTGCATCGGGAAAATTCAACTGTTACATTTCTGGATGCTATAACAACTGCGCAAGGAATAAATTATCCTGGTTTGATGTTGTAAGGGATAGCTTATACGGCTCGTACGGTCGAAAAGTCATCGGCATCGACGTAGCAGCAGTAGTTGTCAGCAACGCGTGTCGGAAACAATCGGGGGCTGCGTAAAAAATAATATCATGGTGATTTGTACTTCTAGAGATTTATTTATTTATTATTTATTTATTTATTACCCGCAGAGCCTGTGGGCATTACAGAGGGGGTGGGAATTATAATCAAAAACAGAATGAAACAATGTGCAATAATGTGCAAGAATGACAAATGTAATAAAAAACACAAGACAAGTCAAACAGTGAAATGCATACCACGCTCAGGAACAAAACAATTGCTACAGAGTCACGTAAAAATGATTACAAATGGCAGGCTTAAATGGCAATGTGTCTTCAATTGATGTGATGGAGGAGGGAAGGCGGTTCCACTCTGCACTCGTCTTGGGCAGAAAAAAAGCAAAAAGGACATTTGTTCGACAACAAGGAACGAAAACATTATGGCGGTGATCTATGCGGGATGATACGTTTGTAGGTTGGGGTATACGTTCGCGTTTTATGGAAGAATTATGAAAGAACACTTTATGAAAAAGACAGACGGGAAATTTTTCTTCTGACTTTCAAATCGGGTAAATTAAGGTTAGACTTCAGAAGAGAAACACTGGTTGTACGAGAGTAATTGAAAGCTATAAAACGAGCAGATCTATTCTGAACATATTCAATGACATGGGTCCCAAATTGCTGACGCGTATTCCAACGTACAAGAGTCTGATACAAATTTAGTTTGAGATGTAACGGCGATTGAGAAAAATTCCGCCATAGGTAGCTGAGAGTTCGGTTTGCATTGCTTATGATGTAGTTAATGTGAATATTCCAGGAGAAATTACAGGTTATGTAGACACCCAGGTACTTATATGAAGTAATATGCTCTAAAGGACTATCATTTGTTTTGTATTCTGATAATTGGGCAGGATTTTAACGCCGTGATATTGTCATATGCTTACATTTGCTAATATTGAGAGTCATTAACCATGTGCTACACCAGTTAGAAATATTATTGAGGTCGGCCTGTAGAAGAACACTGTCAGAGGGTGTAGTTATTGTAGGATAAAGGACGCAGTCGTCAGCAAAGAGTTTATTAACAGAATTAGCGCATGCAGGGAGGTCATTTATATATATTAGGAAAAGTAAGGGACCTAATACAGAGCCTTGAGATACACCAGAGTTTACTAAACAAGATGGTGAAGCACAGTCGTTAACTATTACACACTAAGAACGGTTTGTTAGAAAGCATTTAATTCATATTAGTAAATTAGGGTCGATATTTAACATACTGATCTTTAGTAATAATAAGTTATGAGGAACCTTATCAAACGCTTTCTCGAAATTGATGAATGATTGGTGTCTGGTACGTGGATGACGAGTTAATGAAATCATTGTAGTTAATTGAATGATCGATGAATTAAATAAATGATGAAAATAAAAAAAAATGAGATTCAAAGGTGTCAAATTGCTCAGAAGGAAATAGAATGCTTGATGATTCTGATTAAGAAAGTTAAAAGCGTGTAATTGATCAATTTATTCATTGCAATATTTGAAATATGATAACGTTAAAAAAAGGGGTTCAAAAATGTCAAAGTGTACAGAATGAAAAGCTAGTGTTGATTATGCTGATTAAGAAAACTTAAACCGTGTTATTGATTCAGTAAATAAAGTAATTGAAAAAGCTTAAAGTTAGAAAAAGGGGTTCAAATGTGTCATAATACTCTGAATGAATGTGTCATAATACTCTGAGTGATTGATGACACTGAATAGCAAAATTTAGAATGTGGAACTGATCAATTATAATGGAAATAATTTAAAAAGGCATGTGTGTTCAAAGGTGTCCAATTTCTCATAATGGAAAGCCAATATTTGCTGACTCCAAGTATCAATGTCAAAAAAAGATTAAAAGAGATAAAGACATCGTCCGTATGTGTGAAACGCTATCGCGTCACACCCTTAACGGCAGAGCTTATGCGTCTTCCTAATCTTTTTCCCTGAATTGCAAGCTCCGACAGACGTCGCTTCAGTAGATTAGCAGGGCTGGACAGAACGCAGGTACTAAAGCTCCTTTCCTAAATAAATATGTTTATGGTCTCAGTTTCTTGTATCGGAATGTAAAGTGAGTATTTTAACATCGAAAAGGATATTATTTTGGAGGACATTTGCCTTAGTGTGCAATATTAACGGAATAGACCCCCCTCCCCTCCCCCTGCCCCTTAGCGGCTGTACACGCCAAGCTTTTTGCCCCATCACCCCTTTTCGTATATTTTTGTGCTATTTGTTACAAGTTGCAATAATATATGTGAACGCTGTGCTAATATTATCACCCACATACATGGCTTACTTTATTTTATTTATAGCCCACGTAGCAAACAGGCACTAATGCATGCGTGTGCCTGCATTATAAAAGTGCCATGAAGACGAAGACAGGGATATACACGAAATGTAAGCGGGCAGAGACGCAGAAACAAAGGCTGTTATACCGCAAGCATCAGCTTGAAGAAAAAGCGCACAAGTCTCTAACTTCTTCGTCTATCAGGCGGGCATTATATACGTGCAGAGGCGATGAAAAGAAATGCGAGCAGCGCGGCATCTACGCTCTCCATCGGTCGCGTTTTTTTTTCATCGTGGTAGCACTTGCATGATGAGAAAAAGAAGCTAGAGTCGTCTATGATTGTGTTGTGAATGCCTCATGTGTTCTTTTCTACCACTTAAGTACAAAAGCGTCGAAAAGAAATGCAAACATCACAGCATACACCGTACATTTTTCGCATTTTTTTTTTATCGCGATGGTACATCGAGATGTTAATATTTTTATTCACGTAACGTGCTTCACGCAACTCTCTGCAACAGTTTACCTGGGACTCAGCTAAACTTTCACGAATCATCCTCGAGGTTAGCGATATCTCTGAGATCTCACTCTTTTTGAAATCATCCGTGAGCACAAATAAAAGACTAACGTAAACTTCTTCACAATAAGTTGACTGTTACCAAGGGCTGTTATCAAATATTGGTTTTATCGAAGTCCACGTAAGTATTCTTAAGGCTCGAACGACTCGGAGCCGCAATTCAAAGCTGTCACTAACCTCCGTTGTATCCCGATGAAGTCCGTCACTATAAGCTTACGTGACGTTACACGCATCGGAAACCACGCGTGATAAAACCGCACCTCAAAACAATCGTTTTGCACCAAAGTGTATTCATACATGGCTCAAATGATATGATACTGCACGCGTAATCAGTCGGTAACAATGCAAATAAAAATTAGGAGGCACTTATGCTCCGCCGTTAAGTGTATGTTGCAATAGCGTTTCACACACAGGGACAATGTTTCTTTTTGTCGCTTTTTATTTTAATTAATTTCTTTATTTTTATTTGTGTTTTTGTGCTTTCCGGTTTTTATACACCAATATTTGGCATCAGCTAACATTGGCTTTCCATTTTGAGCAGATTGACACCTTTGAAAGCGTTTTCATTTTATTCAATTATTGAAATTGTTGCTCAATTACACTCCCCAAATTTTAATTACCATTGCCAAATACTGACATTTAATTCTGAGCGTTTTTGACACCTCTTAACCGCCTTTTTTATTGTTCATTTTTTTCGATTAGTGCCATTAAATTATTGCAAAGATTTGTTTAACTCGTCATCACAAATCACACACTAATCAATCCCTAGAACCGCGAAGACCATGATACGATTGTTTTAAGCATCTTCCGATTATTTCTGACCCGCGTTGCCGATTACGCCGCTGGCGTTTCAACGGAATGAGATGTATAAGCAATCGTCTAAAAGAACAGAAAGACCCTTATGTATGTTTCCATTTAAGAACGAAAACGTTCACAAGAGAGATGGGTGACATTTGGATCACGTACGTGGTGTAAACTAGAGCGCTACGGCGTGAATTTAACCCGTGCTCTACCTGTTCGAAGCCTCAGGTGTACTTTTATAACTCGTTGCTTACGCGCTTTAACTACGAGAGAAAGGTGTAAGCTTGTTTGACAGGCGATCAACAGCGCACTAAGAAATTCTCCCGTCACTTCCAAGAAACGCGATGAGAAAAACATCGAGCAAGTGCATGAGCGAAAAGAAGTAAAGATTAGACTAAGAAGGACCTTGGCTATGACTGTAGCTGATTTTAACTGTCTAGGATAAAGCTATATGGCATATGTAGCTGTGTGAACTGTTTTTTATTCTTTTTCTGGAACCTCAGTTCTCTGCCACTTTGTGCTTACGCAAGCATACGTAGCGTGTTCCCTCGAATAGATATTTTAATGAAACTTTGCACACTTAGTCTTCACATACTGGGCTAAGCAATGAACCACGAAAAAAGTATTTGTGTGATAACGTTTATTACTCTTGCGTTGTTTGTTTTTTTTTTGAAGCATCTCTTGTTTAAAACGACTGTTTTTGGTAATGATGTCAGTAAAATTCGACAACTGAAGATGTCGTAATTATTTTAGTTTATTGCATCGCTAGCATCGTTATGTATGTAACTGCAAAAATAATTTTGGTTGTGACGAGGTACATAAGAGTTGTGATTGCCAGTGTGGGATGCATATTGTCACGTGGTGGTTACAAGGCAATATGCATCAAAAAGTAGACGGGCGTAATAACGCTGAAAAGTCTTTATTGGGCTGACTTGCGCCCGCAAAAAAACTAAGCAATCGGCGGTGCCGATTGCAACAAACGTGCTCTTTGGTCGTCGAACTGACAATGCTGTATCACTCGTCCGCGCTCAATTTAAAGGCGGCGAAGGCACATCTAGATAAACCGCGACCGGTGACTAGCATAACCTGGAAATTGGTAGAACCCCAAGCGCGTGGCTGGAGTCCTTCGAGGTATATATTACGAAGCACCTTCCGCAACAAAGGAAATTATAAAGCCACATCTCTCGACATCTAGCAAGACCAAACAAAGAATACATAATCGATCTTTGTGCTATAATCATGGTGATAAGGCCACATTCCGGCGGCTGTTAAAAAAACATCAGAGATTTAAATGGTTCCGGAAATGTTTAGTACAATTTTTTTTTTTGCAATAAAAGTAAAAACAATCGTGTAGATGAACTTGCTGATTGGAATACAAAAAGGCCATCTTTAATATAGGCCACTTATTTCTCTCTTTGTTCGATATTTTTTTTTCTTAAAAGTGGCCTCCTACCCTAATGCTTGTATATCCCTTTCTGATCCTTGTTCATACAAATGTATTTTAATGCACGCATATCAATACCGTTTGTTTTTTCCTGTACAAGCATACAATCTCAAGCTACAGATTATATGGGACACCACCCGACATGGATATAACGTCTCGCTTTAACCGAGCCATACGAACGTGCCCGCGTCGCCTACAGAAGCGTGTCTAACTCGGGGATGAAGGGTCCTGGAGGGTTGAACTCTGACCTCACCCTCCCACATCCAGGCGACGCCCGAATTGGAAGCGTCTCTCAACTTGATCACTTTATGTGATACCGTGACGTCACGCAGCCCGACGACCATGTCACCGGCAAAGTGCCAACTGCCGGAGCCATAGCCACGGTTACCCGCTCAGAACGCTATCAGGATTCTGGTCCGTGTCCGGGTATCAAGGCTCCGAGTCCACGAGATGAGGTCAACGAAATATGAGTTTATACATTATTTACAGACATGGTACAAGGCACAACAATACCGGCGCGGGGGCCGAACGCTACAGGCTACTCGCGACTGTCTTCGCACAGCGCCGGCCAGGGAGATTCCACTACAGGCGAGGAGCACTGCATTCGACGAATGCTCATGACGGTCTCCACCGACAAGCGGCAGCGCCTTCTTTTATAGGCCAGGAAACCGATGGCAATTGAACTGTCCAATCCTTAGAGAGGAGTTAGCGGCGTCCCTAGAATTTCAACAGCGAGCGCGCAGGTCTCCCGTCACGGCACGAGGGGGTGGGGGAGAGGAGGGCTGGGAGCAGGCGCCGGAATGTCTAGAGAATATTCTGGCTTGCCCGATGGAGAGGCTTCTCCTCAGTACACTGAAACCATGCGGCGCAGAACCAGGGTTTGTAAAGGGGCGTCAGGCGCTCGCCAGCATCCGCTCGGCTCCGGTCGTCGACCGCTGCAGAAACCACTCGAACCGCGACTAGAAACCCGATCATAACAATGCCGATGCCTGAAACAACGTATTTTCGGGGGAGCAGAATCTTTAACGCTGTCAGCAAGGTGTCATTAGCATTGCAAGAATATAGAAAGGGGATTGAGGAAACATTGTGAAACACTTTACAAGCTTGATTAGCGGACGCTAGTACCTTGAAGAGCCGGTGCAACAGTGTTGTCGTTAGGATATTATGCACTAGATTCGGAAGAGGGACTGCAGACAGCAGCGATATCCCCATAAAAGCTATAAGATTAACTCTTCCTCAGATTTCGTCACTTGAGTCGTTGGGCCTCTTTGCACGCACAGCTGCTTATCGACTGCTTGCGCGATGAGGACGGCGTCTGAGGAGGCGGCTCAGAATGTTCAAAGTGGATCACTTGCGGAGCTTTATAAGTCAGCTTCTCTGCAGCGCTTGTTTTCTAACCGAAATGTCTTGTTACCAGACGACACGCAGTCTTTGTTGAAATGGAAAGAAGCAGGCGCCTCTTTAAGGTGCATTTAGAATTGAGTCTCTAACGTATTGCAGGGAGGCAGCGCTACGAATGGGCCGAACCCAGTCACGCTCGATGATCAAGGCGCTGGGTGATCCCAGCTCCATTCATGATTTATGTCAAAGAGGTGGCATTCGAACGTTGCATCCTTTAGACACCTCTCCCTGAGGCATCTTGAAGTCAGCTGGAGACATTACAGAGTTTGCTTAGAAAGGAGATCTCTCTTCCACTCCTTTATTCAAATAATGCAGGAGTGGCATCTGGAAACGGTTCGAAAAACAGTCTTGCAGAGAAGCTAATTTACAGATGTCTGCAAGTGGTCCAATGACTTGCCCTTGTTTGCTTGCTGTTTTATCATTATTTTTTTTTACCAGTTTATTCATATCAAGAAGATTTTTTATTTATGCGTGTTGTTGTCCTCTACACTGATGGCACATATCCACACAGGGGGATAGGCCAATAATCGGGGTACAGAGACATTCTAAAGATGTATACGACCTGTGCACCTCCTAGCGGTCGTTTTCAAAAGTACTTCCGGGATACGAGTTGTGGCTGCTCCTGCGTCGCTGCGAGGATTGCCACGTTCGCGACTGCGATTTTTTTTTTTCTGCACCTGTCGTTTTTTTTTTTTTTTTTTTTTTTTTTGGTCGGCCTCAAGTTAAGGGTGGCCTTTGTGTACAAGCGAAAACATTGATGATGCCGCAGTCATACGGGATAAACTAATGCGTAAACGCGCCAGGTGCCTCCTGCAAACAAGCGCTAAATCAGCTGCATTTTTAAGCGCTGCTTTACTGTGGGTATGCTGCATCGACTGATCAATTACTTCAAAAGATTAATAGCAGTTTTTTTATTGCCTCAGGGCATCAGTATATATAAAAAAAGCAGTTTTTTTAATTTTGTATTTGCTTTGCTTTGCAATACCTTTTAATATGTGCTCATGGTGACGCACCTCGATCCAATATGTGAGATTTTCTGCGCCACCCGCCGTTACATTCCGCTAGCACCGCTTTTTTAGGCTTATCGCTTCATCGACCGAGTTCGCAAGACTTAGTGCGATGTCACTAACGGTTGTCGTTGTCGTTGGCCGTGAAAGAAATATCTCGATGGAAAATTCAGGAGCAGTTTGAAATGTTCAGCCTTAACGCTAGATTTTGCAAAGAATTTCCGTAAATAAAAAAAAAAGAAGATAATTGAGCGCAAATGAAAGCTGAGTCAACTTTGAGTCGGGGTGGAAGTCGAAATAAGGACTTTCTTGTTGCGAGACAGACACACGCTAATAGGTCGAGAAGGATCGCTGGTCAAGCTGGATAAAGGTCGACCTTCTGAATTTGCG
>JAJIZL010021565.1:22392-49870 GCA_023969395.1 Amblyomma maculatum
GGTAGGTATTTGCTCGGTCGGTTCGTTAACGCCACCTACTTGCTCCGGCCGGAGCACGAGTTCTCTAAAGTTGGGACGCATCATCCGCGCCGGATTAATTCAGGCGCTCGGTCGCGGAGCATGCGTACCATTCTTGTTCTACGATTGTAATACCAGGTGTCAAACTAACGCCAAACCGAGCCCATAGATTTGCTTCCAACGATGAGGCAGGGTCATGCAAGGGTTAATCGGTAATTTGAAAATAGCGGAGCCTGAGAAGATGCTGCTGCCAAATGAAGGTTTTAATCAGATCAGTTTATTGAGGAGTTTCCAAGCGCCGCTCCGTGGATGTCACTGTACTGTCACTATTTCTATTGTTTTAAAACTGCTTTTGAATCCTTCCATGAAACGATGGCATGGCGGCACTGTTTTTTATTTACTGCCACAAACAAGGAGGTGCAAAGTTGTGGTAGAAAACATAGCGAGTACCTGCAAAGAAGACAGCTTGACTGGCCACAAGTTTCGTTTACGACGACGGCAGCAAGACAGGGGGGAAACTTGCTAAACCAAAAAGAACGAAATTATCATCATCATTATCATCAGCCTGACTATACCCACTGCAGGGCGAAGGCCTCTCTCATATTTCTTCAATTAACCCGGTTCTGTGCTAGCTGCATCCACTTGACCCCTGCGAACTTCTTAATGTCATCCGCCCACCTAACTTTCTGCCGCCCCCTGCTACGCTTTCCTTCCCTTGGAATCCAGTTTGTTACCCTAAGCGACCATCGGTTATCCTCTCTTCGCACTACATGTCCTGCCCATGCCCATTTCGTCTTCTTAATTTCCACTAGAATGTCAGTAACTTGAGTTATTTCCCTGACCCACTCTGCACGTTTCCTATCTCTTAATGTTACCCCTAGCATTTTTCGTTCCATAGCCCTCTGAGGTGTCCTCAACTTAAATAGAACGCTCTTGGTTAGCCTCCACGTTTCAGCCCCATAGGTGAGTACAGGTCAAAAAGTACAGGTCAAAGAAAAAATACCAAAGTCAAATTGATAAATATATTTTAAAATGAGCGAAAATACATGACAAAGCAAGAAAGTAAGAAAGTGCATGTACAACCGTACACAGCCATCAGCGCAAAAACACTGCATGCAGATTATTTGCGGAACAAGTGAGCACTTAATTATTACATTATTACATCTGGTGATATCATTCAGTAAACTGTGCAACCGGTGGCATAACGTTTGCTTACCTTAATTATTGTGTAGGTGGGGAACACACCAAGTCTCTGGAGCTCGAGATGTGTAACAAGCGGCTCGTTTTATGTGGGAGCGAGAGAACTGAGAAGGCCAACGTTTTTTTTGTTGTTGTTGTTGTTTTTTTCAAGGAAGATATTTTGAGGGTTCTAAGTGCGCTGAAAAGACGAGCGGAATGAAAATCGTGAGGATTATTGCTTATGACACGAATAACTTTCTTCTTAAAAACAAACAGCTGATGAATGTTTGAAGTGGTCCCCCACACGAGAAAGAAGCCATTAAAGGCGACAGTGAAAATAAGCATTATAAATGAGCGGTTTTACGGATTGAGGCAGGTTCCTTAGGCAGTAAACTAGCCCCACCTGATACCTGGGACAGTTTGCCTGCGAAAAACATTTGGGACTCCCAGGTCATGTTGTGACCCAAATGCACACCAAAACATCAACTGTACAGGTTTTGAGCACTATGTTTCCAGGTAACCCGACATTCATGTTTTTTTTTTTAATGAAAGTGTAAGGCTTTGGTTTTCTCGGTGTTATTCATTAGCCAGTTTTCCAGATACCACTGATGTAACTTAGAAAGCACGTTGTTAGCACGTATCACCAAGTTATCCTGGGATTTGGATTAAAAGGCGAGCGTGGTGTCATCTGCTCATATAAAGTACACGGTGCCGGGATCAATGTTAATAAGATCGTTCACGAAAACTTTATACAAAAGAGAGCCCAACGTGTTTGCTTGAAGGATACGTATACAGGAACATGAAGCACGCTAGCGGTTAAGCCTTTGGCATGCAGAAATTGTTTTCTTTGGCTCAGGTACGATTCAAGTAAGTCTAGCACGATACCTCGCCATAAATAATGCCATAATAAGTCAATTTACAAAGCAAAATCCAAGTATATTAACAATGATATAGAAGGAATCGGGCAAGTCTACAAAAACACCTAAGGTTCAAAAAAGTGCCTCAAATATTTTTTGGCATTAATTTATCTGTTATAGTTCAGTGGATTTGTGCAAGGCATGCTCATGTGGGATTAATTAGCTATGCTTGACAAGAAAGTGAGATACCCTTCAAAGTAGTATCTTATCAAATCCATAGGAAAAACTTGGGAGTAGGAGATAGGTCTGTAGTTTAGCTTTGTGCTTTTTTTTTTACCTTTTTTGAATAAAGCAAGTACCTTTTCTACTGGCATTCTTTTCGGAAATTGGCCTTTTGAAAGACAGATTTACTAAAGGTGGGCAAGAACAGATGAAATAACGTCGAGCACATACCAGACGACCTGATCTCCAGGCTTTCTGCATCACAGACACAACTGTTACTGAGTTCAGGGGAAAGCAGCCTTATTTCAAGTTCATTTGTAGAGTTCAACAATATTGATTCCATGAAGTGAGCATCAGTGAAAAGGAATGCGTTCAAGCTGGCAGTTTGGTGACAGATACTGATGAAATGGTCGTTAAAACAGTTGGGAAGCGTGTCACCGCAGATTTCCGAACCGTTCATTAAAATTCGCATTTCCGAACATTTCTCGAACATTTTGGCATGTTAAAAAGTTCGTTTCGACATATGAGCTGCAAGCCGAACGTAGCTTTTTCGCAAGCCGGTTACGAAATGACTTTAAGATTCGCAAATTACAAGAATGTCTAGAACTAATAAACCTGTTTAAATATACTTCCTTTTTTTTTTCTTAATAGGTCATTCTTGATCCTCGGTTTACGAATTTGGGAGGTGCGAGGCTTTCTGAAACGGAAGAGACAACGTTTATTATAACAAGTGCAAAAAGATACCAATGAAAAGCTCGTACGTAGTGTCCGCACATCCTGAAGCATAAGCACCACTCCAGCCAATTTTACACAGTTTTTACGACTGTTTTAAGTACAGGAGGACGTCGTTGATTTTTATTTTATGCTTTACGTTTCAAGCCCCAAAAATTGGCTGGTGTCCACTGATGTGACATGAAAGAAGACCAGGCTTGATATCAGCCTGACCGCAATTTGTGGTGATGAAATCAAGGCATGAGAAGAAACTCTAGTAAGAGAATGAATGACAATACGGCAGTTATAAGAGTTCAAGAACAGCTCACATCTACACCTAAGGGTAGTGTTAGCAGTAAGATCTATATTAAAGCCACCACCGATGATAACGTTGTACTGAACATCAGAAATGTACTCGAAAAACCTTTGCAATAAGTGCAGAAAGCAATAGGTGGTGGTTTAAGCATGACTTGAACCTAATGATAGTGCAAAAGCAGTGAGTGTTGCAGCGAGAGCCTGTTTAACACCCGCTTTTCAATCCGCGGGTTTTCCATAAGTTTTATTTTAAGTACGTTAGGTTTTGGGGAAAGTTAGGTGTCTTGTGGTTTTGGATGGACACCACGGAATGGTGAACTCCTACACCTAGCCAGGTCAAGGTCGTAGTATTTCATATTTTGAGTGTAAATTGTACATTAGTTAATAAGAAAGGAAAAGCGCTCTATCTGTCAGGCTTCAGGGAAGGGAGGAAGGTAGAAAAGGGCGAGATTCTATATTTAGGGCTACGGAGTAATTTGATCCACCTGGGGGACTTGTGTGCGGACATCGTACAAGGAGACGGGTGGCTGCTCCTGGCCCTATGGGGCTGGGAATGGGGGGGCCCCTGCGGGGGCTCGCCTGCCACCGGTGGTTGTGCCTGTTGTAAGCCGTCGGACGACGGCTGTTGCGACGCGCGTTTCTCTCCCCATCTTTTGTTACGGAACAACATTACGCTAGTCACTGAGCCATTTCGCGGAGCCCACGCGAATCGGTAATAGCGTCTGCATGAACCCCAGTCCAGATCTGACGCTCAGCCGCCACCTCGTGGACATCACCTGGAACAGGACACACGTCATACACTAGGCAGCGACCACTACATTATCTTTCTCGCGGTACCATTTACACAGCCTCGTAAGAAATTCCTTACACACAAGCTAACAAACTGGGATGCCATCCGCAAAATGAGAATGGACTACCTAGATTCAACCATCACAGACATCGACCGATGGGTGAGCTCACTCATGCCCGATGTCTCCACACACACTCAACACATCGAAATAACACAGGACACTCCTACATTAGCCTCTAGACTCGATCTTGGAGGCTTGTCACAGCCTCCTAGAGCGCTGGAAAAAGAACAAACTTGACCGCAAGCTGAAAAAGAGGCTGGCCGCACTACAGTCACAGATCATCCAACATGCAGAGGAGCTCTGCCGGTCCAACTGGGGACAGGTTTGTGACAGCATGGCCGGCAATCTGTCCACCAAGCGAGCCTGGCAACTCCTTCGACATCTCATCGACTCTACACAGTCCAAAACAGCTACGCAACATCACGTCACTCGGCTCATACACAACAAGGACTTACCCCAGGCGTTCTTTTGGACAACCTAAAACAAACACATACATCACCCGGCACATCCGACCCCCTTCCTCCCTATACAGGCCAGCCAAATTCTACTCTCGATGTTGACATTACGGAAGCCGAGGTCCGAGCAGCCCTCCTGACTCTCCGCACCTCTTCCGCTCCTGGTGTTGACAAAATCTCCAACTCCATGCTTCGCAACCTGGATGATCAATCGATCACCCAGACTGCCGACTACTTTAACAAATGCTGGGCGGAAGGCACTCTCCCCCAGTATTGGCGTCTTGCCAATGTTATATTTATCCCAAACCAAATAAACCACTCACACTAGCAAACCTACGACCCATCTCCCTCACGTCGTGTCTGGGAAAACTTTTCGAGCGCGTCGTGCTGGCGAGACTCATTCAGCACATGACGGACAATGACCTCTACCCCAACAGCATGGTCGGCTTCCGCCCCAGTTTGTCCGAGCTGGATGCCATGCTGCAGCTCACCACCGACATTTTTGACCCGGCTGTACCGCGCCATACAATGGCCGTCCTGGCTTTGGATTTATCTAAAGCATTTGGTCGAGTTGATCACATCGCGGTCATGACAGCCCTTTCCTGTCTTGATGTGGGTGTGCGTATGCACACCTATATCGGAGCTTTCCTTAACAACCGCACGGCTGAGGTCCACTTTGGCCCACACACATCACCTCCTTACTCCCTTAAAGGGGTCGGTACTCCCAAGGGCTCCGCCCTCTCCCCTTTCCTGTTCAACGCGACAATGATCTCACTCGCCCGCAAACTCACCACGATACCCCACCTCCGGCACACCCTCTATGCCGACGACATAACGTTGTGGACCACCCACGACAGTGATGGCGACATAGAAGGCACACTACAAAGCGCCGCCACATCAAGACATGGATGGAAAAACTATTTTCGTCAGAGAGCCTGTATGGATGATTCCGTGTTAGATGGCCATCAACCCATGGCTGACGGCGACCTGGGTGGCCCACTCCACGGCCCTGGTCTGGACGTCCGGGTCTGAGCTGGCCAACACGGCCTCCCACTGCTCGAGGGAAGGATCACGCATAATATCCGCCGGTGGCGGTGCTATGCTACAGCTCCATAATATGTGGTCATAGGTTGCCAATTCCTGACACCATTTGCACTCCGGCTGAATGTCCGGGTAGATTTTGCTCAACACGTATGGGTTGAAGAAACATCCAGTCTAGAACACGCACGAAGCATTGGACTCTCATGCTCCCCAGAGAAGTCCGAGCTCCTCATCCTCCGCCCCACCACCCGTAACCCTCCCAGCGCCCCCATAACCGTTGCTTTGGATGATCGACCCATTAATAAGGTGGACACTCTCCGGGTCCTGGGGCTTCATATCCAAAGCAACGGTATGAACAGCCTCACGATAAAGAAACTCAAGTGGGTGACAGGTGCAATCTCGCATCTCATCCGCATAGTTTCGGGCCACCATAGGGGCATGAGGGAGCACGATCTATGTCGTCTCATTTATGCCTTTATCCTCAGCCGATTCTTATACACGCTCCCTTACCTCAGACTTAGAGGTGACGAGATTTCCACTTTGGACGCGATGCTTCGTACCACGTTCAAAACCGCCCTCAACACTTCAACAGAGAAATTACTTCAGCTGGGTCTCCACAATACTGTTGGGGAGCTTGTGGAGGCCCACGAACAGACCCAGTATATCCGATTGACACAGACTGCCACCGGACGTCACATCCTCAGAGCTGTCGATGTTCACATCCCAGGTAACAACCCCACACTCCTCTCCATCCCACGCCCTATCCACTCCAATCTTCTTGTCAAACCCCTTCCCCGAAACTCCCATCCACAACACCACGAGCCCCGCCGCCGAGCCCGGGCAAAGGCGCTCCACAAATATTACGGCTCCGAGACGGATGCCGTATGGCTGGACGCCGCATGCTCAGGCGATGAGGCGGCGGCAGCCGCGGTGAACAATACCCTTCAGTCTATTGCAATTCTCCCCCTCCCCTCTGTTACCTCCTCAGAAGTGGCCGAGGAGGCAGCGATCGCCCTTGCAATTGCCCACACGGAAGCTAGACATATACTAGCAGACTCAAAAACTGCACTACTAAATTTCGCACGTGGGCGAGTTCATGTTTCTGCTTTTTGCATACTGACCTCACCCACTGCCAACCCGCCCCACCACGCGGAGCTTATCTGGGTGCCGCACACTCGGGGAACCCTGGCAACGAGGCCACCAACAGCTTAGCCCGGGGTCTTACGCCGGGCACAGGCGGTCCCCACGTCGGAGTTCTACCGGGAGCGCATGCACACGTTTAAAGAGATGACTCAGGCCTACCGGGTCGAGAGACAGATCTACCCCCCACCTCACTCCTCCCTCAGCAATCACCACCAAACACTATGGCGCCGCCTCCAGGCGCGAACCCTCCCATCCCCTTACATTAGGTCCCGTTACCACCCCACTCTCACCGACCCATCCTGCACCCTTTGCAACCACCCTACTGCCACCCTCGCCCACATTTTATTCCAATGCCCGGCGGATCCTCCCCGCGGGGTCTGGAGCACTTCACCACCTGGGAGGAATGGGAGACCCTGCTACGCTCTGAGGACCCGGTCCGGCAAAAGACCGCCACAGACCGAGCTGCCGACGTCATGAACCGTAGCAACATGAATGTTTGAGTGTAGTGTGGCCGTGCGGGGGCCCAGGGGCCGGCGTGCCCCGAACTCCTCTGTTAAAATAAATGTTTTTTACTACTACTACTTCGCGGAGCCCCCGATGGGCCATTCTGCGCATGCGCAAGGAGCGAGTGACTTCACATGGAGCACAGCTGGAGAGCACGTCGGAGCCGCCGCAGACTCCTCCACTCCGCCGCCGCGTCAGCTGCGCATGCGCCAGGAGGGAGTGATTCACACGGTGCACAGCTGGCGCGCCGGGGCCACCGCCGGTTCATCTGCGGCGCGGTGACACAGAGGTGCAGTTGCGTTCGCCGCAGATGTTGCTTCCGCAGTTCTGCTCGGGATGGCCATTGGTCAGACCACAGCCAATTTTTGTTTCTTTCTATCTCTGTGTTATTTCTCCTCTGTCCGCACGAGGCGGCGGAGGTGTCTATAGAGAGAAAGAGGAGCCGTAGTGGAGGTCTACGGACTAATTTGGACCACCTGGGATTTTTAACGTGTACTGACATTGCACAGCACACGAAAACAAAGAGGCGTCCGTGTGCTGTGCGATGTCAGCGCACGTTAACGATCTCCAGGTGGCCCAAATTACTCCGTAGTCCTCCACTACGGCTCCTCTTTCTCTCTATTCACTTTCACTCCCACCTTCCTCCCTTCCCTTACGGCGTGGTTGAGGTGTCCACAAAACACAAGTGAGACAGTTACCATGTGTTTCCCTTCCTATAAATAAATAAATAAATCAGATATTAGTCAGTATCAGGCTCATAATAATAATAATTGGTTCACAGGAAGGGAAAGGCGCAGTACCTGTCACACTTGCTCCGTGGACACCTAATCCGCGCCGTAAGGGAAGGGAGGAAACTGGGAATGAAAGTGGAAAGAGAAATGCGTTTTCATTCTCTTCTTCCTACAGTCGCAACACACGTTTACAACACGGCTGCCTCTGCTGTAAAAATGGATTCACATTAAAGGAAAGGTGCAGTATTTGTCACGCTTGTTCTATGGACACCTGAACCGAGCCGTAAGGGAAGGGAGAAAGGCGGGAATGAAAGTGGAGAGAGGTAATAATATTAATAATAATTGGTTCACAGAATTGGAAAGGCACAGTATTTGTCACACGTTCTGCGGACACCTAAACAGCGCCGTAATAAAAGGGAGGAAAGTGGGGTGAAAGGGAAAGAGAGAGAGAAAGGTAAGTTAGGCTCTGGCAAAGGAAGATGCAGTATACTTTTGGCTGGACGCCATGAAATTGTGAACACCCACACTTAATTAGGTCAAGGTCACTTGAAACCACGTGAAGACCGCCTCTACTTAGTGTGGTGAAGCTTTTGCTTCAATTGTAAATTGGTGTATGAGAAAGGAAAGACACAGTATCTGTCGAAATCATTTTAAGGTCGAAATGAGGCTTACACGACAACTGCTTTACATTTTATTTGAAAAAACAGCGCACCTTCAAGACGTGGACAATGAAAGAACGCAGCGCTGACTTCATTGGATTATTTTATTGCAAATATGAATTGCCAAATAGCCCGTTCTACTGCCCTTGCTAGTGACTGCTTTACCTAGCATATCACTGTGAAGCTTTCGCTTCAAAACAGACTAAACCAAATGCACGTGAAAGACAGCACTTGATAATCATTAGTAACACAAAATTTCTCAACACATTTCACGTCGGAAACGGGCAACGTCTTCAGACCCTTTTGATACGGATCCCGAACCCGATCCGGCCCTCACTTTTCGAGAAATTACTGAATTATTCCAATCCGGCAATGCAATTTATCCCAAGCCTTGTAAGGGCCTTACAAAGGTGGTGGAACGCACACTTATCCGTCTTTACACCAAAACGCTGCTGTGTCCGGCAGTTTTAAAACACCTTGGCCCTGCCTGCACAGGAAAATGCCCGCACTGTGCGGAGAAGTCTTCGGAATTCTTCCACATAGTACTGGCATGCCAGTCAACCCCGAACCTCGCCCCCAAACCCAACCCCACCCGGGAGGACTGGGAGACCGCCCTGCTCGGCTGCTTCAACTTGGCAAGCCACACGTACGCACACGCACACGCACGCACACACACACACACACACAAACACACACGCGCACACACACACAAACCGCCCTTGGTACGAGAACTCAGTCTCAGTGTGCGCCAGAATTTTCACTCTCCCAAGCGAATCGGCAATAGTGTCTGCATGGATACCTGTCCAGACATTATAGTCACTCGATAATTTTCAAAGTACCGCGATTCTTTTTCCCTCGCCGTTGCGCCACCGATTGGCCAGGATAGGTCACGTGGTGTGCCGCGGCTTGATTTCGCTGTCAAGCTTCCAAACAGTCGCAGCGTGGACGCCTTCTATCGTAGTGCGTTTGCGGAGATTGCTGTATTTCGGGTCTTGGTTTTGTTGCTCTTTATTTTTTCTTGTAGCAAGTACTTAGCGGCAGATTGCTGGGGTACAGTGCCTTCGGCTGCAGCAATCTGCATGAGTCCGGGCAGACTCTTAAGGCGCCTTTCTAGGCTAGCTCGTTTAGCGGAAATGTGTGCACGTGATCTGTCTGTCGTATCTGTGCATGTGTCGCTCGCAGATATCGGACGTGTGAGGAGGAGATTCAGAATGAAAACGATTGATGGTGATAGGTAATTAATAAAAGTTATAGACATCATGTGGTTAGTGACTAATGCTAATTACTAATAATGAATATTAATAATGACTTGTAATGACCAATATGTCAAGCTGCGACTTTAATGATCGCAACTGATTGGAAATGAGTAAAAAGGCTTTGCGGTGAGTGGTAATGATTACAATTAGTAGGTATGGCACATCACGACTACAAAACAAAGATGTCAAACGACTTGAAATGATCGGAGCTGATTGGAAATGATTAAAATAACTAGGCATGACTCACAATGACTGCTAATCACTACGAAATGATCAATATGACAAACGACGACTTGTAATGACCACAACTGATCAGAAATTAGCAAAATGCCCATGCTGCTTTTAAAATATCCCCTGCGTTTGACTTGAATATAGCCGCGCCAGAGGTGTGCCTCGCGCAGTTGGAAGCTTCATGGTCACACCGGTCATGGTTGCCAGCACGCGATGGGACCTTCGCAGTGCTCTGAAAGTTATCGAGTGACTCTATTAGACATGACGCCCAGCCGCCATTTCGTGGATATCATCTGGAAAAGGTCACACCACGCACTAGAAATCGACAACTATATTATCTCTCTCGTTCCGTTTACACAACCCCGAATAAAATTTATCTCACACAAGCTCACAAACAGGGGTGCCATCCGCAAACTGCGAATGGAGAAGCCAGCTTCCACCATCAAAGACATCGACCAAATGGGTGAGCTAATTCGTGATCGATGTGTTCACGCACGCACAACATATCGAAATAACACTGGGCACTCCTAAATTACTCTTGATTCGCCCACTTCTGGGAGGTTTACATATATCCTTCTGAAGCGCTGGAAAAAGAAGTAACCACTCTATGAAAAATCGGCTGGTTACACTGCAGTCACAGGTCATCAAACATGTATAGGAGTTGTGCGAGTCCAACTGGGGACAAATTTGTGACAGCATGGCCGCAATCTGTCTACTGAGTGAGCTTGGCAACTCCTTCGACATCTCATCCACCCTACACAGTCCAAAACAGCTATGCAACACCTTTTGCACAATCTCATACAAGCGCATACATCGCGCGGCAAATCCGACCCCCTTTCTCCCTACACAGGCCAACCAAACCTTTGTCCCTGTTTTCTGCCTGGGTCTTTTTATGAGTTAGTATGAATCAACTAGCCCAAAGAGCTATTTTGATCATCCAAACTCCACTCTCAGCCTAGAGATTGTGGAAGCCTGGGTCAGAGCGGCCCTCCTGACTACCTGCACCTCTTCCGCTCTGGGCGTTGACAGAATATCCATCTCTATGTTGTTGTGATCTGGCTTCTAGCCGCAGTTCCCGCGGCCCCTGCAGCGAGCGTTTCCTGCAGTCTAGCGGATGCGAGTGAGCGCCTGACTCCCGCTTACAAGCCCGGTGCTGCACCGCAAGACACCCTTGCACTCAGGAGAAGTTTCGGCGTTTGGCGTGTCTGGGCTTGTCAGAGCAGAGACCAGACATTTTGACGCCTCAAAGACCGCCGGTGCCATGACGGCGCACCCTCCTCGCCTACCTCCTCGTACCGTGGCGGGACCCCACTGCGCTCGTTATTGGGCCTCTTAGCCCGCAGCCACCCACAGCGTCCAAATTGAACAATTTGAAGAGAAC
The DNA here is from genome assembly GCA_023969395.1 of Amblyomma maculatum. Taxonomy (NCBI): domain Eukaryota; kingdom Metazoa; phylum Arthropoda; class Arachnida; order Ixodida; family Ixodidae; genus Amblyomma; species Amblyomma maculatum. Next base: position 33,947 of record JAJIZL010021565.1, read on the forward strand.
GGCTTACTGACCCCTATAAAATAAGGCGCTCAGCCGGTAGTCTGCGAAACCCGCCGAGACCGTCGTGAGAGTTGTCGCGTGCCATGTTGCGCGCCTGGAGCGGGCGTGTCGTAGTCTCTCTGGCCGTCGCTGTCCACCGCGTATTCTCTTGGCATTGCGAGCATGCCATGCACACGTTAGCCCGTTGCCGGAAGCGGCGGCAGGTCCAGAGTTGGTCTGGGCGGGGCGCGTGTAATCTGGAAATTCAGTCCAGTTTTAGAGTCAGTCGGCAGGCCAAGGGAACGGCGGCGTAGCTGCGGAGTACGCAAGAAAACGCGGCTAGCTGACTTCCGATGCTGGGCTCTCATTCAGTATCCAGATTGGTCGGCAGGCCAAGGCAAGCCCTGCCTGCTGCCGAGGGAAAGGCGACGTAGCTACGGAGTACGGTTAGGAAACGCAGTTAGCTAACTTTGGATGCTGAACAAATACCAACATGCGGGGCGGTCGGCAGGCTGAGGAAACGCCCGGCCCGCTGCCTAGGGAACGGTGGCATAGCTGCGGAGTACGGTTAGGAAACGCAGCTAGCTGACTCTCTATGTTGGATCGAAAATTCCCCTCGTGCCTAAATGCATTACCCAGCCGAAAACGCGTTGGTTTTCGTTGCCGAAAAGAACGGGGCCTCGACGGAAGCCTGGCGGCTGGAGCGAACCTAGTTCGGGCTCTGGGGAACTCACCTTTGGCTTGAAAGAGTGGAAAGGAGGTGGAAAGTAGCTAAAAGCTAGTAATACCGTAGCTTTGGAAACGACTGGTGGGGGGTCTCCTTCGGATCTTCGAGGGGAACGGACACGCGTCTTTCGCTCCCCCTCGACTAGGCGCGTTCCGCGTCAGTCGCCTCTCAAAGCTCGGCGAGAGTGGGTGCGTGCGGCGCTCGCTCCGGCGAGCTCGTGCGTTCCCGCTCTCGCCGCGCTCTCGTCAGCCTTGACCGTCCCTCACGTATTCGTGCGTCCTGCTCGCCCCCTTCGGGGGTTCAGTCCTCCCTGCTCCAGACCGCTGGTGCATATTCCCTGGGCCATCGTCCCCATCTCGCTGGCTTCTGCCAACCTTCCTGCTGCCGTGGTGCCCCGGACCCGTGACTTCCTTCGCGCACTTCGTAGCTGCAGCGTGCGAGGTGCGACCCAGTGCTGCAACCGACTCCAGGATCACCGGACCCTCACAGTGCGCCCCTTCCGCCCTCGAGGCGTCGACCCAGTGCTGTGCCGGTGACCTGGATCTCCCGGCGGCACACCCCTCGTTGCCTCCACGTTTGCGGCGCGCCCCTGCGTTGGACCGGGCTCATGGCTACTGCGGCGGCCAACTGCAGCTCCTCCGTCGGCGCAGCCCTGCTGGCCACTGCCAGTCTCCCGCGGACTTCACGGTCCGCGGGCCCTGACGCCCCCGCGTCCCCTGCCGCTCCTGCGGTCCCCCCGCTGCTTCGCCAGCATTCCCGTGGGCCTTGTGCTCACGGCCCTCGACGCGCCGCCTTGCCAGCGGCTTCTCCAGCGTCATCCGCCGCACCTCTGCCACGGCAGAGGTAAATCAGCGGTCCTCCCTGCTGCCGCCCGGATTCTCCAGCGACACAGTTTCCCGTGGGCTCCCTGCTCGCGGGCCTCGGCGCGCTGTCTACGGACGGTCTCCACAGCGCCACCCGCCGCACTGCTGCCTTGGCAGCAGTCTATCGCGTTCCCCTCCTGCTGCGGCGGTGGCCCCAATCGCCGTGGTGTCCTGCTGTCACCAGCAGTCCTTCCTGTGCCTCGCAGAGGCGCAGCACCAGGCTTCCCCTGGACCACCCGCAAGCGCTGCTGCACCGGAGGCTGCGCACCGACCTGCCGACGCTCACCAGGCTGTTTGCTTGGTGCGGGCCAAGACGACAAGACGATCTCCCCCCCACCCCTCCCAACATCCCACTTCCCCATCCCCCGGACACCAAGAGTGCCGCCGCGACATTAGGCCGGCATAACCCGTGTCCGGTCCCCCCCCCCCCACCCCCCGTGAATATCCCAAAGTTCCCAACCAACCAAACGACTGGTGGAATACAGGTGGAAGCGCCTAGTACGAAAAGGCCTAAAGGCTGAGTACACACCCCGAAAAAGTGGTCGTGAGTGAGTAGGGGAACTGAACAGTGCTAAAGCACTTAGTAATGCCTTGAAAGCGACCGGCACAGTAGGGGTTCTGGAACAGCATGAAAGATGACCTCGGAAACGGTTATAGTACCGGTGAACAATTCGCCAAGTGCTCACGCGGGAAGTATCCTCTGTAGGATGCAAGGCCCTCCAGCACGAGGTGGACATAAGCATGATGCAATGGATGGGATTAAAGCGTTACCCTAGGGAGGAGGGACGCAGTTCAAATGTACCTTCCAACATGCACTGCCGAGCGAAAACCGGGGAAGAGTATCCATCAGGGTGCGCCAGATTGAAGTCTGATCACTTGCCGAGTACCTTGGAGTAGGTATGAACGTTGCGAAATCTACCTCTTAGTACTTCAACTAGAGTCGGGGTGGGGGAACCGGGCTTGGGGGACGGGGAATCTTAAAAGCGGCTTCAAGTAGGGAACCTGTCTCAGACGCCGGAGACCCGTCAAACGCATGGCGGTGGTGGAATGATCCAAGGGCTGAGGGCCGCAGATTCGCCTAAGAGCGAGTTCTCGCCGTCTACGGAGGCCCATGGGAGCTCGACTCGAATTGTCTGCCAGTCAAAATCTTACGCTGCCCACATTCCCCTCCAACTTCTCATAACCCTATACTAATTCCACATCCCTTTACCCTACAACCCATCCTTTCCGCTACTTCCCAGGGGAGATACGTGGGGTCTCCCCGGGTCCGCTTCCTGGGGTGTGGGTCGCTTTAGTAGTTCGCCCCCCCCCTTTTATATAACAACTTCCAATAAAGAAGTTTTGTCCGGATGAACCTGTTCCTTTATATTTCGGATTGCGGAACTTGCTCTGCCCGCGACACATTAGTGGCACGTGCGGGCTGAGTCTGTCTTTGGACTCCATCTTACATTATGTACGAAGACAGTCGCGTGAAGTCGGTAACATTCGGTCCCTATGCCGATATTGTTATACCTTGTACCATGACTCATGTGGACCTGGAAAATTAATACCCGGACACGCACCAGAATCATGACAATGCTCCGCAACTTGGAGTATCAATTGATCGGCCAGATTACGGACTATTATAACAATTGCTAGGCGTATGGAACTATCTCCCACTCTTGGCGTCATGGCAAAGCTATATGCATACCTAAACCAAACAGACCACTCACAATAGCCAACCCCCGCCCCGCCTCTCACTTTGTGCCTCGGGAAACTTTTCGATCACATCGTGCTGACCACACAGAACACATGAGGGACAACGACCTCCACCGCAACGGCATTGTCGGCTTCCGTCCCCGTTTGATGCCATGCTGCAGCTCATCACCGACATCTTTGATTCGGGCATATCCGAAAGCAATGGTAGGAACAGCCTCACCAAGAAACTCAAGGTGACAGATGCGATCTCGTACCACATCCGCAGAGTTGCGGGCTGCCAATGAGGCATGAAGGAGCTTGATCTATGTCATGTCGTAATGTTGATGAGCTTATGGTGGTCTACAGACAGTATCTCCGAATAATACATACCATCACCGGACGCCATATCCTTAACACTTTCTATGTTCATATCCCCGCTAACAAACCCACACTCTTCTCCACCCCACTCCCTACCCAGTTCAACCTTGTAAAACGCCTTCCCCGAAACTCCCATCCGCAGCACCACGAGCACTACCGGCGAGCCCCGGCAAAGACCATCCACAATTATTAAGGCTCTGAGACTGAGGAAGTATGATTAGGCGCCGCATGCTTGGGTGAGGAAGCGGCGGCAGTCGCGGTGAACAATAACGTTCAGTCTCTCGTAACTCTTCCCCTTCCCTCGGTCTCCTCCTCAGAAGCACCGAGGAGGCAGCCATTGCCCTTGCAATTGCCCACACGGGAGCTCGATATGTAGTCAGGGATTCCAAGACTGCACTACTAAGTTTTGCACGCGGGAGAGTTCATGTCCCTACTTTTTGCATATTGCTCCCTCCCACTGCTAGCCCCACCCCTTCCATTCACGTAGAGATCATCTGGTGCCTTGCGCACTCGGGGAACCCTGGCAACAAGACCGCCAACAGATAAGCCCGAGGTTTGATACACCGGGCACATGTGGCTCCCGCGTCGGAGTTTTCCCGGTAGTGCATGTACACTTTCAATGAGCTGACACAGGCCTACCAGGCTGAGAGAAAGGCCTACCCCACCTCATTCCTCCCTGGACAATTACCATCAAACGCTATGGCACCGCCTCCAGACGCGAACCCTCTCCGGATCCCACAAAACCCTCACAAATCCCTGCTACACCGTTTGCAACTACCCCAATGCTACCCTCCCCCACATCCTATACCAATGCACTGTGGATCCTTTCCACGGGGTCTGGAGCACCTCAACACCTTAGAGCAGTGGGAGACCCTGCTATGCTCTTAGGACCCGGTCCGGCAGAGGACCGCTAAGGATCAGGCGGCCGACGTCATCATCCGCAGATACACATGGACGTTTGAGTGTAGCAGGGTCATGCGGTCGTCCAGTATCTGAGGGCGCCACACTGCTCTCTTTCAATAAATGTTTTTGCGACCACTAGTTGGCACTAGCAAACAGGCATCACCTCCACGTGAAGCACTTCTGGTTCGAAAAATTACGAGGGACTTTAGCGACTAAAGTAGTGAAATGCGAAAGCCTGAGTGCCGCATTGTGCTACGCAACTGTTCCAAGCATTGCTTGCACAACGTCTAGAAGCATCTAAGTTTAGATCAGCAATTAGTGATTAACTACTCTAATTATTTAGTCATTTCCTACTCATTAATTAGTAGTTGATCATTGATTGACATGTGGCTATATAAGGCACGCATTCGCGCATACAGTGGTGGTGCTCTGTGATTGGTCGAGACTTGATGACGTCACGCCGTCTCGACCGATCAGAGCCGCCGCAAAAGCTGGACATCTTTTGTCTAAGACAACGATGAGGCGTTAAAGGCTTTCGCCTTAATAAAGCAATCAAATTCAGAAGCCGTCATGGAAACAAGCCCTGGTCATAGCAAGGTTATTATGACAGCACAATAAAATGAAACTCAGCATCCAGGCTGCTAAACACCATATCAAGTTCAGCCATTTTGTTTCTCACCTAGTGACATGAATACATGAATGTAACAGACAGATCCATTGCGCTCAGAACCAATCAATGCCTTCAAATAGGATGGAAATGCATACGGTTCAATAGACGATGATGACATTATTAAAACAAGAAGTGCCGCTTTCGGACCGAAGGAGCGAGTATATTTTATCAAACGTGCGTATTTTATCAGACACATTTCAGCACACGTGTGAATTGACCCGCTTCTTCACAGAAACTGCCATTTCGGTACCATGCAGAGCAGAAATTATTGATGCGTACAAGACAAGAGATCCGAGCTGGCAGCTGATGCCAAAAGTAACGTCTGGAAATCCTACGCCCAGTCAGTGCGCGGTCAACTGCCAGCGCCAAGGTCGTGATTTTTCGCTCACAACGCTGGCGCTGGATTTTATGTTGAACGGGGTCTTACGTTATCGCGTTAAAACATGACAGCAGACTTAGGCTTGGCTTGAACCAGGCAGGCTTGAACCAGCACCAACGCAAGTATTTTATACTGCAAAAAGATCTCACTCGACCACAAGCATCTTTCTAAAGAAGTAATAGCAAACGCAGCCTACATTACCCCCCCCCCCCCCCCTCTCCCTTCGCCCCGCCAACACTACCTAGGCTAAGTGTGGTGTTGGACCAGCTGCTTTAAAAAATATTTATCGTGCCTGCCATCGACGTACAATATTCCCGCTCGATTTCGCGGCAAATATGAGAATTTTCGGACGTATATGCAGTATACGGATACGGTCAAGCTATTCGCACTGTCATTGAGAGGGAAATGTACCGTAATTTGACAGCTCCATCAAACAATGTAGAAGCGCGCTCGGGTGCCGAACACGACCCGTTCAAAACAAAGATTCCTTCTATTTCCTGTCGCCTCTCGCGTACTCGCGATATGGCCCAGGTAAGCCAAAGAGTTCAAGAATACTGCCCGCTGCTATTGGTGCCGACATGATGACGCATGCAAACCCTGTTGAGCATGCCGTGGAGCGCAAGTGTTCCCCAATATCTCCACAAGGAGGTGTACAGACGTTGCTTCATGAAGCTGGGGGTAGCTGATTTTTGGAATGCGGAGAGAGCATGCGAAAGCTCTTTGTGGCCAATAGCTTTCCGCTTCTACAAGAGGTGTTCGCTTTTGCCTGCAACAATGTTGAATTTGCCTGTAACAATGTGGAATTTTGGGCATTTCGAAGTAGCAGTGGCGGCGTACGTGGACATGCGTCTAATCGATAATTTCCTACTTACGTTACATTGCGCATGCTTCACGTTGTGGTGAGGGTTTAGCAAACCAGAACGTCACTTCGTCGCACATTGCTCGTGCGCAAATTCAATTCTCAGCGTACCAAGGCCTGGTCCACCTACTGATCCTGCTGCTGGTATCTGGCTGCTGAAGGTAACCACGTCCCAACAGCGGAAGTGAAAGGTGCCGCCGTCGTCTACGAATATGGCCGTCATTGCACTACCCTCCTCATTTGGTAGCATGAGGGGCAGCGAGTGAGCATGCGTCTAATCGAGGATTTTTAACGGCCGTTACAGTTTGGTGTTGATATTCCTTGTTTAGTTAGCCGCCTAACGATAGTTTGCCCACTGCTGCTGCCCAATTGTACCAGTTTTTGTCTATATCATTTCCTTGTTACCGCATCACTCTAACTACTTCTCTGTATGGCGGTCAGAATGTCCGACCCTGTGCCGAATGTGAAGTAGTTAAGGAAAACGATGGCAAACTGCTTTACTGTGATTGTTCACATTTTCACATCAGCCACAACTATTGAGAAGAAAATAAGGAAATATTTCGGTCTGAAGATGAACATGGGGAAGTCCTGGCATTGACCTTCGTGCCGCAGTAAAAAGGCTAGCTCCGCTGCTAAGGTGCAGGATGTTTCAACCGCCGCCATTCCTTTTGACATCAACAAAAGCTTGAACTATCGGTAAAGCTGCTCTCAACGAACTATGGTCATAACCATGGGAAACTATCCAAGCACAATGGCGAAATAGCGATGCTAAATGCCAAAGTGGCTAAACTGAGGCATCCTGCGCCAGGCTAATCGCACAACGTTTAACGACCTGGATTCAGTTCAGTTCAGTCGTTCAGTCGTGTCCGACTCTTCGTGACCCTATGGACCATATCACGCCACGCTTTCCGGTCTCCCACTATCTTCCTAACATCACATAACTTCATCTGCAGTGCCTCGAGGATGCCATCTAACCATCGCGTTCGCTGCCTAGCCTACCCCTTCTCCGGCGACCCTCATCCTTTCCCAGCATCAAATCTTTCTCCAGCGACTCCTCTCTTCTCATCAGATGACCAAAGTAGCTGAGCTTTAATTTAGAATTTGGCAATATCGACTGATTTGATCTTCTGGCAGTCCAAGGAACTCTCAAGAGCCTTCGCCAGCACCACAATTCAAACGCGTCAATTCTTCAGCAATCAGCCTTTTTCACAGTCCAACTCTTGCATCCATCCACAACTGGAAAGACCATAGCACGAGTTATACGGATCTTGGTTGGCAGACTAATATCTCTACTCTTTACTAGGCGGTCAAGGCTAACCATTGCTCTCTTTCCCAGGAGCAGGCGTCCTGGATTACCGGAGTAAAAAGCTGAACCTCAAAATTCATCACATTAAGGAAGAAAAAAAGACGAATTGCTCATGGACAAGATAAATGACATAGCGTCGAAACTGCAACTTGCACCTTTAACCGATAAAACTGCCCCCGCCATCCAAGGACTACAATAAAACATTTTCAGCGATCACTGCAGAGTCTGCACTGGAGAAATGCGTTAGCCTGAGCGTTGCTGTGTTGTCCGTGAGATGAGTCAGCGGTATGCCGCGAGTGCGGAAAACACAGCAACGCTCAATGATTCGATTCCGACCGCCGGCGGCTGAGTTTCGATTTCTGATTGAAAAACTTCATTTTCCATCAGAAGAAGCATCACCCCCGCCCCCGACACGTAGACCTGGGATTTCCGATTTGGATGCCTGGATAAGCGATCCTAAGCAAGACGCTGAGCGGGCCACCGGAGAGGTGGACACCACAGAACACCGCGCGGCAGACAAACAGCTCATGCACATGTGGGAGGCGCACGCGTCCCTTTTGGGCAGGTGGAAGTCAGCCAAGCACAATAGGAAGCTCAGACTGCATTTCGAAATTGGAAAGGGAGATAGAAGATCACGCCAATGAGCTAAAGAGGCGACAGTGGGGGCAGATATGCGACATATTAAATGAACAACTGGGAAATAAGAAATCGTGGCTTCTGTGGCGGCACCTTCTAGACCCGACAAAGACAAAGTCCGCGGCTCGGACGAGTTTGAACAAGATAGTACATCAATACGATGGGACGGGCGAAGAACTACGAGAGGACTTGAAGGGTAAATACCTCAACACGACACTAGATGGGAAGGCACCCCCTCGATATAATGGAGCGGAGAATGTGGCACTAGACGCGGATATTGCCATTACGGAGGTGATATGAGAAACTCCGGATAGCCTCGGTGGCGGGGCCGGACGGAATAACTAGCAAAATTCTTAGAAATCTGGATGACGATGCGGTCCAGGCTTTAACAGAATATATGAACAAGTGCTGGAAGGGGGGAAACCTTCCGCCGGCGTGGAAACATGCACGAGTCACTTTTATACCGAAACCCGGCAAAAAGCTCTACATCGAAAACCTTCGATTTATTTCCCTTACGTCGTGCCTGGGTAAGCTCATGGAGCACGTGTTTCTCACGCGTTTGCTGAACTACGTAGAAACTCATCGCCTCATGCCAACACACAATGATCGGGTTTAGGCCGCAGCTGTCCACGCAGAACGTGATGCTTCAACTCTCTAGAGAAATCATAGACTCGGGGAGCGGTCACGGTACGCGGGCAATCCTGGGGTTTGATTTGAAGAAAGTGTTCGATAACGTCTCCCACGAGGCTATACTGTCCAACCTGTCGGAACTAAACCTAGGGCGACACACCTACGATTATATAAGATTGGTTTGTGGTTTTGTGGGGTTAACGTTCCAAAGCGACTCGGGCTATGAGAGACGCCGTAGTGAAGGACTCCGGAAATTTCGACCACCCGAGGTTCTTTAACGTGCACTGAATCGCACAGCTCATGGGCGCCTTGCTTTTCGCCTCCATCGAAAAGCGGCCACTGAGGCCGGGATTTGATCCCGCGTCCTTGGGAACAGTAGTCGAGCGCCGTAACCACTGCGCCACCCCGGCGGGGTACGAGTATCCCAGCCTCAGTGGCCGCTTTTCGATGGAGGCGAATAGCAAGGCAGCAAGGCGCCCGTGTGCTGTGCAATGTCAGTGCAGATTTTTTGTCCAACAGGACTGCTGACTTACCATAGGGAAGCTCAAGTCGGAACGCATACCGCTGGGAAACAGGGGCATGCCGCAGGGGTCAGTGTTATCCCCTTTTCTATTCAACGCTGCGCTGATCACGCTGCCTAAAAAACTTGACGCCATATACAAGGTATTAGACACACCCTATACGCTGACGACGTCACAATGTGGGCGAGTCAGGGATCAGACGGGCAAATCGAGGAAGCCCTACAAGAGGCGGCGGACGTCGTAGACGCCCACGCTCGTTGGGCAGGACTGGAATGCTCCCCACAGAGGTCGGAACTGTTGGTCATCCGTAATAATGTAAGGGCTTGCAAAACAAAGCCGAACAAGATACAGCTATAAATCCAGGGAAACGAAATACTGGAGGCAGAAACAATACGTGCGCTTGGGATCTTTATACAATCCAACAGGTGAAACAAGGTAACGCTGGAAAGGTTGTCGACCTCTTTCCTACAGACCATACGGCTAATTAAGCGCGTGACGACTAGGCGATAAGGTATGGGAGAACGCGATGCATGTCGGCTCGTTCAGGCTTTTGTCCTCAGTCGGCTCGTGTATGCAACCCCCTACCTGGACCTCAAAAAGGCCGACAGTGAAACATTGAATTGCCTGATAAGGCAGGCATACAAAGCTGCTCTCAGTCTCCCTTAGAAACACGTCCACCGCGAGACTGCTGTCACTAGGGGTCCACAACACCCTCGAAGAGCTCATTGAGGCACACTTGACGTCGCAAGAGCAGCGGCTCAGGCAAACTGAGGCGGGGCTGTCTATCCTGATAGGCTTAGGTATAAGGGGCGCGGACCCTTAAAGCCAGGTGACCTTGCTGCTAGAGATGCGTGAACACATTCGGGTCAACCACTCCCCAAAAATATGTAAGCGGATCACCACGAAAGTCGGAGGAGGGCCAGGGCGAAGACATTAGGCAAAAAGTATCAAGGGGATTATAGTGCCGTTATGTTGATGAGGCAAAATACAACATTACAGGAAAGGAGGCTTTCGCTCTGAGCGCGGTGAGTATCTCCCGCAAGGTAGAAGCTACGGTGGTCAAAGACAGAGTAGAAGAGGCAGAAAAGGCCGCAATAGCCCTAGGAATTGTTCAAAACGGAACTAGCACCATTCTCAGTGATTCTAAAATGGCCTTTCGAAACTTCGCCAGGGGTCGTATCTCCGCCACTGCATTCAAAAATTTTACCGCGTTGCCAAAATCCGGGAGACACTCCCGGCTCACTCGGGCTTCCCGGGGAACGAGGCCGCTCACCAATATGCTCGAGGTTTTGTCAGCCGAGCTGGTGAGGGCATCTCGGACGCGGGTGCCCGACGGGGTGAGTCACTGGATACGTACCAGGCCATTACCACTTATTGCAAGGAGCTCAGCGCGAGCCTGCCTCCTCCGCACGCTTCGCTCAGCCGAGAACAGGCTACCACGTGGCGGCGGCTGCAAACGCGGTCGCAGCCAAACCCTTGGACGTATGCCAAAATCTTTCCCGACATAGTAAATCCGTACTGTCAACTGTGCGACGAGCCTGCCACCTTAGACCATATAATCTGGGACTGCGCGGAGGATCCGCCTCCGGCAGATCTAGTGCCATCTCCCTCGCTGAAACACTGGGAAGCTGTTCTCGCCAGCCGGGACCGAGACGTCCAGTCCCGGGCCTCGGCAAGAGCGCGAGAGGTCGCTGACAGACTTGGACTGCTGGCCACCTGAAGCAGCTGAATGCACCCAAGGCGAAAAGCATCTAAATAATCGCTGACAGTTATCTCTCTCTCTTTCTCTCTCTACTTCAGCTAGTACAGGTCCGGGTCCATTTGAGGAATATAGAGAGGCCTTCAATCGTCAGTGGGTATCAAGGAGGTTATATAAGAACTGGTGGGTATAGTCCTGATGATTATGATGATGATGATGACGGCGAACACGATGACTGAAGCGCTTTTTATTGTCTCTCGCATACTACACAGATATCTGGGCAGGCTGGTAGCAAATGATAGCTAAGAGAACGCAGAAACACGGAAATAAAGAGAATAGAGACACAGCAGGCGCTCACCTAAACTTATTGACTCCAGGAAGGAAAGTACTCACAGAAGAACAAAATATGCAGAAAAAAACAAAAACCACAAAAACAAACACTGCCGCACAAAACTAAAAACATTATGCAAAAATAACAGCGTAAAAACACTATACCTAAAGAATGAGAGATGGCTTAGCTCTTGTATGCCTGGATATACGTAGCGAAAAGCAGTGAATACCTCGCGATCAGAAGAAGTTAATTTCTCCAGTCTTCTGCGTCGTTCGCCAGCAGCTAAACTCTCCTTGGCTTCCATGTCGAGCGAGTCTAAGTTCACCGGCGTTCTATAATTCGTTTACACACAAAAAAAGGCGCAGCATCTGCGCGAAGGGCAAGAAGCGTCACCCGGCGGCACTGGATCGCACTCGTTCCCGCTTGGTCTTCATAGCTGACGGAAGATGGGTGACGTCACATCCTTGACGTCACCCTAATTGAGTGACCTAAGTATTTTAGTCTTTGGTACTTTCAATTTGCGCGTCAATCGCTGTATCTGTCACTCGTGAAATCCCGCTATCATCCTCACGTTAGATAAGCGGAATTATGAAGAGCGTTTCACGTCCCCGGGCGTGGCACAACGGTAAAGCGCTCGGCTGGGGATCGAAGGTGTGGAGATTCGATTCCTAAATGGATATTAATTTCCTTTCTTTTTTAATTAGGAGTCGCACACCTCGTAAGCGATGCTAGGAAACGGTAAAGCGCTCAGTTGGGGCTCCAAGGGATGGAGATTCGATTCCCTGATGGAGACTAATTTCTATTTTTTTTTTAAATAGGAGGAGTCGCACACCTCGTAAGCGTTGCTAGGAAACGCTGGCAGAGCTTGGCGAGGGGGCTGCGCAGCTGGCCTTCGCTGTGACGTCACTCGGTCGCGGCATACGACATACGCGAAGCTCGGCTCTGATCCCCGTAGTGAAGCTAGCCTGGTTAAGCAATTCGTTTCAAAACAGTTTAAACCCGAACGCTGTCGGTGCTGGTTATTCCTCGTCACATCCTTGACGTCACCCTAATTGAGTGACTTACTATTGTACTATTTGGTACTTTCAAACTGCGCGCCAATCACAGTATCTGTCACGTGCGTAATACCGCAATCATCCTCACGGTACACAAGCGGAATTGTGAGCAGCGCTTCACGTCCCGCGGCGTGGCGCAGCAATAAAGCGCTCGGCTAAGTGGATAAATATGGGAGAGGCCTTCGCCCTGCAGTGGGTACAATCAGGCTGATGATGATGATGATGATGGGGATCCAATGTATGGAGGTTCGATTCTTGGATGGATACCAACTATATTTTAATGAGGAGTCGCACACCTTTTAAGCGTTGCTAGGCAATGCCGGCAGATCTTGGTGAGAGGGCTGCGCATTTGGCCTTGGCTGTGACGTCACGGCACACGGCATTCGGCATACGCGAAGCTGGGCTCTGACCCTTGTAGTGAAGCTTTTCGCTTCAAAAACCTGCGTCTCTCCTAGTGACGTCACGCGGCGAGTTCGCGCATGCGCAGCTGTAGCTAAAAGTGATCACACGCACGTAAGACTCGGTGTTGTCTAGCCTAGTGAAGCTTTTCGCTTCAAAACAAAACCCGCCACACACGGCGCAAACTAACACTCGCGTGTCCAACGCACTCACTCATGCACTCGCACTCATATGTCCACCGCAGAACACACTCTGAACAACAGACAAGTACTGAGCTCACATCTCCGTGCTACCAGCCGAGATAGGCAGCCTTTAACAAATCTAATTCCTTCTGTGACACCACCACAGACGGGCGACCGACGCAAGTACCACCATTTATTTATTTATTTATTTATTTATTTATTTATTTATTTATTTATTACATACTGCAGACCCTTTTCAGGGTCCAAGCAGGACAGGCATATATTGTTAACAAAACTAAAAAAAATACAGAACACAATCAAAAGAAACATGCATAAAAATGAACAGGCAAATTTTGCGAAACTATGACAGTGCCATAACATGGTTCCAATCGGATATTGTCCGTGGAAAAAATGAATATTTAATACAATCAGTGTTCGCAAAATACGGCGTCAATGTGTGAATGTGATGATGTCGGGTATGCCGTGTGGATAAAGGGGATATGTACTGTGAAGGATCCAAAGCTAACTTATGGTTAAGTAAAGAATAAAGAAACTCAAGGCGATATTTTCCTCTTCGCGTTTCAAGTGATTCAATATTATTAGTCGCCATGATATCAGTGGGGGAGTCAGTGATTTTAAATTTCGAATAGATAAACGTAACAGCTTTTCTTTGAACCCTTTCTAATATATAGATATTAAGCTTAGTAAATGGGTCCCATACAACCGAAGCATACTCAAGCTTTGGCCTGATGTAAGCGTTATACGATAGCAGTTTTACGTGAGAAGGAGAATATCTTAGTTTATGCCTCAGAAAACATAGCTTTTTAAATGCAGAGGAGCATATGTTATCTATATGTGAGTTCCAGGAAAGATTGCTTGTTATTGTTACACTTAGATATTGTCACGATATTGGCGACTAGGGCTAGGCTATCAGAGCCGGTGCAGGAGGAATTACAAGGTCCAAGCTTTAGGTACGTCCTTCTAGTCCGGAGCCGATTCACTTCGTCCTTTTTCTCCGAGCGCCCCTTCAACGTCTTTCGCTGCTAGCGCCCCCTGGCGTTCCTTCCTCCTTAAGCGTGACGCACACGGCACACGTGCACACAGGTGGACAAAAGCAAACGAAAAAAAAAAAGTTTGCAGATGCCGTCTTTCAGTTACCGCGTAAAATACGGCTTCATGCGTAGGACATGAACTGTCTCTGGACGAGGTAGCCGACGGCCTCTCTGCTCTGGGCCATCTGGGAGGACCTCATAGTTAACGTCGCTGAGGCGCCGCAAGACTTTATATGGTCCGAAGTAACGGCAAATCAGCTTTTCTGATAGACCACGGCGTCGAACAGGAGTCCACACCCACACCTGGTCCCCGGTGTTGTAGGAAGCTTGTTTGTGGCGGAGGTTTTACCGGCGTGAATCCTTGTCCTGTTGCTGGGCGATGTGGACGCGTGCTAGTTGGCGTGCTTGCTCAGCATCTTGGACAAAGTGTTCGGCGTCGGTAGAAAGCTCGGTATCTGTTTCGCAAGGAAGCATTGCGTCCAGCATCGTCCGAACCTCTCTGCCGTAAACTAGGCGAAACGGCGTGAAGCGTGTCGTCTCTTGGACTGCCGTATTGTACGCGAATGTCACATATGGTAGGATAGCATCCCAAGTTTTGTGCTGGGCGTCAACATATATCGCCAGCATGTCCGCAATGGTCTTATTAAGCCTTTCAGTCAGCCCATTGGTCTGCGGATGGTAAGCAGTAGCTTTTCGATGCGCCGTACCGCTGAGATGAAAAACTTCGGCCATCATTTGTGAATTAAAGGCAGTCCCTCTGTCAGTAATAATACAGGTCGGAGCACCGTGCCGCAGCATGATCTGGTGTACAAAGAAATGGGCAACCTCCGATGCTGTAGCACTAGGTAACGCTTTGGTCTCGGCATATCGAGTCAGGTAGTCCGTGGCGATGATTATCCAGCGGTTGCCCCCGGCGGATCGAGGGAAAGGACCGAGAAGGTCCATGCCGACTTGATCAAACGGTGCGCGTGGTGGTATTATGGGCACGAGAAGGCCTGCAGGCTTTGATTGCGGAACCTTCCGACGCTGACATTGCCGACAGCTATTAACATAGCGTTTAACGACAGTGGCAAGGTTGGGCCAGTAGAATGTCTTTCGTATTCTAGCAAGTGTGCGAGTATAGCCCAAGTGGCCAGAAGTTGGTTCATCGTGGCACGCGGAAAGGATTTCCTCTCGCAGAGCTGCGGGTACCACGAGGAGGTAGGTTCTCGAATCGGATGTAGAGCTGTGCTTATAAAGTACACCACTTCTCAGGCAGAAAGTTGAGAGGCCCCGAGAAAAGCACTTAGGTATTGTGGCTGGCTGACCTTCTAAATAATCGATCAGGGCTCGTAACTCTGGATCAGCACGCTGCTGATGAGGCATATCTGATGCATCAACAGCTCCGAGAAAACTGCCAGAGTCACCCGTGTGTGGTGAAGCGAGCTCGACGGGCGCACGAGAGGGCGCATCAGCATCTTCATGTTTATGTCCGGACTTATAGACTATAGTAAGGTCAAACTCCTGTAGGCGAAGGCTCCATCGTGCCAGGCGGCCGCATGGGTCACGCAGGTTGGCCAGCCAACACAAGGAATGGTGGTCAGTGACCACTTTAAATGGGCGACCATAAAGGTAGGGGCGAAATTTTGCAGCCGCCCAAATAATGGCGAAGCATTCCTTCTCAGTAGTTGAATAGTTC
>JAJIZL010021565.1:55970-78041 GCA_023969395.1 Amblyomma maculatum
GTTGCGGGTGCGTCGTGGTGGCGTCGAGGTAGCGTTATAATCGGCAACCGCGGACCTTTCCAATGTCGATTCGTAGAGTTTCCGTGTCCGCGTCGATGGGGGGTCTCCCGCGCAGCGATGTCCAGCGAGCCTACCCCCGAAGGTCGCTGGTTTCAGTTTTCCCGCTGGGGGCTGGCCAATCGGCCCTGCGCTGCCCATGAGGACCTCGCAGCAGATGTCGAAGGGCGACCCCTGGGCGACGGTGATCGAGATTGCCGCAGACGAGAAGGAACACCACGGCGCTGGTCATTGAGGAAATCTTCAACGGCTCGGGGCCGTTCGCCGTAGCGAGGCCGCGGAGAATCGGCGGAAAAACCTTCGAGGCCCAGTCGACGGTAGGGAGAGCGCCGATAGACATGTCCCGGTTCGCCGCTGTGAAAGCATAAAGGCCGTCGGTCGGGGGTACACCCCTCGTCTGCTTTCCGTCTAGACTGTCGGGAATCCGTTACGTACTGGATCACGGGGGCCGTTGTTGTTGGTGCAGCTACGTTAGCAGGAATGAGGGTCGGCGACTGGGGTGGCGAGTATTGTAGCACCTCGGCGTATGTGGGACGCTGGCACTCAGGTGGCGTAAGAGGAGGAGCAGGGTGAGGTTCACCGCTTGGAAACGGAGCCCGGAGCGCTTGCTGCACTTCGTCGCGGACAACGCTCGCAATGGAGGTAGAAGCTGGTTGATGTGCGCCATACAGCAGTCTGAGTTCGTCGCGCACAATCGAACGTACGAGCTCACGTAGCGCCGATGCGTCCATGCCATGCGATGGTAACTCGGCAGAGACGGAGGTGGCGTGGACGGTACGATTCTCTGCCGAAGCTCGCTGCTGAAGCACTCTTTCTATCCTGGAAGTTTCCGCAAGGAATTCTGCGACAGTTTTCGCTGGGCTGCGCACCAGGCCAGCAAAAAGCTGCTCTTTAACGCCAAGCATGAGGTAGCGCAGCTTTTTGTTCTCGGACATTATAGGGTCTGCCCGCTTGAAGAGGCGTGTCATGTCCTCGATATATGCCGCGACGGTTTCATTGGGCATTTGAACCCGAGATTGGAGATCGCGTTCGGCCCTTTCGCGGCGATCTGAGCTACCGTAAGCAGCCGCAAGATGACGCTTGAACTCACTCCAGGATGACAGCTGGTCTTCATGGTTCTCGAACCATGTCCGAGCGCCATCTTCAAGGCTGAAGTAGACGTTGCGAAGCCGGGCGGCGTCATCCCAGAGGTTGAAGGTAGCTACCCTTTCGTAGTGCTGCAACCAGTCGTCGACGTCTTCATAGGTGTCCCCGTGAAAGGTCTTTGGGACGCGGGGGTTCTGAAACGTCACGTAAGTAGGGGCAGCTCCAGGCATTGCGACGACGTCGTGGCTGCCGGTAGTCATAGCCGATGGGGAAAACTCAGGTGGCAGGCCTCGTTGGCTGCGGCTGGTGCGGTGAACAGGCGTTTCCTCGAATATATGACCAGCACTCCTGCTTAGCGGAGGGGTACGGGACATCAGACCTGACCTCCACCAGATTTGTCACGATATTGGCGTCTAGGGCTAGGCTATCAGAGCCGGTGCAGGAGGAATTACAAGGTCCAAGCTTTAGGTGCGTCCTTCTAGTCCGGAGCCGATTCACTTCGTCCTTTTTCTCCGAGCGCCACTTCAACGTCTTTCGCTGCGAGCGCCCCCTGGCAATATTTATAACTATTAACCTGCTTTAGTGTTGATGATCCAAGGATATACGCGTGGTTAATCGGGTTCTTTTTATGTGTTATTTGCATCGAAACTGTTTTTTCAGTGTTAAGAACCATGGAAAACTCACTGCACCAATCAAGAACATTTTCTAGACACCGGTCAAGTTCATTTTGATCGTTAGTACACGTAATTTGACGGAATACAACACAATCATCTGCAAACAAGCGAATATGCGTTCCTGGAGTAACCACATTGACAATATCATTTATATAAATCTGAAAAAGCAAAGGTCCTAAGACGATTCCCTGGGGCACCCGAGAGGTGACTGGGAGACAACTGGAGCTGCACCCATCGACTAAAAAAGAAATTGCACTCTATTCGTGAGGTAATCTGCAATCCATGATATTAAAATGTCTGGAAGATTAATGTTTTTTAGTTTTTGAATGAGCTTTCCGTGGTGAACTTAATCAAATGCTTTGCTAAAATCCATAAATATGGTGTCTATTTGACCATTCATATCCAGTGTTTTAGCAAAAGTATGTACTATTGTAACTAATTGTGTTATTATAGAATAGCCCTTTCTAAACCCATGCTGACAGTCGCTTAATACGGAGTGTTCTTCAAGAAATTTGTTAATATGTTTAGCAATAATGTGTTCGAGCATTTTACAGCATGCAGAAGTTAAAGAAATAAGACGGTAATTTTGTAATAATGTGCAGTCGCCTTTTTTAAAGATCGGAACAACTCGAGCAGTCTTCCATTCAACCGAAAGTTTTGATGACAACAGAGATTTTTTAAAGAACACAAAAAGAAACTTTGCAATTATTTCGGCATAGCGTCGCAAAAATACATTTGGTAAATTATCAGGACCAGAAGAAGTTTTAGGCTTCAATTCTAAAAGCAAAGCAAATACACCAGGGAGGCTAACAAAGTCCACCTCCGATACAGGAAAATATGACGCTCTTTGTACAAATTGTGTACCTGCTTCAGAGAATACGCTGTGAAAAAAAAAAAAAAAAAGGAATTAAAATTACGTGCAATGTCAATCGGATTTGTCAGTGTATCTCCCTCCAATGTTATTTTTGAGATATGTTTCTTGCTATCACTCAGGAAGTTCCAAAATTTACTTGGGTCATTTTTAAAAAAATTGGGTAACGTTGTGTTAAAGTACACGTCCTTTGACTCACGAACCGCACGTTCAAGATTATTTTTAAGCGTTTCAATCTGACTTAACTGGCGGTTCTTTTTCTTAGATCTTTTTAGTTTTCGCTTCAGTTGAACAATCTTCCGCGTCATCCAAGGTGTGCGTCTGTGAACGTTTTTGCATTTATTTGGAATGAAGGTATTTAGACAGTATCGACACATTTCGACGAATCGCTCCCACAGCTTGCAGACATCATCATTTTCATCGAAACTGGATAAACAAGTTTCCATATGTTCAATCACTGCGGCATCATCAGCCCTAGAATAATCCTTGAAAGATCGTGCGTGACTGACTTTTTTGTTGAGGGAAGAGAACTTAACTAAATCTATCGACACGCTTACCAGGTGATGGTCTGAAATGCCTGTTTCAACTGACACATTATGCATAGAATATTGACGGCTAGCAAAAACTAGGTCTAGTATAGAGGAAGATGTACCTTGTACACGAGTAGGTTGATTTACAATTTGAGCTAAATCATGAGTAAGCATGATATCAAACATAACGTCTGCACTGCTCCCAGATTTAGCACCGCCCTGGAAGTGGTCCCAGCACACATCTGGCAGATTAAAGTCACCTATTAGCAGTATTTTCTTATTTCGGAAATAAGACAGGTGATGCTGTAGCTTAATAAGATAGTCGGGTGTGGCATCTGGTGGCCTGTAGCAAGCGTACAGGATAAAAGAATGACCCCAGCAAGAAATTTTCATGCAAAGGCATTCAAGGTCAGGAACGTCATATACGAGGTCGCATTCTACAGAGTCTTTTAAGAGAACGGCTACGCCGCCACCCCTTGAGGTCCTATCCTTGCGAACGACTTTTTAATGAGGAGGAAATACCAGGTCATCTGCAAAGTCGTCATGTAACCAAGTTTCCGTCAGGACTGATATGTGTGGGTCGAACTGCAGCAGTTTAATTTCAAGCGAGTCTTTCTTGTTTGCAACGCTGCGTGCGTTAATGCTAACTATTCTCCAGTATTTTTTACTAAATTGGCCCGTATTACTATGGCAAAACAAGCTATCCGTGTTAGTGAAGAAAGAAGCTGAGTTAAATGAACAGCTCACTTTTTCGGTGAGCAGTTTCGCAGCTGCGAGCAACTTCGCGTCACGGGCCGATTTGCGGCGACCTCGTCGTTTTTTTGAACCCTCACTTTATCATTTTTTTTTCGCAGTCCCATACGTAAGGGATATTATTGATATATAACTTATCAAAAACCAAGGAAACCCGTTCTTTTTTATCTCGATTCAGCTTCGCGCTGTCCCATAGGTTCTTTCTTAATTCACGAACTTTCTTTGAAAAGTCTTCGCCAATTGAATAATCTTTTCCCTTTAGTTTCTTTCCGTTCTTGAGTATCGTAGTTTTATGTCAATGTCCGAAAGCTTTATGATTACAGGACGTGTTTTGGCAATTGCCGGCTTACCTAACCTATGTATCCGCTCAATATGGACAGGGTTGAGTCCTAAAATATCGTGAAAAATATCTTTGTTTACGGTTTCTTCAAGCGATTCATTTGTTTCCTCTTCAGTTTCCGGGATGCCGAAAATGATCAAATTTGACCTCCTACTATAATCCTCAAGCTGCTCAACCCTTGCTTCAAGCCTTTCAATCGTTGTACTCAAACAACTAACCTGTTCTTGGCACATCTAATTTGTTCTCTATATTCAGTAATCTGTTCTCTTTTATATCCTTTATGTCAACTGCGATTTCATTAAGTTGTTGCAAAATTAGAGTCATGTCAGGGCCGGGGTTCGATTCAATGTCACCTGCTAACAACAATAATTTCCTCAGACAAAATGTAAAAACCTCTAGCAAGCAGCAAAGCCAAGGGCATGGCAGCACCAACAGGAATAGGTCATTAGAACGGAAGCATTTTCTGCACTTTTTGCTCACCTGCACAAGGTAGACAAACGGATTAGTGCTTCGCATTCTGTCGATGCTGCCATGCCCAGTGGCTTCGAAACAAGCCTGAGTCCCATTTATAGCTTGAGTGCACTGTGATGCCCCCTGCCGTCCAGGTTCCTGGCAATCAGCACGAGTTGCCGAAAAACGGTGATACAGATGCCAAGATTCCAATGCTGGTGGGCGTATTTCTTGATCGATGTCTTGATGCGTTGAAAGATGGACATGCGCAGAGAGGTTCAGCACACTGATGTCCGGACAGCCAACGTTGAAACGTCCGAGAAGGCCACATAGCTGCACAAGGTACACAAACCGATTAGTGCTCCGCATTCTGTCGATGCTGCCATGCCCAGTGATTCTCTATGTAAAAAGCTTCCATAATTTATCGTGCTAAATTATCTTTGACTAAAATTGCTGTACTCGAAAAAGCAGGGTTACAACCACGGCGAGATCAATAGATGAATGAGAAGAAATAGAATGTTCTTGAAGTCTTATGTCGATTCATCACGTGGTCTGTTCAATCTACACGCCACCACAAGATCGCGGTTGCTTATACACAACACCAACTCTGCACAAAAGGGAACTTAAGGCGATGTTTAACGTGATATTCACCATATTTACCTCCTAAAAAATTCTCAAATCTTCCCCGCTGCTGTGCACAAGTACTACTCAGTTTAATAGGTGCCGAGAAAACAGCCCTTGCATCATATTTACCCTTTATTTCCTTTAAATAATGTGACATTTAGTGGACGTATGTCACGACTGCTACCTGCTTTGATTCAATTGGATTGTTTCGCTTCCTTGCGCGCTTTTTACCATCCTCTTTACTTTTTCACAAGCTCTAGTTACTGAAACATTTGAATTTTCTTCTTGTGAAGGACCATTTTCTTGTTAACTGACCAGATGGTGGAATTTCTTAGTGATCATAATCCCGATGGGCCTCATAATTTCAATGTAGATATTGAGGATTTATAATATTACTAACCATAAAGAATTAACGAAGTGTGTCAGAGCTTGAATCACCCAAAGTAGGGACATGGTCGCTTTCATAGCAGGGTGTGGTTTGTCAGTTCACACGTTTCAGCAAATCATGTAGTTTTATTTAAAGTCTGCTGTTGGAGGGTGGAATCGTCAGCACAACATCCAAAAGTCTGGTGTCTGCATAGGGGGACGGGTGGTACCTTTGCTCAGTGTTCTATCTTTAAGCTAAGTGGAAGTTATTATTGAATATTATTTTGGCCTTTAAAAAAAATCGTTTGGTATGTAGACGACTACCTGGTTGTATTTCAGGCGCCTGAATTAAACCGCGGATATGAGAAAATCGTTAATTTATTCAGGCTAAATGAGATGGGCTTGAAATTCACTACTAAAGTCCCCAAAAATGGCAGAATACATATTCTGGACTATACGTGCACACTGTTACAGATCATCTATGTTGGCAGTTTAAACCGAGAACTGAGTAAGCTTTACTGGGCTGCAGGTCAGGCGATTGAAATCTAGTTACGGATGGCATAGCAGAGGTATGCGTTCGGTCAGCGCATATAAATGTGTGCTCAGAAGATGAATGTTAGTTTGTTAGAGTAAATGACGATTAAAAATAGCGGTTATACTGAGCACCCTAGCTAGAGCATGTAAAAAAGAAAAGAGGATAGTTAAAATGACTTAAGGAAGCGGAATAATCCAAGTGAATCGAAGAGTGTAGTCGTACCATATGTCCGAAAATTATCACATGGTTTAACGAAGAACTGTGGTGTAAGGGTGTTTTCTATTTTTTAAAGACAGCGTGTATTGACTGATAGCCCGAAGGTGTGAGCTCGATGCTTGTACGATGTGCAGTGTGTGTTGTGTGGTGGACACATGAGTGTTGCATTGAAACGTGAGTGCTGGTTTGCGGCATAGACGCTGGGCTTTGCATTTAGGTATCATGTTTTTATATTTTTATTTATTTTTATTTTTAATTTTCTGAGCGAGTGTTTGCACTTGTTTTTCTTTTCTTTTTTTCTACATATTTTGCATTGCTATGTGTATACTATCCTTCCTAAAGTTAAGAAGTTCGGCCAGGCAGTACGAACCACTGGCACAACACTGGCTGTATGTCGGCAATGCAGTGGTCCTATGTAGGGCCTCAAATCGTCAACACGGTACAAATATCGGGCCCGTGTTTTGCGTTGCCTGGGTAAGCCAGCGCCTGTTACGTCCCTATTTTCTATCTCACTATGTTTCTGTGCTCTTGTAAGCTATGCACGCATACTACAGTTTCCCAACAATCATGTCTTGCTCCACAATTTCTTCGTCTGAATTGTATCCACTCCGGCGCTCTTGTAAGCTATGTAGTACGTGAACCCAACACAACACAACACACAGCTTCCCTACATTCATGTCTTGTTCCACAATTTCCTCCTCTGAATTGCATCAACTCCGGTGCTCTTGTAAGCTATGTACGCATACTACAATTCCCCTGCATTCATATCTTGTTCCACAATTTCCTCGCCTGAATTATATCAACTCCGGTACGATATCAGCTATATTTCGTGCCACTATCCTTATTCGTAGCCTCAGTCGGCATCGCATGCTGGTGGCCCCACAAGACCCACCTTTTACGCGAAAAACCCACCTCACCCGAAGTCAAGAAGTCTTTTTGAATAAGCTCATCGCCCATGCGGCTTACACGCCACGTATTATGGCCCGCTGGCGTCAGTATACGGAGAAAATGATTACGTGCCCCCACTAACTCGCGGCGGCATATCTCATCTACTCTGGGATTGCCCTGATTTTTCTACTGGACGCTCAGAGATCAAACCCTACCGCCTGAACTACCGTTCGCTTCTAGAAACTGATGCTAAGACACAGATGATATTTGCCAAGTATGGCTCACTTAGTGGCCTGGTTAGAGCAATATGATTTGAGTGACGACCTAAACAAGGAAGATTCTGTCTACTCTCCTTTACCCCCATCCATGGCCATGAGTCTTCCCATTCAATAAAGGACATTCAATCAATCAATCAATCCTTATTGATTACATTTACATTATTTCGTAGAGCTATAAAACAGAATTTCCTTTTATGTATCCCCTGAGTTACACTCCTTGCGCACGAGGAAGTACATTGGGCCACGTGCAGCGAGTCACAGACGTAATATTGGCGGAAGCCGGCAATGAAATGTGGCGCCGCGCCCGCAAATTGGATGGGGGCGAAAAGCAGAATCTCTGTTGCGCAACACGCGACATCAGCACACGTTGAAGAAAAAACCCCGCATGTTAAAATAATTTCGGCGTCCTCCACTACGGCTTCTTTCACAGCTGGGGTGCAGCTTTGAACCATCAAAAGCTTATGCGGTCAGCTGAATAGAATCCCTTTTCCTAGTATGAGATAAGTTGCTTTTTCATATGTCCCTTATAGGACGCATTGGCTGATCAGAATAGCAACGCGTCTAGTGCTGAAAAATTTCAGGTTAAATTTGGAATACATTTTTTTATTGCCTTTATTCGGACTTGTCACATTGGTGGTGATGAAGGCGCGAGAAGTATGAGCTCCTTGGTCGGAAGTAGACAGCCCGTGTGTTTGTCCTCGGAGATTTTGACAGATGTTGTCACAATCTATGTTTTGGTAAAGAGCGTTTGTCAACGACACCTGCCTTTTAATTTTGTGCCTTTTATAGAACATAAATGTCTGACAGTGAATGTAGCTTGGCTTCATAGTTAGCTCGCTACAGTGAATATATGTAGGCAAAATTTAATTTCGCCTGTAGCGTCCCTTTACAAGCCCCCGTACCACATGCCCCTGCTTCTTAACGCGGTGTCGCCAAAGGCCCTGTTCATCGAAAATTCTACGCTGGCGGCCGGCATTGGCGCCGAGAGCGAAAAGTCACAAGCATGCCGCTGGCAGGCGGTGGCTGGCAGCTGACATGGTCGAGCACTAACTGACATTACGTTTGGCACGAGCTGCCACCACGGGCCTCTCCTTTTATAAGGGAGGGTGATATCAAAGTCAGCCTTCCAGGACCGTTGCATTTACGTTATTTCTAGGCCGCGCAGACACGTTCATATGGCTTGGTTAAAGCGAGGCTTTATATGTGGCCTGGTAGCCTACGCTATTGTGTCATAACACTTAAAGCTCCGATTAAATGTCCCTCATAATTTTTATCAGGTGAAGCTCGCCGTTCTGCCTGTGATTCACTAAGCAGGCTGAGCAGCAAGTACTCGTTTTCTGTAATGAGACTCACTCGGTCGAATTAAACTCGCGAATGCATCTCGCATCGCTCTCGAGGACGCAACGAGAGCGGCTGCTCAGTGGACTCCAGGATTGCAAGAGCCCGCCCTTTGTGCGCCCGTAAATAAACAAATAAATAAGGCATCCGCAAAAGCAAGCAAATGAGCTGTCCTCTGCGGCGGATGCAACGGGGTGCGCATTCCCTTCGGCGAGCTGAAAGGGTCCCCGTTCATTCCGGCCGCGTTCGGGTCTCTGCTTTCGTGACGCGTGCTTAACATGCCAGCACGTATGCGAGGACGTTCCGTACGCTGCTGGCCGCACGTCGTCATCGCCACCGTGGCTCTGTCGGTGGCCTCAGGTGCTATAACAATGCCGCGAATTCCTCAGCGGAATTCTTGGCATGCTTTACACATCCTGCGCGTATTGTTTACGCATTCTGGTTTTTCGCCTCGAAAGCAACACAAACCGAACACATGTTAGTCCTCCTGTCTACAGTTTTCCTTTTTTTGTGTCTTTCTACCGCCATCTGTGAGACTGACCTCTAAGCGTTTACTATAGCGAGTCCGCCCAGTGTTAAAAGTTCGAAATGTGAACATGTACACAAACCATCGAACGAACACTATAAAGTACAACGCTGTCTTATTTTCATATTGATCATTCTTAGCCGGACTATACCTACTGTAGGGTGAAGGCCACTCCCATATTCTTCTAACTAACCCGGTCATTTGCTAGCTGCATCCACTTGACCCCTGCGAACTTCTTAACCTCATCCGCCCACCTAACTTTCTGCCGCCCCCTGCTATGCTTTCCTTCCCTTGGAAACCAGTTTGTTACCCTATGCGACCATCGGTTATCCTCTCTTCGCACTACATGTTCTGCCCATGCCCATTTCTTCTTCTTGATTTCCACTAGAATGTCAGTAACTTGAGTTATTTCTCTGACCCACTCTGCAAGCTTCCTATCTCTTAAAGTTACACCTACCGTTTTCCATTCCGTAGCCCTCTGCATTGTCATCAACATAAGAAAAACCCTTTTTGTTAGTCTCCACGTTTCAGCTCCATAGGTGAGTACAGGTAGGATGCAACTGTTATTTAAACTTTCCTCTTGAACGATACCGGTAAGCTGCTTGTCACAACCGGCGAATACTTGCCAAACAAGCTCCATCCTCATCCTGTTCTCCTAGCTATTTCCCTTTCATGGTCAGCGCGCGCTTGTCCCACCTTTGTTTCGTCTTCGGAGCGCTGTGTTCTTGATGCGTAAGCATTAATTGTCTACAAGGTTTTGCGCCCCCAAAACTTCTCTACACGATTCCGTCGTAACCGAATGAGTTACCAAAATACGAATCTTTGTACTGGATTGACGATGATGAAATCCCGCCTGGGAAATCATTTAGGTAAAACTTATTAATTGGATAATTAATTATAACCAAAAAGGTCAATCAGACGTCGAAAGAGCGAGACAGAGTAATGGTGACGTCCGAATGTGATATCACACTTCCGGTCACGTGATGTATGCCAAGGGTCATGTAACCAAGAGTGTGACGTGTCTGCGTCTGTGTCACATGGCCTGGAGCTGGGCGTTGGAGAAAAAAGAAATAAAATGAACAAAATTGTGCAGAAAATGTGCAAAGTGTCGTTCAATCGAAGCAAGAAAAGAAAAAGAACAGGGGCAGCTCACTACAGAGTGTCGTGAACGGCTCAGCTGCTATTATAATTTTCGCAGTGTGAAATCTCTTCAAGGGACGCGCGATATACCATGTGAAGGAGAAACGCTCAGGCGTACGCATTCCTCCTGTGCAGATGTTGCAGTGCTCTTGGAATTGTTCTCTCCTTCAACGACAAAGAGAGAGAGAGAGAAAGAGGCAGAGAGAGAGAGGATACACTTTCCGTGTATGAATGTTATCCGACAAAACTAAAGATAGCATATTGCAGAAGTAAGGCAGAAACGCTCACTTCGTGCCACATTATTATTGAAGCAGAAAGACCCAGAAACGGAGAGACAGAACTATATTTCACTTTACAGATATGCTGGCGTATCGACTTGTTCTTGAAAGCTGACTGTCTAAGTGGCACCGTTTCATAGGCATTCTTTTCAGATCGTTCAGACCTGGCTTTCTTGTTCTATAATTTGAAATTCTCTGCAGATATATTTGGTGTTAATTAAGTCACTGTAGGAAACTATTGTGAAGGTGACGACACGTATCGAAGAAAGCAAACATCGTCTAATATTACCCTGAAACTTTCAAGGAAATCCCTGAATGTAAACTCGTTTTTTGTAGGCGTTCAACCGGACCAAAGCCTAAAATGATTCCAAGATTATAGGCTCGCAAGCCCTATGAGCAGCAATGCAATAAGGCGCATGATAACTTCCTTCTCATTGCAAGCTGTGACTCATTCCACAGAGAATCCCGGTGGATAAGTTGCGAACTGCATATTCTAAAGAACACTAAGCGAAAGGTAATATGCTGTCTAGGGACTGCACTTGACAGAAGATGGAGCACGGCGGTTGATTTACGGCTGCCCACTACTCGTTGCAGTGTATCGCGAGAGGAATCCGGTTTTACCCTCGGAGATAAATCATCGTTAGCGGTGCGATGCGCCGTCCGTTATGTTTCACTGTTTTCCTCATACGTTGTACCATCGAAGAGCAAGAGCGGCTTCCTAGAGGCCGGCTCAAGTTGCCGGCAACGTTACAAAACGTGTGGGGTGTGTCTCGTAGACGTCATAGGCGATGAAGGAGCGGCACTCCGTGTCATGTCTTTGAAGAAGAGTTCCACGTGTTAGCATGCACGCAAACTTGGTGCAAAGCCGCATTGCTCTGAAGGCTAGCAAGTTACTCGGGAATTTCCTGTCGGATGTTTGCTTTTTCAATATCTTCTTTTCACAGCCCTTCATATTTTAAGCAACAGTTACGTCTTCGGGTAACATCACATGAGAAGCGGCGTATGGTAGATATAGAAACCGATCACACATCACATAATAAAATACTCGTGTCGGCTTGTTTCTGCTCATTATTCATTATTAATGTTATTTTAACTACTAAATAGCACTGTCCGCATTGGTGATTTGCTGTTGGAAATGTTCTAGAAATATACCTTCGTTACCTATGCGTCTTGAATCAAATACCGAGTGAGGATTGCGCACTACACTTTAAACAACACACTTGCAGGTTCCGCTCATATTACTGCGCTAAGTACATTGAGGAAGGATACCCCTTTATGCAGTTGGCACACCTTCGGTAACAATTATAGAGGTGAATAGATTCGTTTGCACAATGCAGCCTCAGATAGCCCCACTGAAAGTCCGGAGCTTCGCAAGGATGAATACGACGGTGTTCCTCCGACCGCAGCGAGACGCAAAATGTTGACTACGCGACAGTAGATAAGCTTAGCGATGCTTCTAGGTTGTAGTACATTACTGACAAACCTACAATTTCTTCCTCGCTTCGAGCCTCTTAAGGAAACTCCAATAGAGACCAATGTTTGGGCAAAGCCGTCATCTACGCTTGTATAAAAAGGGTGCTTCTAGGTAGCTCCACGTAGTTCCATGTAATGCAGCTTTACCAGTATGTTTACTGGTACTGGTACTCGGCACTGGAAGATATGTGCACACGCTGTGCGAATTTCGTGCACTCATCCAGGGTATAGGTGCAGGTACCAAGCAAAGTTTACCTATGCACAGCTACGCAGGAGCAGATGTGCAGGTGACGGCGTATACACGAACATCCGCGCAACGGGAGACGGGAAACTGAAAATGTGGCCATATAGTGGCATATTGTGTAAGATTGGGATGGAGTGCTTTTGGCAAGCACTCGCAGATTATGATTTACAGTTTACCGGTATCGCTCAAGAGGAACATTTACAACTGTTGCATCTTACCTGTACTCACCTATGGGGCTGAAACGTGGAGGCTAACCAAGAGAGTTCTACTTAAGTTGAGGACAACCCAGAGGGCTATGGAACGAAAACTGGTAGGGGTAACATTAAGAGATAGAAAGCGTGCAGAGTGGGTCAGAGAAATAACTCAAGTTACCGACATTCTAGTAGAAATTAAGAAGAAGAAATGGACATGGGCAGGACATGTAGTGCGAAGAGAGGATAACCGATGGTCGCTGAGGGTAACAAACTGGATTCCAAGGGATGGAAAGCGTAGCAGGGGGCGGCAGAAAGTTAGGTGGGAGGATAAGGTTAAGAAGTTCGCAGGGGTCAAGTGGATGCAACTAGCACAGGACCGGGTTAATTGGAAGAATATGAGAGAGGCCTTCGCCCTTCAGTGGGTATAGTCAGACTGATAATGATTATGATAATGATGATGACGATGAGCGGTAGCCACGCGAGCGTAGTCTTTCATTGTTAAGCAGCTGAAGAGCGATGTTCAGGTTGTCTTTCGCCTCGACCTCCTCTTTTCATAAAAAGCCGATGACGGATCAAGCCCAACAAGACGACAGTCTTCTTGTTTTCCGCGCTATTTGAATATGGATAACTAAAAGCAACTTACCCAGCTTTCTACTCCCCTGTTCATTTTTGAATTTTTTTTCTTCTTAAGGGATAGCAGCATGCGGCATAGGAGTCACATACGCAACACTCTCTCTACAGAAGAGCGCAGTAGTTACCCATGCCCATCCCCAGAAGAACGGATGAACGAGCATGCGAGCACATGGGGAAACCGTCTAAGTGCAAGTTTTTGTGCAAGTTTGAATTATTAATGCATAGATCATTTCGCAGAATAAAACTGCTCGTTATACATGATTCCAAAAGAATGCAGACATAGTTGTGAGCAGCAGGAGTTCAGGTTGGCGGACAAGATCCGAGTTTCCGGCCATACAAGGGGGCCGCAGTAGCCGCAAGTCGGAATTATCAGAGAAGTATGCTAGATGTCTTTGCTGGTCGGGTTGGTTTGTGGGGTTTAACGTCCCAAAGCAACTCAGGCTATGAGACACGCCGTAGTGGAGGACTCTTTGCTTTACACGGGCGCAGTCAGGCTGATTGTATTATAGGGCTGCTTCCTACAATAAATCGAGAGCGTCATCCGTGTGGCTAAGCGTCTTTGTCATTGTGTTAGGTCGTAACCGAGAACCCATTGTTGTAGCTACACAACGACGCATCGCCAACAAAACTAAAACGAGGGGTAATACGTGCACCTCATGCTTTCTCCTAAGTTAGCGTCCGTAGTAAATGGCTGTGCAGTGAACTTCGCTGAATGCAGACTCTGGCAGCGATTTCATCTTATTGCCTGAAAGGCCCCTAAAACGGATGTCAAAAGGGGCGGTGAAATTGCAAAGTACATATTAACAATAACAGGAAAGTTTCCATATTTTCAACGCGCTGATCTGAGCGAGTGACGGGGCCAATGTTGCCTGGAAAGCTGTTCCAGTCTGCGGCTGTACGAGGGAAAAAATGAAATTAAGAGCATAACGCTATGTGAATGTGGACGGGCAACGTGTAGTTGATGGCTGGTGCGATGAGATATGCGATGGTGAGGAAAAGTATAAGGTGAAGGATATAATGTGAACGTCGGATTTCTTAGGCAACTGAGACAATATTTCATTATCGGCACTCTCTCCGTTCTTCTTGCACAACTTGCAAAAAAAGGAGCAAGAGTTCGTTATTTTTCAAACACCGATTATTAACGCAAAGAGTATTACACCAACAACACAAATGAAAACATCTTTCCCCGATCGGAGTGGACCAGGGAAAAAGGACTAAGTTCATTTGTCCCACGTAATACAAGATGGTTCTTCGTAAAATCGGAGACGTTGCGGCGACGCGTCGTAACCTGGCTCGCGCGTCATAATGCGTGGCTAATCAGCCTGCTGCTTGGAGCAGACGACGTGTTCAGCGGCAAGTGGTCGTCTGCACGCGCGAAACAGCAGACTACGTCCGCTCCGCAGGCAGATGTTACACCAACCGCTGCCTCTGCCGGCGGCGGCATGCTCATATTTGGACATCGCTCGCTGTTACCAGGCGCGCCGAAGGCCCAATGGGGACCGAAAGTTTAGCCCCCTGAAAAAACGTCCGCGTCTTGTTTTGCACGACCGGCTCTGCCCGGCTTTCTGATGAAGGGAAGGCGACGGCAGACGGCCTCACTTCCTTCGCCGCACGGCCGTGGCGGCGCTAGTGGTGCCGTCGCCTGGCCGTCTCGTTCTCAAAAAGTTCTCGCGGCATCGCGTCGCGAAAAACAGCAGACGCCGGCCGGTCTGTTGCGCCGATCGTCCTATCCCAGGCCGGGCGCTTGTTACTAGGTCCCGTACCCCCCCCCCCCTCCCCCTCATAACTCCCCCCACCCCTCCGATTAGGTCCTTCAGATCGTCAACGACGTAGGAACAGACAACTGCGCGTTTTGTTCACTGTGCAATCGCAACAGGCTTGCAGCAGCTTCCTTGGAACACCAAGAGACGGTGCTCTGTGCAGACAAACTCAGGTTTTGTTGCTGTCTACCTGGTCTTCTTTCCAGACGGCAAAATAAGTCTCTGAGACATGCAATATCATTTATGCTGCTCTCATCTGCGTAAGCTCTGGATAGCTGCAAATGAACCTTAATTTTAAGTGAAAATGCAACTAAGCTATTTTGGTACTTGATCCTTAGAGCTTGTCATGGTAGCAGTGAAAGCCGGCTTGCTAACCGTATACTAAACTATTCTCTTCGCCCGCTTTCAATCCACGATTAGAGGGGATGTTTCGGATTACAGACGATACCAGCCTACTGCTATGCATTTCGTTGCATTTGACAAAACCGTAGAAACTGTACTGCCCATAAAAACTGTCTTTTATTAAAGATGAGAACATATATTACTTCGTAGTTCCCGCCACCCGCTATACAACAAACTTCGCAACTTTCTGTTCTAAACGGCCGTGAGATCCTTTTTAATTGCTGTCTGTTGTACCATGCAGACACGAAAAGGAAACAGGGTCCACACGAAGTGATGGCAGACCATTAGACGTGACAGAATGCGTAGCCGATTGATTTTTCAGAACAGCGCGTGTATTCAACGACGACTGGGTTACTAACTGAATTTTTATTTTTATTCTTCTCCTAAGTGAGTGGCTTCTTAGGCATAGATGGACGCTCTGGTGCTCTAAATCGTTATCACGCTGTAATCTACCCTCGTTTATTTAACATTTAACACGAAAATCATGCATTTACCACACTACAACTGGCCTCGCGACAAAGGCTATGGCCCGTGGGTGAAGGAGTCTACGATGTAAGACTACCTAATTTTCTTTAAGATCCAAAGGGAACTTATGGGGAAGTTTCCGTCGGTAGGGAGCCTGTTTCCGGAGGAACAAACGCTTGCTATGATTAGGAGGCCTCAAATACTCTGAGACTGTCTTCTGGACAGAGTTGTAGTTTATGTAAGGCATGTTCCGCGCGTGGAAGCATCGGTAGGCTGGTAGAAATAGATGGCATCTTATTTGTTTCTTGAATTGCTAAGTTCTGGTTTGTTCAGATCTATTTCCTCTTCAGCTCACGTATTACCCTAGAAGTTATAAAGAGCAGCCAGCAGTGACTAAGAATGTCGACGTATCCGTAAACGACAACTAAATAATGAATAAAATAAACCCCGACTATAAAGGGCGGTCTTTCAAATCGTTAGAGGAAGCCGGGTTTGCTTCATCAAGTTTCCCACCCCCGCTTTCCATTCCATCTACACAGCATCTTTCATAGACGTCATTCGCGCAGCGAATCGTATCAGTGAAATATGTTCCCTGTAAATCGAGTGGTCCGAAAACGACAGCCTTTCAGGCCGAAAAAGAAAGCGACGCGTATCTGACTCCCGCTCGAAGCGGCACTGATTTCAGCGACAGCTAGCAGTTGACGAGCTATATTTATGTCGCCTGGCTGCTGCCAACGCTAATCTTCACTTTTACCCACCCTGGCAAGCAGCAAGTGGCTTCTTCAAGCTGCCTATGACGTTGTATTATCCGAGCCTTCGAAAGAGACCCGAGCTCCGTTTTAAACAGGAAGTCTCGTTTGAGAAAATTCCCCTCCTCCGAATGCGACTGTGCACGGCCAACAGTGAGCGATGAAGACACGAGTCGTAACTTTCACTTCGCAACCGTCCTTTCCTGGGGAGCATGCGACGGTTAGAAGGGGTACGCGCTGAAAACAAGTTGACGGGGACGGCGCAAGCGCTTCCTGCTCTAGAAGGCAACGGAGCGAACGGTCCGCGCGGGTTTCTTCACTTTGAAGCTCCAGGAAACAAGCTATAGGGTCAGGAAATACGGGCCTAGGAAAAGGTTTGATTCGGTTTATAGCAGTTAACGTCCCAAGGCTCTGAAAGACACCGCAGTGGAATTTGCTGCACCGCACTGACACCGCACAGTATGCGGGCGCTATATGCTTTTTTGCCTCCATCAAAAAGCGCTAGCCGTAACCGAGATTATACCCCGCGTCCTTGGTTTAAACAGTCGTAACCGCTGAGCTGCCGCAGCGGGATAACAGAAAAAAAATGTTACAAAAGGGCATTGACAGTAACAGCTGGTAACCAGGCATTCGTGGTCTGCCAGTACAAATCAGAGTACATTATATGTTTACTTTTGCGGTACAGCTTATCACATCTTCTTTTGTATCCCACGGAAACGAGAACACGGGTGTGCTGCGTAATCACGCTTTGCCAAGATTATTTTTTTTTAAGTGAAAGCTTCACTACATCACCTCGTATCAAGGTCAACGTGGGGCTAGCGGTGGGAGGAGAGTGGCTGCTCCTGGCCCTGAAAGGGCCGGGACAGGTAGGTCACCACCGCTTGCGGCGGGGGCTAGCCTGCCACCGAATTTGTATCTGTTTTAGGCCTTCATTGCACCCGCCACCGCTTCGGTGGAGGACGACGGTTTTTGCGGCGCGCGTCTTTCTCTTCTTTTTTCTTTCTTCTCTATTTTCTCTTCTGCCCGCCCGAGGCAGCGGAGGTTGTTGTTGTTGTTGTGGCTGTAAGAAGAAGGAAAATAAAATGCACGGGCCTGCTACTGGCTCTGTAGCTGAGCCACCTCTGCTGCCGTCGTCCACCACCGAAGCAGTGGCGGGTGCAATGACGGCCTACAACAGGTAAAAGTCGGTGGCTGGCAAGCCCACGCCGCAAGCGGCGTTGGCCTACCGTCCCAGCCCCGTGGCTCAGCTGCAGAGCCAGTAGCAGGCCCGTGCATTTTCTTTTCTTGCTTCCTACAGCCATAACAACAACAGCGTGGGGCTAGCATTTGACCTTTAAGGAGCCAGAGGACAAAGTTGCGTTGTGGTTCAGGTGTTCACGGAGTAATTGTGACAAATACTGAGCCTTCCCTTTCCTATAAACCAACACACTATGTCAGCGTGAGCTAGAAATTTATATTCAAGGAGCCAAATGACAAAGTGCAGCTATACGTATACTGCAGGTCATAAAAGCAGTACATAATCTGCTTAAGGACAGGACGTTTCCTATCCGGATAAACGGAAAACACTCTGGCAATTACACCTCGAACAGAGGCGTGCCGCAAGGGTCAGTGTTAGCACTTTGCTATTTTATATCGCACTGATCCCATTAGCGTGGAAATTAGCTGAAATACCAGAAGTGTGGTTCATGATATACGCAGATGATGTCACGATTTGGTCTGCTCATAAACAACTTGAGACAGAATCAGTATCTGCAAAAGTATTTAAATACCATAGATGAGTACGTCCAAGATGCAGGTCTGGAATTGTCAGCTCAAAAGTACAGTTACATTCGTGTTGCAAACAAGAATGGAAGAAAATAATTTACAACGCAAAGGGTCACCCTAAAGGTTGGAAACCAGGCATTGCAAGAGGTGGACGAGTTGAGAGTTCTTGGCCTAAAAATTTGCAAATCTGGCGAAGGAACACAATAGCTTTATAAGGCGAAAAAAGTAGATGCGACTTCCTCAAACTTGATAAAACGCATTTCGTCTAGGAGAGGAAGAGCTCGAGCGGACATGGCAAGACGTCTTGTATAATCGGTGACACAACCGAGGATTCTATACAAGGCTCAATTCCAAAGTCTCAATTGAAAACAATAAATAGAAACGCAATACGCACAATCACGGCTTTACCAAAACTTAACCCTATTCCTGTTCTCCAAGAATTTGCACAGATAAATACGTTTACAGAATTAATTGAACAACGAGAGGAAACAAGGAATATGAAGCGAAGTTACGTTATGTCCCTAGCATCCTTGTATAACGAAGTGATAGTGCAAACACCACCAATTGATGACCTCCCTCCGTGACAATTCACGACTATTACGACAAACAAGACTACTCGGCTTCGTCGTAAAGAAAAGCTGGAATCTCGGCCTCTGGTTGATGTACTTCCAAATACCTGCATTGCATATACGTACGCATCAATTATAGAAAATGGCGATAGAACAGCAGCTACTATCCCAACACACAGTGAACTAAAGGTACATAATGATTATGTTTTAGAATACCCGGACCCGCTTGTGATGGAACTCTATGTAATCCGCGATGCTATAGAGGCCATAAATAAACTAGATTCCATAACAGAAGCCCATACAGGCTCCTTATCCGCCATAAAACTGAGTAAAGTGACAAAGACAGTGTAATCCAGGAAATCCATGCACTCAATTAAAAAAAAAAACAGATACGCATCCAGATACACTGAACACAACACGATGCTGAGAACGCTGAGCAGAGAAAAGTTGACCACCTCACACGCGCAGTTCCAAACACTAATGCGCCCCACCCCAGGCTCTCTTTTGGCGCCCGCTTCGCTGTTCCCATCTTAACATCCTCTTTAAGAAAAAATACACGTGCCCTCATTCCCCCGTGTGCTTTCCCCCTCCCTTATAACTTAACGAGATTGAAGGAGGTGTCCCTTAGATGGATAAGAGCTGGGGTGGCCCTTACCCCGTCGATAACATGCCGATGGGAATCTCAAGAGGACATCGGACCCACCACATGCCCGAAGTGTTCCACACCAGCTGCAGAAGTGGATGTTCGCCACCTGCTGTGTACTTGTGCCGGCACAAGGGCACCAGGGACACAGATTCTGCGGGAAGTGGGACTAACCGCAACAAGGGAAGAAGTCTTCTCCAAATGGCTCACCGACAACAATAAGAGCGGGAGCCCTCTCCGGTTCCTTACGGAAAATAATTTACATGATTTTTTATGATCTGCCTTGTGGCAAGCTTGCGTAATAATAAAAAAGTATACTGCGTCTTGCTTTCCCCAAAACCTTCAATCACTTGACCTTCAAACAATTGGCCGTAGATTAGCTCAGCTAGGCCAGGATACACGTAGCGAAAGCATGTCTGCCTGGCGCTGGGCTGCCTACTCCTCTCCTGTCCAATGTAATCCTATCCAGTCTAGCGTAATCCAATATAATCCAGTCTAATCTAATCCAATCCAAACCAATCCAGTCTAATCAAATCCAGTCCAATCAAGTACAGTTCATTCCAGAGAAATGCAATCCAACCAATCCTGTCCAATTCAATCCAAACCAGTCCAATCGAGTCCAATCCAATCCTGTCCAATCTAATCTTGTCCAATCCAATCCTGTCTAATGCTGAGTACACGCTCGCCCGAAATGTGCCGCTGACTAGCCTATAATCATCACTTCTATCATCCTCATTCTAGAGAAGGAGAATTAAGATGCGCTATTCAGTATGTCTAATAGATGTTGGTGCAGCATGAAAGACGAGACATGGCCTCCGCGGTCACCTCCGCGCGCATCACCCCCGGAGGTCATGCACTCATTCATTCATAAACCTTTATTCATGAGGATGACCTGAGGCCTAGAGGGGAAGGGGGAGGTTAGATGAAGTTGAGGGCGCCAGACTCCGACATGAAGTCTAGCAGGGTGCTAAGCTTGCGCTTGACGTTGGTATTGGGAGCTGTCCAGTCTTCGTAAGTCTGAATGTGGCGAGCAGATGTGTAGCGGGCGCGGAGGCTAGCCGTGCCAGGACAGGTCCAGATCAAGTGCTGCAGGTCAACAGAGTCAGTAGGGCAGTTAGGGCAGCTGATCTTGGCTCGGCGCCATTGACTCAGTATGTCCGGTGTGTACGCTGCACCGGCTCGCGCTTGTGAGTTAGAATTCGGGCAGGGCGAGAGAGGCCGGCAGGGATCGGAGGTGTAATATCGGGGACAAGGTCCCGCAACAAACCCCTCCGCTCATGTTTAAGCCGCGTGATGACAGAGTCTGGTATGATGAGGGAGAAGGGAGGAGAGTAAGGGTGGTCCGAGTTGGACGGGCCCACATCAAGGCTATGCCGACGGTCTTCCTCTAGCTGCGCTCCAGCGGCCTCGTGGGCCGTCCTGTTCCCGCTTCCTTGTGCGTGATGTCCAGGTGTCCAATGAATCCGTACCGAGACTTGTGAGGTCTCTCGCAGGTACCGGCAGTGCTGTTTGATGCGGTATCGCACTGAGGTCTTGTAAGAACGGTTTTGCACAGTTTTTATAGCCTCTTGACTGTCGGTGTAGATGTGGATGAAACGATCTGATCCTTTGGTGCAGTGTTGAAGGGCCTCGTCGATGGCCGTTAATTCGAGTTCAGTTGCGGACCAGTACCTGCGACCACTGTGGCTAGTAGCGTGCAGCAGTGAGCCCTCCAGGCGGTGGTTGCAAACGTGACGCCGGTATCATCGTCATGGTATAGGGCGTCGTCGGTATAAATGGGGAGACCGATGTGCTGGTCTTGTGTATCAATTATCTGGCGTTGTCGGTGATCTCTTCCTGGCCCTTTGGTGTTGGTTGGAAGGGGGTATTGAATCCGTTACCAATGTTTCTGTCGATGGTGCTGTAAGGTGGTCTAATATGGGCAAGTGAAGGTTTGCTTCGTCAAAGATTCGAGTAAGGAGGCGGTGCCCATTCGGTGTGTGTTGCAGGCGAGTTTCATGATTGGCTCAATGCGTAGCAATAAGTGCATCCACTGTTGGGAGTTGAGCGAATCTGTGAATCTCCGTGATGCGCCTGTGTACGGGTAGACAGTTATAACCCTCAAGGCAGAGTTATAAAGTAAGCCAAGTGTCTTGTAATTGGCTGCGGTCAAGTCAAAGTAAGGGGCACATCGACGAGATAGCCCCGCCGGGGTGGCGCAGTGGTTACGGCACTCGACTATTGTT
>JAJIZL010021565.1:83041-97163 GCA_023969395.1 Amblyomma maculatum
AAATGAACTTAGTCCTTTTTCCCTGGTCCACTCCGATCGGGGAAAGAAGTTTTCATTTGTGTTGTTGGTGTAATACTCTTTGCGTTAATAATCGGTGTTTGAAAAATAACGAACTCTTGCTCCTTTTTTTGCAAGTTGTGCAAGAAGAACGGAGAGAGTGCCGATAATGAAATATTGTCTCAGTTGCCTAACAAATCCGACGTTCACATTATATCCTTCACCTTATTCTTTTCCTCGCCATCGCATATCTCATCGCACCAGCCATCAACTACACGTTGCCCGCCCACATTCACATACCGTTATGCTCTTAATTTCATTTTTTCCCTCGTACAGCCGCAGACTGGAACAGCTTTCCAGGCAACATTGGCCCCGTCACTCGCTCAGATCAGCGCGTTGAAAATATGGAAACTTTCCTGTTATTGTTAATATGTACTTTTCAATTTCACCGCCCCTTTTGACATCCGTTTTAGGGGCCTTTCAGGCAATAAGATGAAATCGTTGCCAGAGTCTGCATTCAGCGAAGTTCACTGCACAGCCATTTACTACGGACGCTAACTTAGGAGAAAGCATGAGGTGCACGTATTGCCCCTCGTTTTAGTTTTGTTGGCGAAGAGTCGTGTTGTAGCTACAACAATGGGTTCTCGGTTACGACCTAACACAATGACAAAGACGCTTAGCCACACGGATGACGCTCTCGATTTACTGTAGGAAGCAGCCCTATATTACAATCAGCCTGACTGCACCCGTGTAAAGCAAAGAGTCCTCCACTACGGCGTGTCTCATAGCCTGAGTTGCTTTGGGACGTTGAACCACACAAACCAACCCGACCAGCAAAGACATCTAGCATACTTCTTTGATAATTCCGACTTGTGGCTACTGCGGCCCCCTTGTATGGCCGGAAACTCTGATCTTGTCCGCCAACCTGAACTCCTGCTGCACACAACTATGTCTGCATTCTTTTGGTATCATGTATAACGAGCAGTTTTATTCCGCGAAATGATCTATGCATTAATAATTACACAAAAACTTGCACTTAGACGGTTTCCCCATGTGCTCGCATGCTCGTTCATCCGTTCTTCTGGGGATGGGCATGAGTAATTATTGCGCTCTTCTGTAGAGAAAGTGTTGTGTATGTGACTCCTATGCTGCATGCTGCTACCCGTTGAGAAGAAAAAAAATCCAAAAAAAGAACAGGAGAGCGGAAAGCTGGGTGAGTTGCTTTTAATTATCCATATTCAAACTGTGCGAAAACAACGAAAACTGTCGTTTTGCTGGGCTTGATCCGTCATCGGCTTTTTATGAAAAAATGAGGTCGAAGCGAAAGATAACCTGAACGTCGCTCCTCAGCTGCTTAACAATGAAAGAGCACGCTCGCCTGGCTACCACTCATCGTCATGATCATCATAATCATCATCAGCCTGACTATACCCACTGCAGGGCGAAGGCCTCTCCCACATTCTTTCAATTAACCCGGTCCTGTGCTAGCTGCATCCACTTGACCCCTGCGAACTTCTTAATCTCATCCGCCCACCTAACTTTCTGCCGCCCCCTGCTACACTTTCCTTCCCTTGGAATCCAGTTTGTTACCCTCAGCGACCATCGGTTATCCCCTCTTCGCACTACATGTCCTGCCCATGTCCATTTCTTCTTCTTAATTTCCACTAGAATGTCGGTAACTTGAGTTATTTCTCTGACCCACTCTGCACGCTTTCTATCTCTTAATGTTACCCCTACCATTTTTCTTTCCATAGCCCTCGGCGTTGTCCTAAATGTAAGTGGAACCCTCTTGGTTAGCCTCCACGTTTCAGCCCCATAGGTGAGTACAGGCAAGATGCAACTGTTGTATACTTTCCTCTTGAGCGATACCGGTAAGCTGCTAGTCATAATCTGCGAATGCTTGCCAAATGCGCTCCATCCCAATCTTACACTATATGCCGCTATATGGCTACATTTTCAGTTTCCGTGTCCTGTTTACCGTAGCGCTCGTGTGTACGCCGTCATCTGCTCCTGCATAGCTGTGCATAGGTAAACTTTGCTTGGCACTTTAATACTGGGGCTCAGTGCACGAGATTCGCACAGCATGTGTACAAAGCCCGCAAACATAAGCTGCATTACATGGA
Source organism: Amblyomma maculatum (assembly GCA_023969395.1). Lineage (NCBI taxonomy): Eukaryota > Metazoa > Arthropoda > Arachnida > Ixodida > Ixodidae > Amblyomma > Amblyomma maculatum. The sequence goes on from JAJIZL010021565.1 coordinate 85,162, forward strand.
TTTACGGGGAGCTACAGAGAAGCAGCATTTTTATACGAGCGTAGATGACAGCTTTGCCCAAACGTCGGTCTCTCTCGGAGTTTCCTCAAGAGACGCGAAGCTAGGAAGAAAACGTACGTTTGTCAGTAATATACTACAACATAGACGCATCGCTAAGCTTATCTACTGTCGCGTATACTCAACATTTTGCGTCTCGCTGCGGTCGGAGGAACACCATCGTATATTCGTCCTTGCGAAGCTCCGGACTTGCAGTGGGGCTGGGGTGTCTCACGCTGCATTTTGCAAGCAAATCTAATCACCTCTATGGTTGTTACAGAAGGTGTGCCAACTGCATAAAGGGGTATCCTTCTTCAATGTATTTAGCGCAGTAATATGAGCGGAACCTGCAAGTGTGTTGTTTAAAGTATAGTGCACAATCCTCACTCGGTATTTGATTCAAGACGCATAGGTAACGAAGGTATGTTCCTGAACATTTCCAACGGCAAATCACCAATGCGGACAGTGCTATTTAGTAGTTAAAATAACATTAATAATGAATAATGAGCAGAAACGAGCCGACACGAGTATTTTATTATGTGATGTGTGATCGGTTTGTATATCTACAGTACGCCGCTTCTCATGTAACCAAAGACGTAACTGTTGCTGAAAATATGAAGGGCTATTAAAAGAAGATATTGAAAAAGCAAACACCCAACAGGAAATTCCAGCGTAACTTGCTAGCCTTCAGAGCAATCCGGCTTTGCACCAAGTTTGCGTGCATGCTGTGCGTGGCGTGCTAACACGTGGAACACTTCTTCAAAGACATGACACGGAGTGCCGCTCCTTCTTCGCCTATGACGTCTACGAGACACACCCCACACGTTTTGTAACGTTGCTGGCAACTTGAGCCGGCCTCTAGGAAGCCGCTCTTGCTCTTCGATGGTACAACGTATGAGGAAAACAGTGAAACATAACGGACGGCGCATCGCACCGCGAACGATGATTTATCTCCGAGGGTAAAACCGGATTCCTCTCGCGATACACTGCAACGAGTAGTGGGCGGCCGTAAATCAACCGCCGTGCTCCATCTTCTGTCAAGTGCAGTCCCTAGACAGCATATTACCTTTCGCTTAGTCTTCTTTAAAGCATGCAGTTCGCAACGTCTCGACCGAGATTCTCTGTGGAATGAATCACAGCTTGCAATGAGCAGGAAGTGATCATGCGCCTTATTGCATTGCTGCTCATAGGGCTTGCGAACCTATAATCTTGAGATCATTTTAGGCTTTGGTCCGGTTGAACACCTACAAAAGACGAGTTTACATTCAGGGATTTCCCTGCATGTTTCAGGATAATATTAGACGATGCTTGCTTTCTTTTTCGATGTGTCGTCACCTTCACAATGGTTTCCCACAGTGACTTATTTAATACCGAATATATCTGCAGAGAAGTTTAAATTATGGAACAAGAAAGCCAGGTCTGAACGATCTGAAAAGAATGCCCATGAAACAGTGCCACTTAGACAGTCAGCTTTCAAGAATAAGTCGATACGCCAGCATATCTGTAAAGTGAAATATAGTTCTGTCTCTCCGTTTCTGGGTCTTCCTGCTTCAATAAAAATGTAGCACGAAGTGAGCGTTTCTGCATTACTTCTGCAATATGCTATCCTTAGTTTTGTCGGATAACATTCATACACGCAAAGTGTATCCTCTCTCTGTCTGTCTGTCTGTCTCTTTCTCTCTCTCTTTTTGTCGTTGAAGGAGAGAAAAATTCCAAGAGCACTGACACATCTGCACAGGAGGAATGCGTACGCCCGAGCGTTTCTGCTTCACATGGTATATCGCGCGTCCCTTGAAGAGATTTCACACTGCGGAAATTATAATAGCAGCTGCGCCGTTGACGACACTCTGTAGTGAGCTGCCCCTGTTCTTTTTCTTTTCTTGCTTCGATTGAACGACACTTCGCACGTTTTCTGCACAATTTTGTTCATTTTATTTGTTTTTTTTTCTCCAACGCCCAGCTCCAGGCCATATGACACAGATGCAGACACATCACACTTTTGCTTACATGACCCTTGCCATACATCACGTGACCGGAAGTGTGATATCACATTCGGACGTCACCATTACTCTCTCGCTCTTTCGACGTCTGATTGACTTTTTTGGTTATAATTAATTATCCAATTAATCAGTTTTACCTAAATGATTTCCCAGGCGGGATTTCCTCATCGTCAATCCAGTACAAAGATTCGTATTTTGGTAACTCATTCGGTTACGACGGAATCGTGTAGAGAAGTTTTGGGGACGCAAAACCTTGTAGACAATTAATGCTTACGCATCAAGAACACAGTGCTCCGAAGACGAAACAAAGGTGGGACAAGCGCGCGCTGATTATGAAAGGGAAATAGCTAGGAGAACAGGATGAGGATGGAGCTTATTTGGCAAGTATTCGCCGGTTGCGACAAGCAGCTTACCGGTATCTTTCAAGAGGAAAGTTTAAATAACAATTGCATCCTACCTGCACTCACCTATGGAGCTGAAACGTGGAGGCTAACAAAAAGGGTTTTTCTTATGTTGATGACAATGCAGAGGGCTACGGAATGGAAAACGGTAGGTGTAACTTTAAGAGATCGGAAGCTTGCAGAGTGGGTCAGAGAAATAACTCAAGTTACTGACATTCTAGTGGAAATCAAGAAGAAGAAATGGGCATGGGCAGAACATGTAGTGCGAAGAGAGGATAACCGATGGTCGCATAGGGTAACAAACTGGATTCCAAGGGAAGGAAAGCGTAGCAGGGGGCGGCAGACAGTTAGGAGGGCGGATGAGGTTAAGAAGTTCGCAGGGGTCAAGTGTATGCAGCTAGCAAATGACCGTGTTAGAAGAATATGGGAGTGGCCTTCACCCTACAGTAGGTATAGTTCGGATAAGAATGATCAAGATGAAAATAAGACAGCGTAGTACTTTATAGTGTTCGTTCGATGGTTTGTATACGTGTTCAAATTTTGAACTTTTAACACTGGGCGGACTCGCTATAGTAAACGCTTAGAGGCCAGTCTCACAGATGGCGGTAGAAAGACCAAAAAAAAAAAAAGGAAAACTGTAGACAGGACGACAAATATGTGTTCGGTTTGTGTTGCTTTCGGGGCGAAAAACCAGAATGTGTAAACAATACGCGCAGGATGTGTAAAGCATGCCAAGAATTCCGCTGAGGAATTCACGGCATTGTTATAGCACCTGAGACCACCGACAAAGCCACGCTGGCGATGACGACGTGCGGCCAGCAGCGTACGCAACGTCCTCGCATACGTGCTGGCATGTTAAGCACGCGTCACGAAAGCAGAGACCCGAATGCGGCCGGAATGAACGGGGACCCTTTCAGCTCGCCGTAGGGAATGCGCGCCCCGTTGCATCCGCCGCAGACGACAGCTCATTTGCTTGCTTTTACGGATGCCTTATTTATTTGTTTATTTACGGGCGCACAAAGGGCGGGCTCTTGCAATCCTTGAGTCCACTGAGCAGCCGCTCTCGCTGCGTCCTCGGGAGCGATGCGAGATGCATTCGCGAGTTTAATTCGCCCGAGTGAGTCTCATTACAGAAAGAGAGTACTTGCTGCTCGGCCTGCTTAATGAATCAGAGGCAGAACGGCGAGCTTCACCTGATAAAAATTATGAGGGACACTTAAGCGGAGCTTTAAGGGTTATGACACGATAGCGTAGGCTACCAGGCCACATATAAAGCCTCGCTTTAACCAAGCCGCATTAACGTGTCTGCGCGGCCTAAAATTAACGTAAATGCAACGGTCCTGGCAGGCTGACTCTGATATCACCCTCCCTTATAAAAGGAGAGGCCCGTGGTGGCAGCTCGTGCCAAACGTAATGTCAGTTAGTGCTCGACCATGTCAGCTGCCAGCCACCGCCTGCCAGCGTAATGCTCGTGACTTTTCGCTCTCTGCGCCAATTCCGGCCGCCAACGTAGAAGCTTCGATGAACAGGGCCTTTGGTGCGACCGCGTTAAGAAGCAAGGGCATGTGGTACGAGGGCTTGTAAAGTGACGCTGCAGGCGAAATTAAATTTTGCCTACATATATTCACTGTATCGAGCTAACGATGAAGCCAAGCTACATTCACTGTGAGACATTTATATTCTATAAAAGGCACAAAATTAAAAGGCAGGTGTCGTTGACAAACGCTCTTTACCAAAACATAGATTGTGACAACATCTGTCAAAATCTCTGAGGACAAACACACGCGCTGTCTGCTTCCGACCAAGGAGCTCATACTTCTCGCGCCTTCATCACCACCAATGTGACAAGTCCGAATAAAGGCAATAAAAAAAAAAATGTATTGCAAATTTAACCTGAAATTTTTCAGCACTAGACGCGTTGCTATTCTGATCAACCAATGCGTCTTATAAGGGACCCATGAAAAAGCTACTTATCTCATACTATGAAAAGGGATTCTATTCAGCTTACCGCATAAGCATTTGATGGTTCAAAGCTGCACCCCGGCTGTGAAAGAAGCCGTAGTGGAGGACGCCGAAATTATTTTAACATGCGGGGTTTTTTCTTCAACGCGTGCTGATGTCGCGTGTTGCGCAACAGAGATTCTGCTTTTCGCCCCCGTCAAATTTGCGGGCGCGGCGCCACATTTCATTGCCGGCTTCTGCCCATATTACGTCTGTGACTCGCTGCACGTGGCCCAATGTACTTCCTCGTGCGCAAGGAGTGTAACTCAGGGGATACATAAAAGAAAATTCTGTTTTATAGCTCTACGAAATAATGTAAATGTAATCAATAAGGATTGATTGATTGATTGATTGATTGATTGATTGATTGATTGATTGATTGATTGATTGATTGAATGTCCTTATTGAATGGGAAGGCTCATGGCTATGGATGGGGGTAAAGGAGAGTAGACAGAATCTTCCTTGTTTAGGTCGTCACTCAAATCATATTGCTCTAACCAGGCCACTAATCGAGCCATACTTGGCAAATATCATCTGTGTGTTAGCATCAGTTTCTAGACGGGAACGGTAGTTCAGGCGGTAGGGTTTGATCTCGGAGGGTCCAGTAGAAAAAGCAGGGCAATCCCAGAGTAGATGAGATATGCCGCCGCGAGTTAGAGTCGTACAGTAGGGGCACGTAATCATTTTCTCTGTATACTGACGCCAGCGGGCCATAATACGTGGCGTGTAAGCCGCATGGGCGATGATCTTATTCAAAAAGACTTCTTGACTTCGGGTGAGGCGAGTTTTTCGCGTAAAAGGTGGGTCTGGTGTGGCCACCAGCATGCGATGCCGACTGAGGCTACGAATAAGGATAGTGGCACGAAATATAGCTGATATCGTACCGGAGTTGATATAATTCAGGCGAGGAAATTGTGGAACAAGATATGAATGCAGGGGAATTGTAGTATGCGTACATAGCTTACAAGAGCACCGGAGTTGATGCAATTCAGAGGAGGAAATTGTGGAACAAGACATGAATGTGGGGAACTGTAGTATACGTACATAGCTTACAAGAGCACCGGAGTTGATGCAATTCAGAGGAGGAAATTGTGGAACAAGACATGATTGTGGGGGAACTGTAGTATGCGTACATAGCTTACAAGAGCACCGGAGTTGATGCAATTCAGTCGAAGAAATTGTGGAGCAAGACATGAATGTTGGGAAACTGCAGTATGCGTGCATAGCTTACAAGAGCACAGAAACATAGGGAGAGAGAAAACAGGGGCGTAACAGGCGCTGGCTTACCCAGGCAACGCAAAACACGGGCCCGATATTTGTACCGTGTTGACGATTTGAGGCCCTACATAGGACCACTGCATTGCCAACATACAGCCAGTGTTGTGCCAGTGGTTCGTACTGCCTGGGCGAACTTCTTAACTTTAGGAAGGATAGTATACACATAGCAATGCAAAATGTGTAGAAAGAGAGAAAAGAAAAACAAGTGCGAACACTCGCTCAGAAAATTAAAAAGTAAAACTAAATAAAATCTAAAAACATGATACATAAATGCAAAGCCCAGCATGTATGCCGCCAACCAGCACTCACGTTTCAATGCAACACTCATGTGTCCACCACACAACACACGCTGCACATCGGACAAGCATCGAGCTCACACCTTCGGGCCATCAGTCGATACACGCTGTCTTTAACAAATAGAAAACAACCCTTATACCACAGTATATATACCCCTTATTTTCGTTAAACCATGTGACAATATTCGGACATATGGCACTACTACACTCTTCGATTCACTTGGAATATTCCGCTTCCTTAAGTCATTTTAACTATCCTCTTTTCTTTTTTACATTCTCTAGTGCTCAGTATAACCTCTGTTTTTAATCTAGTCATTTACTCCAACAAACTAACATTCATCTTGTGAGCACGCACTTATATGCCGCTGACCGAACGCATACCTCTGCTATGCCATCAGTAACTAGATTTCAATCGCCTGACCTGCATCCCAGTAAAGCTTACACAGTTCTCGGTTTAAACTGCCAACATAGCTGATTTGTAACAGTGTGCAAGTATAGTCCAGAAACTGTATTCTGCCATTTTTGGGGACTTTAGTAGTGAATTTCAAGCCCATCTCATTTAGCCTGAAAAAATTAACGATTCTCTCATATCCGCGGTTTAATTCAGGCGCCTGAAATACAACCAGGTAGTCGTCTACATACCAAACGATTTTTTTTTTAAGGTCAAAATAATATTCAATAGTAACTTCTACTTAGCTTAAAGATAGAACACTGAGCAAAGGTACCACCCGTCCCCCTATGCAGACATCAGACTTTTGGATGTTGTGCTGACGATTCCACCCTCCAACAGCAGACTTTAAATAAAACTACAGGATTTGCTGAAACGTGTGACCTGACAAACCACACTCTGCTATGAAAGCGACCACGTCCCTACTTTGGGTGATTCAAGCTCTGACACACTTCATTAATTCTTTATGGTTAGTAATATTATAAATCCTCAATATCTACATTGAAATTATGTGGCCCATCGGGATTATGATAACTAAGAAATTCTACCATCTGGTCAGTTAACAAGAAAATGGTCCTTCACAAGAAGAAAATTCAAATGTTTCAGTAACTAGAGCGTGTGAAAAAGTAAAGAGGATAGTAAAAAGCGCGCAAGGAAGCGAAACAATCCAAGTGAATCAAAGCAGGTAGCAGTTGTGACATACGTCCACTAATTGTCACATTATTTAAAGAAAATAAAGGGTATAAATATGATGTAAGGGCTGTTTTCTCGGCACCTATTAAACTGAGTAGTACTTGTGCACAGCAGCGGGGAAGATCTGAGAATATTTTAGGAGGTAAATATGGTGAATATCAAGTTAGACATCGCCCTAAGTTACCTTTTGTGCAGAGTTGGTGTTGTGTATAAGCAACCGCGATCCTGTGGTGGAGTGTAGATTGAACAGACCACGTGATGAATCGACACAAGACTTCAAGAACATTCTATTTCTTCTCATTCATCTATTGATCTCGCCGTGGTTGTAACCCTGCTTTTTCGAGTACAGCAATTTTAGTCAAAGATAATTTAGCACGATAAATTATGGAAGCTTTTTACATAAAGAATCATGGTGGTACGACAACGGTGTCCCTGTTGTCGCGGGCGAAAACCTGTTATCATCTCTGAATCAGATTGCCGACATGCTTCAAGTCCCTCAGCTCACTGACGCTGACGTCGCATCAGCTCACCGCCTGCCAGCCAGGAGAGATAAAATCCCCGGAATTATTATCCGGTTTACCAAGCAGCAGACAAAAGACGCATGGCTTCAGAAAAGAAGCGTGTTGAAAGACAGTGAAACAAATGCTTTCATTCAGGAAAACCTAACTCGCTACCACAGAGAACTTCTTCGGGACGCGAAGAATAAGGCAGAGGAAAAAGGAGAGGAAAAAGGCTATGCGTTTGTCTGGTACGTGAACGGAAAAGTTCTGGTTCGAAAGACCAGCGGTGCAGTTGCCATTGTTATTAAGACCAAAGCTGACCTTGCTAGCCTGTAACTGACGCATTGTTTGTTCTAATTTGTTGAAAAAAAAAGTGATGGATGGTACTCGCTATTACTTGCCCAGTGATGTTGATCAAGTGGTGTCAGATTTTCCGGCGACCTCTTACAAATGTATTCACCTGAATACTAGGTCTGTGAAAAACAAAGTATTCTGCCTGCAAGAATTTTTTGCTAGTTTTTCCTTTGAATTCTCCGCAATAATGTTAACCGAGACGTGGAGCACAAGTGACTGTGATGTTTTCAGGTTGAAGAATTTTACGACGTATTATGCAAACAGACATGTTCGCGGCGGTGGTGTTGCGTTATTTCTTCAGGATGACGTTGAAGGCGAATTACTTGAAGCATACACTTTAATTACCACAGATTATGAAATGATTTCAGTTTCTACACAAAGTGCTGTATTCTCTGTGTGTTATCGCTCTCCTAACGGTAATATTGCATCATTCTTACAGTTTTAGGACATGTTCTTGGCTTTTGTTGTTCAGTATTACAATAAGAAAACCTTAATAGCTTGTGGTGACTTTAATATTGATATGGGTAATCCCAGCCCATCTGCTAGAGATTTTAATATGACTGTTATGTCTAATGGCTTTGTTAACCTGATCAATACACCAACCAGAGTCACAAGCGAAGGCCATTCAGTTCTCGATTTAATTATTACTAACTCTATGCAGCTGAATGCTTTTTCTTGTGTTTTATCTTGTTGTGTTAGTGATCATCTTCCCGTGTTTGCTTGCATTAAGAAGGCTAGTACAATAGGGAGTAAGTCCACATCAATCACATACCAAGCTATTACAGAATCATCATTGAAATTCTTTAGGGATGCGCTCACGAAAGTGTATTGGAGTAAGATAGCTGAACTTCATGACGCAAATGTTGCTTATAATACATTTATCGATTGCTTTAAACAGATATATCGCGACTGCTTTCCTCTTGTAACACGTGTGAAAAGTCGCAGAATCCGCAAGCCTTGGGTAACGCCAGAGCTTCGCAGAGAAATACAAATGAAAGACAAACTGTATAGAAAATTTTTGACCAGCCGGAAGGCTGAGGACATTGCGGTATTTAAAAAATATAGGAATAAACTGACTAAAAAACTGCGGTCTGCACGAACAGCCTATCATGTGTCACTTCTAGAGGTTAAGGATGCTCGAAATGGTGTACTATGGTCGAGACTAAATGCACTTCTGCAGCGGGACAGCTTACGCACTGCATTAACAAAATTAAATATTGATGGAAAGGAAGTTTCTGGCGTTGAACTCGCTAATGTATTCAATACTTTTTTAACGAGCTTGGCTACCCGTGCTACCGGATCTGACGCTTGCAAATATGTTCGAATTCAGAATGATGAAACAATTTTTCTGCACCCAGTCATGGTAGGCGAGGTAGTGTCGGTGATAACAAATCTTAACAATAGCACTAGCTGTGACATTGATGGTATCCAAATACGGCCAGTCAAGCATGTAGTTGATATAATTGCTCCTATACTTGCTCACATCTTTAACATGTGTTTAGAGGCCGCAGTTTTTCCGGTAAAAATGCAATTAGCAAAAGTTGTTGTTCTTTACAAAAAAGGAGATCGCAACGCCCTCGGCAACTACAGACCAATCTCTGTTTTGCCAGTGTTTTCGAAAGCATTTGAGAAAATGCTCCATTTAAGAATGTCAAATTTCATCCATAAATTTAACTTGCTAACACCGTTTCAGTTTGGCTTCTGCAAAAGCAAATCAACTGAACTTGCGTTACTCCAACAAAAGGAATATATAATAAAGCAACTTGAAAACAAAGCTATTGTCATTGGTGTATTTGTGGACTTCTCAAAGGCTTTTGACCTGGTAAATCATGAAATCTTACTAAATAAATTACACTGCTATGGTATCCGAGGAAAAGCGCTCTCACTCTTAAGTTCCTATTTGTCGTTTAGACAGCAAGTGGTGTTCATAAATGGCATACGGTCTGAGCCGAAGCCGCTCTTCTGCGGTGTCCCCCAAGGCAGTACGCTAGGGCCTCTACTCTTCAATATTTACCTAAACGATATTGTCAACATCAGCGATAATACAAAGTTTTTCATCTATGCCGACGATACGAGCGTATTTTTTTCAGGTGAAAATCTTCATGAACTTATCAAACAATGTAATGCCACAATGAAAGCACTTGAGGTCTGGTCTGCAGTTAACTTGATGCAAATAAACGAGAGTAAGACCAAAGCTCTCATATTTAGGCCGAAAAACAAAGTTATCCCACCGCACGATAATATTATATTAAACTCGCGGGCTGTAGAAATAGTTGAGCAATTTAAATGCCTCGGGGTTATATTTTCTGCCAGTATGTCATGGGATTATCATGTCAATTATATCTTGAAAAAAATAGCTCAAATCACTGGTATTATAGGCCGTCTAAAATACATACTTCCCACAAAAACTAAGATGCTGGTATACAATTCAATATTCAACTCGCATTTAAACTATTGCCAGTTAGTGTGGGGCACTACAACATTCACTAACCTTGAACGTATTCATTTAATGCAAAAAAGATATCTCCGAAATGCATATAATTTACCGTTCCGACATCCAAGTGCAGCTCTCTTTTGTCATTCCAGAGTTATTAAAGCACATAATCTTTATAAATATCGCCTCAGTGTTACTTTTAAAACAGAAATCAGGAATAATGTAACAAACCTTAAGAATTTAGCAGAACTAAGGAAAAAAGAATCAGTCTATCCAACAAGACGTGGCGAAGAATGGACAGTGCCAACACCTCGATTAAATCTTGGTAGGGAATGCCTTCAGTACACTCTTCCATCTCTTCTAAATAGGTATATCCACATTAACCTCGATTTGTTTTCTTTTCCACGTCGTGAACTACATAATTTGTTTTTGAATAACATGGTTTAAGTTTCATTATGTATACATATTGCTGTTTCGTGTATCTTCTGGTGTTTCTTGATGAGCTTGTTTTTAAAATTGTATAAACTCTTGTGTTGCCTCCCTGCCAATAATTAGGATTGTAGACTCGTCAAGCTGCCCAAGGGCAGCTTTTTTCTACGATTCCTCCATCTGTAGTTTTAGATGGGAAATAAACTTTGACTTTGACTTGCGTCAATCGCCCGTCTGTGGTGGTGTCACAGAAGAAATTAGATTTGTTAAAGACTGCCTATCTCGGCTGGTAGCACTGGAGATGTGAGCTCAGTACTTGTCTGTTGTTCAGAGTGTTTTCTGCGGTGGACATATGAGTGTGAAGGCATGATTAAGTGCGTTGGACACTCGAGTGTTAGTTTGCGCCGTGTGGCGGGTTTTGTTTTGAAGCGAAAAGCTTCACTAGGCTAGACAACAACGGGTCTTGCGTGCGTGTGATCACTTTTAGCTAAAGCTGCGCATACGCGAACTCGCCGAGTGACGTCACTAGGAGAGGCGTAGGTGTTTGAAGCGAAAAGCTTCACTGCAAGGGTCTGAGCCCAGCTTCGCGTATGCCGAATGCCGTGTGCCGTGACGTCACAGCCAAGGCCAAATGCGCAGCCCTCTCACCACGATCTGCCGGCATTGCCTAGCAACGCTTAAGAGGTGTGCGACTCCTCTCCTCATTAAAATATAGCTGGTATTCATCCAAGAATCGAACCTCCATACATTGGATCCCCATCATTATCATCATCATCATCAGCAGCAGCAGCCTGATTGTACCCACTGCAGGGCGAAGGCCTCTCCCATATTTCTCCACTTAGCCGAGCGCTTTATTGCTGCGCCACGCCGCGGGACGTGAAGCGCTGCTCATAATTCCGCTTGTGTACCGTGATGATGATTGCGGTATTCCGCACGTGACAGATACTGCGATTGGCGCGCAGTTTGAAAGTACCAAATAGTACAATAGTAAGTCACTCATTTGGGGTGACGTCAAGGATGTGACGAGGAATAACCAGCACCGACAGCGTTCGGGTTCAAATTGTTTTGAAACGAAATGCTTAACTAGGCTAGCTTCACTACGGGGATCAGAGCCGAGCTTCGCGTATGTCGT
>JAJIZL010021566.1:0-56696 GCA_023969395.1 Amblyomma maculatum
TATTATTATTATTATTATTATTATTATTATTATTATTATTATTATTACTATTATTCAGTAGTAGTAGTGGTGGTAGTAGTAGTAGTAGTAGTAGTAGTAGCAGAAGTAGTAGTAGTAGTATAGGCTCTGTCAAGCTAGTGCCGCGTCCAACGTGACGCCCATTGAAAAAGCATGCGCCGCTAATCGCTAGGCTGCTCGGCTCCTGGGGGCGGTAGATGCTAGTCGGAACAGCCCGCTTTCTTCGTCTCTTCTGTTGCTTTGTCCCTTGCGGAGCCACCGTACCGAGCAAACCCAAATACGCCTCCGGGCGTAGGGGTTGTTGGTAAGTGAAACAGAAGAAAGCGTAATAACGAAGAATGCGCCCAACAAATAGGCGAAAAGGGGGTAAAGAAAAAGTACAAAAAAGAGATTTAGCACTAGGATCAGCTACATAAAATGCAATGGGTAGAAAGAGAGCGAAATGTATAGAGAGAGAACACCAGTTGGAGGGCGACGAAGTAGGTGTGTACACTCTATGCGAGACTTATCTTAGGGATCTAGAAGATCCGTCCTTTATAGAATGCTACGTCTGGGAAGGCTGCAACAGAACGAGGAGGGGTAGGTATGTTGATACACCAAGGAACAAAATGGCAAAAAATAAAATCATGTTGCAGAGAACCCTTCAGGGTATCAGGAATAATTGCCGGCATAAAGACATGGCTAAGTTTATTTTATTTAGAAGCAGAACACCAATTCCGGCAGGAAAAAAGGATCTCTATGAAAGCCTCAGTGACGATAGAAGCTACTTTGCAGACGGGGTCGATATTATTCTACTGGGGGACATGAACGGCCACGTCGACGATCTGGATGGATACACGGATTCTAGCGGGAAGATGAGGCTAGATTTCTGTTAGCGACACAACCTATGTATAGAACCTAGAACCTTAGAGCCTAGTTATATTTAGAGAATAGAGAAACAAAATGTGAAGAATAAATCACGCGCGAATTCTGGAACTAGCAGACGACCATTGACTACTGTGTAATGTCGCCGGTAATTTATAGCAAGCTCGCAAAAATGGAAATAGCCGAAGAAGGGGTGTGTAATCTGGGAAGTGATCATAAACGTATTAGTCTGCAGATGTGCCTTTGATGAAAAGAGAAATGGAACTTAGAGAAAAAGTAAACTCAAATCTAAACGATGACTAAATAGCGCAGATAGCAGCAGACATAGAGGAAGCAATAGAGAAAAGCCATATGTAAGACTGAGATTAAGAACAAGTAGAACTACTCATAAGGAGAAAAATAAGGAGGTTAAAGTAGCAGACCGCTGGAATGGAAAGAGGAAACCACGGAGCTGGTGGAATAAGGATATCAAGGAAGCCATTGAACAACGATTTGTAGCTGCAAGGAAACGCAGAGAGGCAAATAAATCACAGGCATCTCAAGAGGAAATAGACCAACAGTGGGAATTGTATCAACCAAAAAAGCTATGTACAGGCCCTCGTCCAAAGTAAAATAAAGCAGTCCACCGATCGCTGGATGGCTAAAATACAAGTTGCCACTGGAGGTGGACCAAGAAAATTCTGGAACCATAAAAGCTAGCTTGGTAAAAAGAATCAAAGAAACTAGGACCGGATTCAAAATAATGAGGGAAATTGTTTACAGGGAGCCAACGCTGTAAACTATATTACATTAGTTATAGCCGATTCATTTAAGAGCGACGATAGGGTAATCTCCGTAATTCAGGAAGCAACACAAGATAACCAATACAAGCAACTTAGAACTGACTGAAATGAACTGGAAAAAGCCGAAAAAACATTCCCAAAAGCATATTTACAGGAATAGATAAATTTCCGATCAAGCTGATTAATAAACTTGGTCGAAGAAGTAAGGAAACGTTGTCAAAATCTTTGAAAACAGTCATAATGAATAAAAAAGTTCGAGACAGCTGGCGGCAGGGTAAACAGAATTTATTTATTGCTACAGGCCGATTACCATAATATCTGTTATATACAGGTTGGCCATGTAGGCGGTGAAATTAAAGATGCAATCATCGGTACAAAATAACATACTCGGAGAACTTCAGAACGGCTTTAAAAATCGTAAGCGCTAAGATGATAGCCTGTTCGTTCTTACCAAAACGCATCGAAATATCAAGACTACCAAATAGAACTTCGTACTTGGCATTCCTGGACATAAGCGGGGCTTACAACGTAAACTGAAACACCTGTGAAACATATTGTAACGGATAAACTGGTTTTAATGCAGGTGAAGGGACGCACACAGCGCATAAAAACCCGGAACAGCATGCGCGTGCCTCGATTCCTCCGCTTCTTCTTCTGCTGCTCTTTCTGCATATCAGTGCGCCGCTAGCGGCGTAACATTTCCCCCCGGGCAAACGATTCTCGTCCTCGAGAAAATTAGATAGATCGAAGATGGCAGCGCTTCATGCGAGCCACGTGAACAACTTGTGTCTGCGGGATCGGCGGTTATCCGTCGTGACTTTGTCGATATTGTAATTCACGTCATTCAGTTGGTCCAACACTACGAAGGGGCCATCGTACTTGCAGAGGAACTTTTCATATAATCCTCGCTTGCGAATAGGCGTCCAAAGGCAGACGTAGTCTCCAGGGTAGTAACCAACTGCACGATGATGCAGATCGTAGTGTTCTTTCGAGCAGTTTTGAGAAGCCAGTGTGCCTAAGCGGGCTATACGACGGCCTTATTCGGCACGGCATAGTATCTGGGAAACAGACACATCGTCGTTGGGGAAAAACGGGAAGATGGTGTCTAAGAAAACGTGGCGGGTTCTTGCATAGAGTAAATAGAAAGAATAGCCGGTAACCTCATGATTTGCAGTGTTGTAAGCGTACGTCACATACGGTAGCACTGAATCCCAGTTCCGACGGTTAGACGAGACGTACATGGACAGCATGGTTGTCAAGGTGCGGTTGGTGCGTGGTGAGACCGTTGATCTGCGGATGATACGGTGTCGAGTGTTGGTAGTGTGAACCACAAAGTCGGAATATTTCTTCCAAGACATCAGCAGTGAATTGCCGGCCACGATCACTTATAATAACACGCTGTGCGCCGTGGCGAAGAATAAGGGAATGCAAAAAAACGACGAAACATCATCTTTCGCGGTAGCGAGAGCAGCGGTCTCCGCGTATCTGGTAAGATAGTCAACGCAGACGATAACCCAACGGCAGCCCTCCACAGTCTTTGGAAAAGGACCGAGCAGGTCAATTCCAATCTTTTCAAAAGGTGAGGTAGGTGGCTTGACGGGTTGTAAAGGTCCGTCCAGCGTGGTGGTGCGTGCCTTAAGTCGTTGGCATTTTTCACATGTCGCAACGTATTGCTTGGTGGTCCTATACATTTGTGGCCAATAAAAAGGCTCGCGAATTCGGTGCAGGGTACGACAGAAGCCTAGATGTCCAGAGGTAATATCATCGTGCATGGCACGCAAAACTTGTGCACGGAGACTTTTTGGGACGGCCAAAAGAAGGGCTGCACCGTCAACTCAGTACTTCTTGAACAAAACCCCATATTCGATAGTAAACTGTGTTGACTCTGCTCTTCCTTCTGCCTCCTGTATAAGAGGCTGTAGTGACCGGTCGTGGCGTTGTTCTCGCCTAAAGGTCGCCATACTAGGAAACGTCGACGCGATTGAGGCCAAACACGCGTCAAAGCCGTCTTCATCGTTAATGGAAGTCGGCAATGGATGCCGTGACAAGCAGTCTGCATCACTGTGATGTCGTCCACTCTTGTACGTGACACCAAAGTTGTATTCTTGCAGGCGTAATGCCCAGCGCGCCAGACGACCAGATGGATCGCGAAGTATGGTGAAGTAGCGTCCATATAGGTATGGTCGGAACTTGTGCACAGCGAACACACCTGCAAGGCACTCCAATTCGGTAACTGTGTAGTTACGTTCACATTTTGTCAACGTGCGGCTGGCATATGCAACAACGTGTTCAGCCCCACTATGCAGCTGCACAAGCACCGCTCCAAAACCGACACCACTGGCGTCAGTTTGGACCTCAGTCACAGCAGAAGGGTCGAAGTGGCGCAGCACTGGTAATGAAGTTAGAGCAGACTTGAGCCGATTGAAAGAGGATTCGCACTCTGGGGTCCACACAAATTGCGAATCCTTATGCAGTAGAGAAGTAAGGGGGTGGGCAAGTTGCGCAAAGCCAGCAATGAAGTGACGAAAATAAGAAGAGAGGCCAAGAAAGCTCCGAAGACGTTTCAGGGTGCGTGGAGTTTCGAAGTCGCGTACTGCAGAAATCTTCTGCGGATCCGGCCTGATATCATCCTCGTTGACGAGGAACCCAAGAACTAAAGTTTGTCGCGCTCCAAAATGGCATTTCTACGAATTCAAAGTGAGGCCTCCTCTGCCAATGCATTCAAGAACTTTTTGGAGCCTCTCATTGTGCTCTTGGAAAGTCCTTCAAAAAATGATAACATCATCAAGGTAACACATGCATGTTTCCCATTTGAGGCCACGAAGGATAGTGTCCATAAATCGCTCGAATGTCGCGGCAGCGTTGCATAATCCAAAAGGCATTACATTAAATTCGTATAAACCATCTGATGTTACAAAAGCGGTCTTCTCACGGTCGGATCGATGTAGAGGAATTTGCCAATAACCAGATCGCAAATCAACAGAGGAGAAATATAACGCCGAATGCAGACAGTCGACAGCGTCATCAATGCGAGGTAACGGGTATACGTCTTTCTTTGTTACCGCATTCAAACGACGGTAGTCTACACAAAATCGCCAAGAATTGTCTTTTTTTCGCACCGGGATCACAGGTGCGGCCCACGGACTGGAAGATTCTCGGATGATTCCTATGTGCAGCATTTCGTCCACCTGTTCACGAATTATCTTGCGCTCCGCTGGGGAGACTCTGTAAAGTTTTTGGCGAATAGGGGAATCGCTTCCTGTGTTAATTTTGTGCTGTAGCCGAAAAACTGGGAAATGGCTACCCGATCCATTTGAGGCAAAGTCGAACACTTGGGCATGAGTTGTCAAAATGTCTTGCTGATTACGACATTCACTAGATGGGAGCGATTTGTTGATCATGCCCTCAAACTCAGCACAATATTCAGACTTGCATTTCGCGGCTCCTCTGCAATCGGAAATAATTCCAACAGTATGAGTCACATAATTCTCAAATCTCGCGAATGGTAAACCAGAAGGAAGACGAACAGGCTCTTCTGACACGTTCACACCCCAAAGGTATGCGCGACCATCCTCCGCCTCCGCGACGGAGCGTGGCACCAAAATATATTTTTTCGCTCCATTCGAGACATCTGGCTCGAAGACTATTGAATGTTTACCCATGAAGGATTCAGATGACTTCACGGGGTGAAACGTCGCCATCATCGCAGACAGCAGCACATCTTCCTTCAAGGCGAGAACTCCTTGATGACTCTGAGAAGTGTTATCTACTAATGCGGGGATAATTTTCGGCTGCAAACAAATTTCACCGGTACTAAAGTGTAAAGTCGCACCAGACTAGCGAAAAATGTCAACACCCAAGATAACGTCATGCGTGGCACGTCTCAATACAACGAATTCTGTCCTATAGCACTCGTCAAAAATTACAACTGAAACTGAGCACAGGCTATTCGGAACTAAAGTTTCACCCCCAAAGCCACAAAACGTAGTGTTTTTGTCCCACACTAACAAACTTTCTGTCGAAGGCGGTTCTTAAATGAAAGACTCATTACTGACACAGCGGCACCAGTGTCAACCAAAGCATCCGTTTTAACATTGTCTACACACACTGACACTTTGTTCTTTAGCATGACGATAGGTAGAGGTGTGCGTGAAATTGACCGTCCGGCGACCTTACCTCCATCGTTCGCGTCACCTAGTTTCCCAGCGGTGGAGAAACAAAGCGGCGACGTGGGGATAGCGAACGGGGTTGTCGCTGCGGTGGGGGAGTGATGCTGCGGTCGGACACAGGGGAGTCATTCCGTGCATGGCGTTGAGGTGAAGAGGGCTGATAGAAGGTAGCGGGTGGCTGCTGCTCCCACTGGGCACCATTTGTGAAGCGCATGCTCGTTGAACAGGGGGTCGGGTAAATTGACGACGTGGGCAAAAGCGGAAGATATGTCCGCTGCCCCCACAGCCGTAACACACAGGTGGCTGGCGGCTCTGTTGGTTCACCTCAGGATCCCTTGGAGGCCGAGATGGGGCGACAGAAGGGCGTCGAGGACCACCACTAGGCACTTCATCCGGATGGGCTGGACGCTGCTGGAAATAACAGTGCGATGTTGGTTGCAGGGTCCGCTCAACGCCGTTGTTGTAAGATGGTTGGCCGTTATTTTGTACAGCCCATGGCGTGCGTTGTTCCTATACGGACCTCGATGTCGGGTGGTAGGGTACATCAAAATTTGTACGTTGCCGCTGAATATCCAGCTCCTCGCGTATAATCCTCCTGATTATAGAAGCGATGTCTTCAGCCTCCGGAATGTCGATACCGGCAACAGTTGTCACATTTGAAGGACGGTCAAATTTGGGCGCTATGCGACGTGCCTTTAACACCTGAAATGCCCTGCATTGCTTGATGACATCTGCAACTTGTTCAAAGTCAGGCAGTCTGGAACATTATGGGGGACACTCAAGCTGCGCCTTTAAGAGTATGAAGTGATAGCGTAAGCTACGTGCCCGCGCGCCAAGTGCACGGTTGCATTGCTCTTGCCGCGGGCAGCACGAGCGGAAAAAACGACTGCCATATGGGGATGTGTGTGTGCGCGCGCGAACGGACTGTCCGGCCATGGTAGACGCGCCCTTCCGCTGAACGGCTCTAACCACTCAAACTGTTGAGGAGGTCTGCTGGCTGATACTTCTCGAACTGCCAGCGCAACAAAAAAGATGCTGGTAGCAGCAAAGCATCGCCTTCGAAATTAGACCAGGCGACAAGGGCAGCGGGAGGGCCTTCCTCGAATTGCGCTCGCGGCCAATTGCGGTAACAGCGACGAAGAAAGGAAGGCTGGGAAAGAAGGAACACGGCCGCTCAATGGAGCGGCCGTGGAAGGCATCGGCAGAGCTCGGGAGGCCGTAGACAAAAGTGAAAGGAGGGAAGGGAAGGAAGACTTGGAGGGGAGCGGTGGCTCTGAACAAGGCGGCGATGTGATGTAACTGAACTCGAGTGTTCAGACGAAAGGCCACACTCTGAGTGAAATTAAGTGTTTCCGCTGTGTAAATAAATTTCTTGTAAAAGGACGGATCAAGGGACCTGCCTGATTCCATGAATAAATCCCGCCTTAACCACGCCGTATGAAGTGCTTGCGTGGCCTCTAGAGAGAGAGAGAGAGAAACACTTTACTTATTGGTATCGTGAATGCAACGGTCTTGGCAGGTTGATTCTGATGTCATCCTCCCATATGAAAGGAGAGACCCGAATTGAAAATTTCTACCAAGCGTAATGTCAGTCAACCCTACATCCAGTTAGTGCTCGGCCATGTCAGCTGGAAGCTACCGCCTGCCAGCTCCATGATAGTTATTGTTCACTCACCACATATAGGCGCCGGCGGAAGACCGCCGCATCGGGTATTCGTCGAACGAGGTCTTTAACTATATCATGGTAAAATGCTGACTTTAAACCGTTTTAACCAAGTGTTATGCTGGCTAACGCTTTTTTGTCGACTAAGTGTAGAAAAATGCAGGAAATTTTTTTATTCACTCATATTGTTACGAAGCGGCAAGCCGATGAAGACAGGAGACAGAACATGACCGATGACGATGGTAGATGACATTTAATGAATGTTCGCGGCCCTAGCGCGAGCGCTCCTGCCCGCGCCACTGCCCGCTTCTTCTTCCTTATCGTCCGTAACATGACCCGGGGCCACCGAGCGATCGTCCCGATTGTGGACGAGGAAGTTTAGCGATGTTAACGATTTTATGGCATGATGATGGGCGTGTCTGGATGCTTGAAGAAGAGGAAGAAGGAAGAATAGAACGGCTTGCCGATACGATGTCTGATGCATGGGTGATCCGCCTCCCTTGGAGCTGTCAACCATCCGTCACCAGAGGCCATGGGACCAATGGCTCGAGGTCACGTCGGGCAGCTTGGGCGGGGGTTGCGTGTTCGTGTCAATTGGTTCCTTCGGGTCTTTCGGGTCCTTCATCTCGGTTCTGATCGGTATGTCTGTTCTCCTTGTCTTCAGGTCCGGGCTGGGGGCTGGGCGGTGGTAGTTGTTCAGGTCTGGGCTTGAAGGGCTGGGGCGAAGCTGCTCGGCGATGTCCATGGGCCCTCGGTGATGGTCCCGGCTTGAAGATGGCGTCGATGCTCCAAGGCGAGGATGGGGATGCCGTACGCCGCACCTCCAACCAAATGTTACGAAGCGGCAAGCCGATGAAGACAGGAGACAGAGCATGACCGATGACGATGTTAGATGACGTTTAATGAATTTCCGCGGGCCTAGCGCGAACGCTCATGCCCGCGCCACTGCCCGCTTCTTCTTCCTTGTCGTCCGTAACAATATCTGCCGCAGGACAAAACACTACGTTACAGAACAGTCGTATCTTCTAAAGACTTTTATCACTGCGTTTTAGCCACTTGTTATTTAAAACACGTATTAATTACGCTAAGCCGATCCCTCAAATTTCGTCCACATCTTTAAGAAATGCCTTGGCACCTAACCTGAGAACTTTACGCGGATTCGTAATTATTCTACAAGAAGTCGTGGACCCTGCATCGTTGGCTTGGGGCACAATAAAATTTTCATTTTTTTCTTTCAAACTGGAGCTTTATTTTGATATCTAACGAGGCGTCCAGTGCCCTTGCTGGAAACCAGGGTTCTTTCCCCGACTTCACCGTTTGCCACATTTTCATTACTGCGCATGCATTATTTGTATGTTCTTTATAACACGCAAAAAGACTGGGCAGCTCTCTAAAAGCAATATTTGTAATGAGTTCGATTTCTCTGCTTCTGTTTTTGCAATGTCTGGTCCTAGGTGGAGATGTGGTTCATTGAGTTCGACATTTTGCAGAAGGATGACACGGTTGGACGTTTCTTCCCGGTACAAATATGCAAATGGATTTATTATACTATATACACACTTTTTACACTACGGCCAGTGCGATCGCAGCGAATCTGGAAAGATCGTCGCGATACTCGTAGTGATTCCGCATTCCTCGGAGCGCGCTCAGTCTTGACCTGGTCCGAACACTGACTCCTCCAATCCTGTTAGTCTCCTTTCTGGTGACAAACACTTTCTTGCATAAGTTCACTAAGAATTTTGAGGACCATCTGAATGACCAATCGAGAAAGCGTTTATTGGAACCAGTTAGAGTGCTTTGTCTAAATTTGAACAGAGCAATGACGCACTGGTTTACTTCGAGCACAGCGTGCTCCAGGAAAACTTTCAATATATTTTCCTTGAATACTATGCAGAGAGTCTCAATCTCCAAAACAGCAATAAAACAACAAAGTCGCGTTAAAACGGCACATCCATCAGCGGTGCCCGCAGAACAGATACATACACCCGACCTCCGTGTGTGCCCACCGCCCAGCGGCCTGCAAACCTGACTTAAATAAAAAGGGAAGGAAAACATGTTGTGGCCTCAATAATTGCTATCTAATTATCAAACCCCAGCTACAGCCGGCGAGCATAAAAGGACATGGAGTGGATTAGAAGATGTACAATAAAGCAGGTGCAACACGGAAAGCTTGAGGAGAAAGCTTCTCCACTATTTACATAACAAAAAGGTAAACAAATTCACGCCGGTCATGCGAAAGTTCACCGGCACTGTCTGCAAAAATAACTGTGCTTGAGCCGCCACTGCAACTATATATATATAATTAAATACACTGTATATACAACCTGCGGTCGCGCAGCGTCATATTGCTAATTAAACGCGCGCGCGGCATACAGCATAAGCGGCGGAGGAGGGGGGGAGGGTGTAGTGAAATTAACAGTATGTACTAGCGCGCTTAAGTGCTATTGGTTCGTTCCTGCGATGCATTTTCGAACCGAGTTGAACTCTGTTAATGCTCGGTTCTATATAGTTTTGTGGTTTAGTTGTTTGATTTTGGATTTATGCGTCGAAACCTTTTCAACGATATGACTTGAATTTGTAATTTAAAGATACATTATTTATCACATTTAAATAACGATCATTAACTAAGACCCGCAATCAGGGTATTAAGCTAAGGTTATAAGCTATCCAATAATATGACTTGATGTTATAACATAAATTTCATTTTTTATTTCTTTATCTGATTAACGGTAAACAATTGAAATCTGCATCTAGTTCAGTGTGATTATAGCCGACATAAGCTATCTAACTATATCCCAATTCATGTTGTAGTACAAATTTTCATTTTTTTATTCAGGAATAACTATTTAAAGGTAGCATAAGTAAGATATGCAAATGGTACAGTGCAATTATACTCTACGTAAGCTATCCAACAATTTATTACTTGCAGTCATGGCGTAAAGTGTATTTTTAATAACAATTACCTAATTAACCATACTCAGGACATACTATTAGTCCAGTGAAATTTATACTTGACAGAATGTCCAACAACAGAACACGGTGGTTGTTTACTCGACATGAGCTACACCGCCGCGGAGGACAGTGTACACACATGCCACATGCACAATCTACACCACTAGGATAAAATTTAGGAGCACTGCAGAATCTGCATTGGAGTAACGCGAAAGCACGGATGCTGCTGTTGGTTGCTTCTAGTTGCTTAATTCACTTATTGTTTACCCATTTTAGTCTTTGGTACTTTCAAATTGCGCGCCAATACCTTCCTATGTCCCTTTTCAGCTCTACTTCCGGTTGCCTGACACCACATCCTTGACGTCACCCTAATTAACGGATTTAATTAACTACTTTAGTGTTTCGTACTTTCAAATAGCGCACCAATCTCTTCCTATGCCCTTTTTTGGCTCGACTTAGGTTGTGTGGTGTCACATCCTTGATGCCACCTTATTTGACTGATTTATTAATTATGTTACTATTTGATACATTCAAATGTGGCGCCCAGCCATTGGCTAATGAGACCATTTTCACCTTTATTTTTACATTTGTGCCTCTAATTAAATACCTAATTAAATTTTGGCCTAATTATTTTTTGGACACAGAATTATGTCCTCCTCTATCGATTGACAGCACTCATTAGCCTCTACCACTTCTCAATTACTCACAACTGCTGCGGACACGATTTTGTATGTTTGCCTCTAATTGATTACCTAATTAACGTATTTGCCTAATTAATTTTCGGATACAACAATACGTCACCCTCAATAGATTGACACCACTCGTTAACCTCTACCACTTCTTAATTACTCACAACTACTGCGGACAACTATTACATTTTTCCAGTGATTAATTACCTAATTAACTTGTTGGTCTAGTTATTTTTTCGGCAACAACATTACGTCCCCCTCTATCTATTGACAAAACTCGTTAACATCTACCACTTCCGTCTATTCACAACTGCTGTGGACACGATTTTGCGTCTTTTGCCCTAAATTGATTAGCTAATTACCTTATAGGTCTAAATATTTTCTCAGACACAGCATTACGTCACCCTGTATCGATAGACGCCACTCTAACTTCTAACACTTCGTAATTACTCACAACTGTTGCAGTCAACTTATATTTTTTCCTGTAATGAATTAAGTTTGTGGGGCTCCGCAGCCCTTTAGGTGTTTAAATCGCGCGGGCGTCTTTCTACTTGTAATGTGTTTGCACGCGCAGCGTGAGTGCGCGTGAGCAAGCAGATAATCTTGGGGGGCTTGATGCCAGCGGCGAGAGACAAGCGTAGATAAGCGCATCGGTCGCGAGGCGCGAGGCTTTTTTGCCCCGGCGGAGAGGCCGGCGTGGGGCAACCGGCGAGCATCATGGGCCAGCAGGGTGTGCACGGACAACTGAAAGAAGATCGCAGACACGAAGATGGAAGCAGTGGCTGCAGGAACAGCCTAGGCGTATTCCTGTGAGTTGTTGTCCCGCGAGGAGCAATCTTTCTTGTGCCGTCGTTAGCGCTTTGGCCCCATTGCTCGTTTTATTCGCTCCGCAGTGTGTTTTGTTTCGCCGCGGTAAGGCCCTGACTTTCTTCCCGCTTTCCGTTGGTGTTCAATTGTTGCGCGCATGAACAGCCTGTTCTCAGCGCAGTAGCGCCTTAGGTTTCTTTGTTTTGCTTTTTTTGTTTATCCGGAATAAACCGGTGTTTTTAGGAGACTGAATTTGTCACTCGTCGGGCGAGACCATGGCTCGCGGACCCGTTTTTTGAAGGCGACGCCTTCATCTGGCGCCCAACGTAATTTTTTCTAGAGCTTTGGTTTGCCCCGCGAGTGTCGCAACTTTAGTGAGAACACTCCATGTTTTCATGCGTAGCTATGGCGGATAATCTCAACTTATCTGGCGCAAGCGCCCAGTTGAAAGCTGAATTTCCACCTCCCACCCATGCGTGTTCTATGCATGAGCAATTAGGAGACCAGAAAAGTGAACCGTCGGATTTTCAAAGTGGAATTATTGGCCTACTATCCCAGCTACTTGCGTCAAAGGCACAATTTGGAGAAGTGATGGGAAGCGAGCCAGTTTCGTTTACGCCCACTCCCTTGTATCGCGATAACCATCTGCAGCTAAATTTGCCCGTGCCGAGGTTTGAAGGATACGCCGAAAAGAAATCTGTGATTTTCTTCATGAACTATGACTATCAGATGGCAATGGCAATTTCGGACAGTGCTCTGGTCACACGTGTGTTTCCTGTAGCTTTAGTAGGTTCCGCAGCAACCTGGAGGCGTAGACGGCGGCCATTCACAAAAACAGGACTTTGCACAGCGTTTTCGGGAAGAGTTTTTGCCGCCTGACTACGTCATCCGCATCAAGGATGAGCGTTGTGCCAGGACGCAAGGCGAACACGAGCGTTTGCTCGAGTTTTTGCGCAGTTTTCAAGAGCTGCACGAGCAGGTACATCCTGGAGCTCCGGAACCAGACAAGTTGGCTCATGCCATACATCGGTGCCATCCGAGGTACCAGCATACCTCCGGCGCCGCAAGTTCATGGACTTCGAGGACATGGCCAGGGAGGCCTCCCGCATCGAGGCATCGTTTCCTGCGGAGCTCAACTACAATCCACCTCCCCCAACGGAGACCTGCCTCGAGCCGTCCTGTGCATGGCTCAGATCATTGGCAGTGTGATGACCCCGAGCTGCTGTATGGGGGCAGGCGACTTCCCCGAGGTCGCAATCCCTGGTGCGCCTCCTCCTGAACCGGGTCGACTGCAGGGGGTGGCAGGCCGGACCGGGCCTCCTCCGCTGACTGCCCGACTGCAGAGGGTGGCAGGCCGGACCGGGCCACTTCCGATGACTGGCCGAGTGCAAGGGGTGGCAGGCGGGACCGGGCCTCCTCCGATGGCTGGCCGAGCACAAGGGGTGGCAGGCCGGACCGGGCCTCCTCCGGTGAGTGGCCGAGCGCAAGGGGTGGCAGGCCGGACCGGGCCTCCTCCTGTGAGTGGCCGAGCGCAAGGGGTGGCAGGCCGGACCGGGTCTCCTCCGGTGAGTGGCCGAGCGCAAGGGGTGCCAGGCCGGACCGGGCCTGCTCCGGTGAGTGACCGAGCGCAAGGGGTGGCAGGCCGGACCGGGCCTCCTCCAGTGAGTGGCCGAGCTCAAGGGGTGGCAGGCCGCACCGGACCTCCTCCGGTGAGTGGCCGAGCGCAAGGGGTGGCAGGCCGCACCGGGCCTCCTCCGGTGAGTGGCCGAGCACAAGGGGTGGCAGGCCGCACGGGCCTCCTCCGGTGAGTGGCCGAGCGCAAGGGGTGGCAGGCCGCACCGGGCCTCCTCCGGTGATTGGCCAGGCGCAAGGGGTGGCAGGCCGGACCGTGCCTCGACCGGTGACTGGCCGAATTCCGGATATGGCAGGCCTGAACAGGCCTCTTCTGGCTGCTGCCTGCTACAATGCGGACGAAGGAGCATGGCCAGCATAGAGTCTGGTGTTTTCGTCATCTCATCACCCGGCGGCCACGGTATGGGGCTGCTGCAGACGTCAGCCTAAGTGACGTAAGAGACGAGGAAAGAAGTCGTCTCCTCTGGCCTAGACAGCCCCGGCACTAGAGGTGATTGGCGGCCCCTTGGAGCGTGAAGTATGGCCCCAGGATATCAAGGACCAAATGATAAGCGATTTGCCATCCACTTTCCGCCTCCAGGATGCCCGCCCTGATAATGCACCGTTGGTGGCTGTCAAAATAGTGGGGATGGAAGTGCCTGCTCTACTGGACACAGGTTCCACTGTTTCTGTTTTAGGCGATGAGGTCAAGCGAGCATGCGATGCAAGACATTTGCAGTTACGAGACGTGACCACAAAGCTTCGGGTGGCATCGCCACAGATAGCCTCGGCAACCGCTGCGGCACGTCTGACAGTTACCCTGAATGGTCGCAAAATAAGGCAGCGCTTTCTGCATCTTCATGGACTCTCTTGTCTGGTAATTTTGGGCCGTAACTTCATCTCGAATGCAGCAATCATTATCAACCTACATTCAGGCTGCTACCGGTATGGAATTACTGAAGAACCACCCAAGTTCGTTACAAAGATAACAGAACATCACACAGATCTTCTGGTCGCAGACTTCCCCTCAGCTGGAGTGGCAGAAAGTGGTGTTCTCACTGTCCTGCAGCCTTTCACAGGGTCATAAACAGAAAAATCCAGATTCCAGGCGACACGCGAGCCCTTCGCTACCACGTTCACGGAGGCTCCTGGAAAAGCTAATGTGCTGACGCACAGGAGTGACACCGGCAGCTCCCGCCCGATCCGTTTCAACACCAGGCCGTTGAGCGTCCACAAGCGAGGACTCCTGGCTCTGGATGAAATGGTGGCTACCAGTGCAGTAAGACCATCAAATCCTTTTGGGCGTTTCCCGTTGTTCTTGCGCCTAAGGAAGACGGCACAGCATGCTTAAGTGTCGACTATGGGCGGCTGAACGCGGTAACAGTAAGAGATTCATACCCTTTTCCGTCAGTTGACTGTTATGTATACGCTTGGATCAGCAAAATTCTTCAATACTCTGGACTGTAGCAGGGGTTTTCTGCAGAAACCGATTGATCAGAGTGACATCGAAAAACTGCATTCACTTGCCATCGGGGATTATTCGACTTTGTTCGACTGCCTTTCGGCTTATGCAATTCGCCTGCTACCTTTCAGCGCGGGATGCAAATAGTGCTAAGAGACGCGAAATTCAACTATGCAATGGCATAGATGGATGATGTCGTGGTGTTTTCAGAAAGCCTAGATGAACATCTGATCCATTTAACCACTGTTTTGCAATGAATGCAGGCCGCAGGCATCACCATTAACCCCTGCAAAGTGCAGTTGGTTTCACGCAGAATCAACCTGCTTGGTTTCATTGTTTAACAGGGAACAGTCCGGCTTGACGAGGAGAAACTGCAGGCCATATTTCAGCTGCCATCACCAACAAACGTCCAGACCCTGCAGCGATTCTTGGGCATCGTCGGTTTCTACCACCAATTTATTCCAAACTGTACGGACCTGGCAAGATCCCTTCATCAGCTTCTCGGAAAAGGCGCCCGTTGGTCCTGGACAGAAACGGAGCAGGAATCGTTTCGGGAGCTGTCAACAGCTATGGCCGATACTGCTCGTTTGCGGCTCCCGGACCTAAACCGGCCCTTTACAGTGCAGACTGATGCGAGTGAGTACCGAAAAGGTGCTGTTGTGCTTCAAGATCACGAAGAGAAGCTTTGCCCCATGGCATTTGCAAGTCGCACTCTCTCAACGCCGGAACAAAACTTCACGGTAACACAGAAAGAGTGCTTGGCAATTGTATTTGCGCTAAAAAAGTTTGACATACATTTGGATGGCACGGAGTTTACAATTCAGACCGATCATCAGGCACAAGCTGCAAAACCCAGCCGGCCGTCTAGCTCGCTGGGCGCTCGCTCTTAGGAATATAATTACAGGGTGGAGTACAGGAAAGGCACCTTCAACAAGGCAGCCGACGCCCTGTCTCGATTTTCGTTACCTGCAGATGGCCAGCAGCACCGCAAGTCCTGGTGATCGCAGAAGCCGCTGATGCCTGGGAACACTGGTTTCCCGTCAACAGCTGCTCGAAGCTCAGCTAAGCGATCCTCAGTGCATCCAAATACGAAAGGGCCTGGGCAGCGCCAACCCTGCAGGAAGCACAGCGCCTACTGGCAGCTATGACGGCTACCTGGAAGCAGAGGATGGACTTCTCCTGAGATATATACCCGCTGCCGACACAGCTGGCGGTGAGTCGCCATTTCGTTTCGTCGAACCAAAGAGCCTCCGAAAGCTGTTTTTAGAGTGCTTTCACGACATACGCCTTGCATGCCATAGCGATGGCAAGAAAACCTATGAAAAGTTGGGTCGCATCGTGACTTGGCCCCGCATGAGAAAGGATGTCATGGCATACGTCCGTACTTGTCTTACATACCAGACAGCGAAGGCAAGGGGAGGTAAACCACCGGGCTTCTTGCAACCTGTGGAGAGCTGTTACCCGTGGGAAATTGTTGCCGGCGACATAATGGGCTCTTATCCTAGATCTGTGAAAGCAAATCGCTACTTGCTAGTGGTCACTGATCATTTTTCTAAATGGGTTGAATTATACCCACTGCGTAAACTGGACTCAAAGGTAGACTGGGATAAACTCCTTTACGCATTCACTCGGTCGGCTTCCCGGCGCAGCTAATCACTGATAATGCGACGTATTTCACGGGCAGGATATTTGCTGACACCTGCAAAGCTCTTGGCTTGCAGCACAAAAAGACTACGCCCTACCATCCTCAGGCCAACATCATAGAGCTGCTCAACAGAAACCTGAAAAACATGCTCGTGGCTTTCACGGAACGTCACAAAGACTGGGATTTGCGAGTGCAGGAGATGGGTTTCGCCACAAGAACCATAGCAAATCGGTCGACTGGTTTTACGCCGGCAGCTATTCTTCTTGGCCGTGAGCTTCGATTTCCCACTGAACATACCTTTACCCATGACTGATTTACAGGCTCCCAGTTATTCCAGGTTCACCCAGGATCTCTCCAGTCATCTCGCTGGTACTCTAAAGGAGGCCAGGGAGAACTCTGACCTCGCCCGCCTGGAGCACTGCGGCCAGTACAACAAGGGCAGGCCTCCTTTGCAGTTCGACGTTGGGGATAAAGTACTCCACCGCTCGCACCCGCTAAGTGATGCCACAAAAGGATTTGCCGCCTCTCTCGCTCCTCGGTGGACTGGTCCCTTTGTAGTAATAAAGCGTCTTTCGCGGCTCGCTTACATGCTTCATCATGTGCAGGGTGGCCGTGAGACCGGACCAGTCAACGTCGCCGACCTGAGAAAGTACTACGAGCGGCCACAAAGTATGTAACGGCACTCGGGTCTACCAGATGTGAACCACCTGGACCATCGTCTGATGAATGCCACCAATCCAGCGGACTCCTTCAAGCGGACAGCTCGTGAGAACCAGCATTGTTTTTGTACTCCTCCCAGTGCCCTTTGTTTCGTTCTTTGACATCTCGGGAGGTGTCCCGTCTTGAGAGGGGGGGGGGAGCGTGGGGCTCCGCAGCTCCTTTAGGTGTTTTAAACCGCGCGCGTGTTTCTATTTGTATTGTATTTGCACGGGCAGCGCGAGTGCGCATGAGCAAGCAGATAATCTTGGGGGGCGTGATGTTAGCGGCGACAGACGAGGGTAGATAAGTGCGTCGGAAGCGAGGCGTGGGGCATTTGTGCCCCGGCGGAGAGGCCGGCGCGGGGCAACCGGCGAGCGTCATGGGCCAGCAGGGTGTGCACGGACAACTGAAAGAAGATCGCCGACACGAAGATGGAAGCAGTGCCTGCAGCAACAGCCTAGGCGTATTCCTGTGAGTTGCTGTTCCGCGAGGAGCAATCTCTCTTGTGCCGCCGTTAGCGCTTTGGGCCCCATAGCTCGTTTTATTTTCTCCGCAGTGTGTTTTGTTTCGCCGCGGTAAGACCCTGACATTCTTGCCGCTTTCCGTTGGTGTTCTATTGCCGCGCGCATGAACAGCCTGTGCTCAGCGCAGTAGCACCTTATGTTTCTTTGTTTTGCTTTTTCGTTTATCCGGAATAAACCTGTGTTTTTAAGAGACTGGATTTGTCACTCGTCGGGCGAGACCATGGCTCGCGGACCCGTTTCTTGAAGGCGCAGCCTTCATGTTATTAACCTAATTATTTTTTTGCAACATTACGTCACCTATATATTGACACCACTCATTAACCTCTACTACTTCTCAGTACTCACAACTGCTGCTGACATGATTTTGCTGAAGGAGTCGGCCGATAGAAATCTGTGAACATAGCAAAGTAATACTTTCGCATTATTAAGCCAAGTAATGCTATGCAATAAAGCTAATCCGCGAACAACTGCTATACCCTTCTTATCGCAAAGCGAAGCTCCAAAGGCACGGCCCAAATCCTCCGCCTAGTACCGGCGCCGACGAGGCTGTTAAAGAGCGCACCAAACTGAAAGATCGAAAGGCAAGTGCCACAATCATTCTTTCTCAAAACCACAGCCATCCTCTGTGGGTGGTGGTGGTAACTATGATGTGGGGGGATGGGTTACTGGAAACGTATGCCAGCCTGAGCGAGAGGCGGTACTCTTGGTATCCAGGGGAATGGGTAGGGGACGGTTGGGAGGGGGCGGGGAGGTCGCACGAACACACGTCCGCAGAGTCAGAGGGGTCGAAGCACGGCAGCACTGCGAGGAGGTCGAAAGAACACAGAGGACTATCCTGGGTGCCCCGCGTGTAACACACACATCACAAGCGCAACCACGTCTGGCAAGTCCGAGCCCAGTGCAGGGTCGGCTTAGATGGGAGCACCATGCTGCTCGACAAGTGTCCTGGTCCGATTAAAGATCAAGACCCCAGGATGACGGCGGAGAAACTGCAGACGTCGGTAAGTCCGGGCGGCAGTTGGGGTGAGCGGCGCGGCGGGTAGGGGTCATCTGGGAAGATGGGACACCGAGAACCGTGTGCGGGAAGCACACGGGACACCGTCTCTGGGTAAATCTCGGAGGCAGCGAAACGAACCGCAGTGATACCTCACCCGAAGCAGAGGTGCGGCAGGGGGACGCTGAAGGAACCGCCGGGGGGGGGGGGGGGGGGCGTCGAGGCCCGAGAGCACACGTCTCACGGGGCTGCTGCCGAAGCAACAAGGAGGGCCGCAGAAGCGGCAGGTGACGCTGGATGCGTCGAAGCGAACGAACCTTGAGGTCCGCGGGAAACTGGCAAGGGCCAGCAGGACTGCGGCCCCGAAGGAGCAGCAGGTAGCCTGGGCGCAGAGCCGTGAGTCCGGACCAGCACTGGGGCTCGCCTCGAGCGCGGGCGATATCGGTGCGCCGCAGGGAAAGTCCATGGTCCAAGGGGGCCGCACTGGGAAGCTCCTCAAGGGAGGAGGGTGTCCTGGCAGGGCAAGACCTGGCATCCCCCGCAGCACGGAACACACTCGCACGCCCAAGGGTCGGGGGTTGGGCTGGGAGACGGATCCGGGCTCCGCTTCCGCTGGAGGGCTGGATGAGACCAGCGAGGATGGGCCAAGAAGGACCAGAGAATTGCGCCGGTAATCACCGGAGAGCAGGAGGACTGAAGGTCGCGACGGGGCTAGCCGGGCGAGCCAACGCTGGAGGGAGGCGAAGGCGAGCGAGCGCTCGGCGAGAGCAGGCACGAGCGAGCTCGCCGGAGCGAGCGCCGCTCACACCGAGAGCTTAAAGGCGACTGACGCGAGGCGAAACGCACCGAGTCGACCGAGAACTGAACGCACGTCCGGTCCCCTCAAAGGCGAGCGAAGAACCATCCGCTGTCGAGTGCATCCCTCTCTCGCCGCCAGCCATCTCGACATCCTCCTCTTTCCCCCCGGTGAAAAAAAAAACAAATCAAAGGCGCCGTCTCCTCTAAACACGGCCGCGCGCTTCAGCAGTCAGGTCCGTGACGTCTCCGAGGACGTCATGTCTCCGCCTTCGAGGAGCAAGCAATCCCGCTAGACCCCAGCTGACAGGAATAAATTTCCTGATCAGAATAACAAGAGAAGAAACCTGTCCCCTTCAATCAATCGAAACCAAATTTAAATTGCTTTGAAGGCAGAACGCTGCACTACCTAAAAGCCCGGGAAACATTTTATATCTTGCTAATTGGCGCAGTAATCGATGACTGAATAGCGAGAAGTGGTGTGTTTTTGACGAAATTCTCATAGGCCCCATACATTTATTTATTTTCGATACCCTCAAGCGCCGAGCCATTACAGAGGGGAGTGGGCAAGCAAACAACGCAAGAAAAAAATTATTTTTTTGTTAAAGGCGGCACAACAACGTAGTTAAAATGTAGCAACACACAGTATTCGAAAAAAGTACCGAAACAACAACTGTAACAAATGCAACGCAAGAAACTGAACAAACATAGCAGAAAAAAAAAGTAATAGAAACGGAGAAAATAACAAAGCAACAAAGAAACTAACTATTCGCATCAGATAAAAGCATCGTCATCAGAGACTGACGATAAGCAGTATAATCCTGTATACAAGCCACGGCAGCGGGAAGGTGGTTCCACTCTTTCGATGTGCGAGGAATGAAAGAATGCAAAAAAGTGTCAGTACGGCAAAAAATAGATCCAGTCTTATGTTGATGGTCGACACGAGAAGAGCGATAGGGGGGTGTAGTGATAAAACGAGAGTGCAGTAACTGGTGATGATAAATTTTATGAAAAAAGCATAGGCGTAAAAATTTTCTACGTTGTGCGAGAGACGGTAAGGAAAGGTTAGATTTCATAGCTGTGACACTCGCGGTCCGGTTAAAATTAGAAAGTATAAAACGAACTGCATTATTCTGAACAAGTTCCAGTGAAGTACAAAGCGAGACATGATGAGGGTCCCAAAGGGGGGCGGCATATTCTAATTTAGGAAGAACGAGTGTTTTATAAAGAATAATTTTAAGGAGACAGGCGCTTTGATGAAGTTACGATATAAATACCCTAGCATGCGGTTAGCGCTGCTAATAATTAGTTCGATATGCGGTTTCCAGGATAATGACGAACTGACGATAACACCCAAGTACCGGTATGATGTTACAGGTGCAATCTGAATATTATCCAAAGCGTAAGCGGAGGTTGTAGTATTTTGTCTGGAAACTCTCATTAAAGCACACTTGCGAGGGTTTAGTTGCATTTGCCATTTTTTACACCAAAGAGAAATGTTATCGAGATCAGTCTGAAGGTAGTGTTTGTCGTCTTCGGTGCAAATTTTACGATATAAAACACAGTCATCCGCGTATAAGTGTATGTTAGAAGAAACGCAATTAGGCAAGTCATTGATGTATATCAAAAAAAGAAGTGGGCCTAGTACAGAACCTTGGGGGACACCTGATGTTACTTCAGTTAAAGGGGAATCGTAGTCATTAAGCGTTACATATTGTGAACGATTAGCAAGAAAGCATTCAAGCCAGGCTAAAACATTATGATCTAGGTTTAGAGCAGAAAGCTTAAGCATGAGTAGTTTGTGGTTCACATTATCGAACATTATCAAATGCCTTTGAAAAATCTAGAAATATGCAGTCGGCCTGTGAATTTTTATCGATAATTACATGCAGGGAATGTGAGAAGAGAAGGAGTTGCGTTTCACAAGAATAAGTTCGCCGGAAACCATGCTGGGCCGAAGTAAAAAATGAGTTTGATTCCAGGAAGTTGAATATGTTAGAATAGAGAATATGTTCCATTAGTTTCCAGGGAATGCTTGTTAGTGAAATGGGTCTGTAGTTCAAAGGTGAATATTTGTTACTTGATTTGTGTAAGGGAACCGCCTTCCCTATTTTCCAGTCCGAGGGCAGAGTTTCATTCTGCAATGACTGCTGAAAAATTTTTGCTAAATAAAGGGATGAGTATATCTTAGTTTGTTTCAAGAACTTTGAATTAATGCCGTCGACACCACATGATGAAGAAAGTTTTAATGAATCTATTATTTTCCCAATACCACCAGGATCAATTATAACAGGAAACATACAGCAAAAGTTATTGCGCGGCACAGTGCATGTCGTATTCATATTAGACGGGATAAAACTGAGTGAAAATACTTTGTTAAGCACAACGGGGCATTCTGCTGGGTGGAGAGGCTCACCAGAGTCGTCCTGAAGTGAAATCGCATTATTTTTAGAAGGGTTGACAACTTTCCAGAATTTCTTAGGGTTACTTGATAGCATGTTTGGCAAAGTGGTATTAAAAAAGTAAATTTTTGTGTCATGTACAGCTGTCGTGTAATCGGCTTCTGCTGCAAAATAGGCTTCCCAGCGGTAACTTCGGTTACTTGCCTTTGCGGAACGAAAAAGGCGTTTCTTTTTATTCAAGAGACGTTTAAGTGTTTGGTTAAACCATGGAGTATTACACTCCGTTTCATACATCGGGTGCAACGCAGCGAAAGCTACGCAAGTAGTCCGCAAGAAAAAAAACAGGAGGCGTATCACTACGCGCTCGTTCTGTGGGTGAGTGGTTCCTGCCGAAACGGGCTCTATTCCGAGCATACACGTTTGCAATAACATGCTTCGCATGCTTAGACATCTTCACAGAGCGGATCTTTTAGAAAAAATGCGCACCAAAGAACCATTTTCTCAAAAAGAGATGCGCAGCGCGGAGGGCACAGCCAGCGCCTTCTGGTGGCACAGCTGGCAAGGTTGCGGGGCAGCAAAACGCGGCACGAACAAAAACGACATAAAAAAACATACAAATTAGCCGCGTCCGACCTTTTCTCCCTAAAAAAGGTGCTTTTTATGAAGTTGATGGCAAATGTAAAATGTATTAAGCTTCCAGACAAAGCAACTATTATTTTCTCTTGTCAAGAGCAGGCACTATGTTTTATCGCGGATGCGGAGAGCGCGAACAAGAGCTGTAGCTTTGGTAGTGTTGCACTCGATGTATGAAACGGAGTATAGTATTGATATTGATATTTCGATTGCCCAGGAAACTTGTATGTTTTACCTAGGTAGATAAAATTATTACAAGAGGAAACTCCATGAAGCTTATAAGAAGTGATCGGGGGAAACAACTGATAACTCTTATGCGTGACGAGCTATCGATTTTTATTTTTTTCAGCATCATTCAGTTACGCGGCATCGCGTCGCTAGCTGCCGCAGGATGGCGCGAGGCGTTTTTGGAGGCGTGTGAGCCAGAGTCCTGGGGTGCGGCTGAACAGAACTATTCCCAACTAGAACGAGAGGCACTAGCACTCATTTTTGATGTAACAAAACTTCGCGACTACCTTCTAGGGCGAGAATTCACACTGGTAACCGACCACCAGATGCTTCTGGGCCTGATGAGACCAGATAGTCAGATACCAACAGTGGCCGCCGCCGGCATCCAGCACTGAGCACTCTGCCTCAGGGCCTACCACTACAAGTTGCAGTACACTCCGGGAAAACAGATGCTCAACTGCAATGCCCTGAGCCGCCTACCACAACGAGCTCCGGAAGCTGTCGTGGATTGTGAACCTCCAGAATACGTCTTATCCCTGGAAAGACTGGACGAAGGTGGTGTGACAACACGTGAGGTCATTGCCTTGACAGCCGCCGACCCCGCTTTGACTGAGATCAAATGCTTCGTTATGAACGGGTGGCCCAGAACCGCAAACTCATTGCATCATTTCATACTGCCATTCTTTGACCGGAAGCTGGAATTGTCAGTGGTGCATGAGCTAGTGTACCGGCAAAATCGTGTGGTAATACCGAAAGGAGCTCGTACAAGGGTGTTGCGTCTTCTCATAAGACACACCAGGGATCGTCGGCTATGAAAGCAGTTGCACGCTCTCTGTTTTGGTGGCCAGGGTTGGATAAGGACATTGAGGAAATATCAGCTACTGGTCAGAACTGCATCCAGAACCTGCCGATGCCAACGGCCGCTCCGCCAATTAAGTGGCCATCCATCAATGAAAAGTGGTCGCGTATTCAGGTGGACTTTGCAGGTCCAATCGCAGGAAAAATGATCCGGATAGTGGTCGACTCGCATACTAAATGGATTAAAGCCATACCACTGGTGTATGCCAACACTGAAACAACTGTTAGCTGCCTGCGTTCCATTTATAGTAGGTTCGGAGTCTCATGAACGTTAGTCTCTGACAACGGTACGCAATTTACCAGCCATGAATTTGCTACATTTGCAAAAAAAAATAATGTGCATCTACGGTGCGCCCCCTACCACCCTCAGTCGAATGGAGCTGCAGAAAGAGCTGTAAGAACGGTGAAGGATGGACTTCGCAAAATGAAAGAAGGTGGTGAGAACAATCCAGTACGACTGTTGTTCAACTTCCGCAGGACTCCGCAGAAAAGTGAAAAATCCCCCGCGGAGATGCTTTTGGGTTACCAATTACGATCCCGGCTGGAATCGTGTTTTCCTTGTACGCTTGCAGAGCCACCGCAGGGTCAAGATGCCTGGACACCGCTGCTGGAGTCTAAAGTTTACGTCCGGAACTACGGTAGCGGGGACAAGTGGATATCGGGACGGCTCACGGCGGTTCCAGGATGGCCACGGTGTCAACCTCAATGGGCCTTGTCCGGCGACATGCAGATCAAGTTCGTTTGCAACGCGTCTGTACATCGGATGATCACCAACTCGAAAGTCCTGTGAGCGAGCAAAACCCCCAGTTAGCTCACCAACGACTGCGGACCATGCTACTCCTGCGACCTGCATTCCCAGCGGCTCAAACTCTCTGAAACAGTTTCCCGGCGTTGCTTCTCCAGGTCAGCCTACGACTGAACCAGCACAGACAGAGGAAGCCACAAGAAGCCCCGAACAAGCCCTTAGGCCTTCTACGAGGCAGCGCAGACCGGTGCAGCGTTTCCAATTTTAAGGAGAAAGAAGTGTGGCATATTCTGTTCAGCAGTTTTTCCGTTGAGCACTTGTCAGCGTTCGAAGTCAGTGTTCGGAGTGGCGGCCGCTATCGCCGCTCCCTCCTTTTGCTCTTTCCCTTTCTCTCGTAACGCATGCATATAAAAACGCGAGCCTACTTCGCAAATAAACCGAGGTTTTGCTTTCTTGCTGACCGCCGTGACTTCTGTTCCTTAGCGCGCCGCTGGCGGCCAGTGCCGATGCTACGCTAACCTTCCTTCATCTCATCACCATCGTTGAAAACGCATGAAGCCATCTCCTGAAGCTTGTTTGTTTTCTGGGACTGCGATGGCATAACGGCGATATAACCTCCACTGTAATCCCGTCCCACACAGCGAAAAGCCATCGCCATGTCATTCCAGATGCTTCCAAAGCATAAGGCGCCCAAGACGACGATGACGCAGCGGTGGTATGGAGCACGTGAAATCCTGCAGCAGAAAGATATCGCCACTTTCAGTTTGCATAGTGCTCATATCAAAGGGGATAAATTTGAGCGCGGCCAAACATTGCAGCCTCCGACTGCATAATCCATCTTCTCTTGAACAACAATCGATGTAGCTAGTGTTTTATTACAAAGGTCATCGAAGCAATTATCGGAACTAAGACAAGAAACAGACAGCTTGGACAGCTCGAACTGGCTCGTTTTTATCACCAATGTGTTTGAAAAGAACGCGCACGTCAGCTGCATTCTCAGACGTAGAGGAGCTTCAACGATGTAGGCAAATACACAGTTGAGGCCTCGCGTAACCTCGTTTATAGCTTGCTGAAACGTTTTTTGCAGCTTTTTGCAATACAAAAGATATCCTCACATACTCAAAAAGGCCCTGTGCTGTTACAATGACCCTTTTAGGAATATCGCCGGGCTCCACTGGGATTGATGGTAACCCTTCACAAAGCGAATCCTAAAGGAGATTGTGCACGCAGCCAAATTTCATCTGAAGTCGTGCATGTGAGGAAGTGAATAGCAGTCTGGTAAGGCTCGGTATTGAGGGCACGATAATATCCGCAGTCTCCAGTCACCCGGATCTTTCTTCGGCACCATGTGGAGTCGCGACGCCCAGTTCTCTGAGGAAGGGGGCACGATTCAGAGTTCAAGCAAGGGTTGCAGCTCACGGCGAGCAATAGAGCGACGTTCTCCAAATATGCGGGGAGGGCGAGCAAATGCTGTAAGTTCAGAGGCCGCAGTGTGGTGGGTGATGGAGTGTTTCACCGATGACTCTGATGTGCGACTTCGTAATGTTAGGGAAATTGGCAAGAAGTTTCTCGTATGGCGAAGCGGGGATGAGATTTTCAAGACTCGTCGCAAAAGTAGTGGAGCTACGGCGTTCACTTCCTGAGATGTTCGGTTTAAGGTCAGCGAGTCGGTGGGCATGTATGGCAATCGCGATGTTGAAGAAAGTAGAAAAGTTAGCGCCGTGAACAGCTTGCGAGTCGTCGGAGAAGGTGAAACTCTAGCGAAACCTGCATGCGGCGCAATCCTAGATTGAGTGAAAGACCGTTAGCCGTATGTGCGGAGCGATGACGTCATTTAGTTGCAATGGCAATCGATTCAAGAGGTGTCAATGACACTGATATATTGCTCCCGTGTCAAAAAGTAAACAAGTGGCAGTAATTTTGTCGAAGACGTTAAAAAGGTGGCATATCCATCCTCCAAAGCGATTTGCCGCTTGCCCGCCGTAGCCGGCCGCAGCATTTGCCGAACAAAAACACGCGTGGGTGTATTTGTGGGCAGAGCTATCGGAAGTACAGGAGTGCAAGCACAGAGCCGTGGAGGAGACGTATTGCCATGGGTCGGATTGTTGGACCTCTCGGAAGCGAAAAAGATGCCGGGGAGCGGCAGCATGACCAGAACTGAGAAGTCGCGGAGTTCCTCCAGTGGGACACCACCCGACGCCGCGAGGATGGGGAACACATTGTGCTTGAGAAACAGCTCACGCAGGATAGTGTTCTGCTGATTGGCGGGGACTAAAAACAGCTGGCGCATGTGACAGAGGAGCTGCGAAAGATGGCTGTCCCCAAGCTCTAGAGCGGTAAGAAGCGCCTGGTGTCTGCGTCACACTGATGGTGATCTGAGGTCCACAAGAGCCGCCTCCAAGGTGTCTAAAGGGCGCTGAGTACGGTGAGGTGATGTCCGCTGATTCCTCAGCGACGTCTAGCGGCAGGGATGACATGAGATGGAGGAATTTGGTTTCCTGGCTAATTCTATGCCGCAGCTGTAAATGCGCCTCAACCTGAACTAGCCAGTCACAAGTGTGATTGGGACAAAATGGCGGCATGTTGACCTTTTATTACGTGGCCAAGGAACGTTCGCTAGGCCGATGGTCTTGGAGTGTGTCGCCGACGGTAGGCAGCCAGGAAGAACAAGCAGAATCCATTTCGTAGGGTAAGGCGGCGTGTGCAATGCCTAATCAGTAGTTCTCTCGGAGCTAGGGCGACGAAGAACCAGCTCCGACAGAGTTGAGGTTCGAACTGTCAGGATTTATTTGCACCACTAGCGCTGCCGTGCCTCGTGCGAACTTCTCCCTTGTCCGGTACCGTGCCATGGCTTGCGACCGAGGATGGTATGAGGGGCGCCACACAATTGTTTGATGTCGCCACAGACACGAGGAGTTTGGCTTTGTGGTAAAACCTTTTGATAAGTAAGCAGTAAATGCGAAGGCCTTCATAAACAAGACTACTGATTGATCTCTTCCTCTGTGGCACGATCAGTTTGTACTATGTTACTGTCTCTACAATGCATTTGCCTTCAGAAAGAAATTGTGATATGTACTTGATTGATTGCATACACCAAAATGAAGCGTAGAAAGTTCCAGATCCAACGTAGCAGACGCCCAAAGTCCTCTCGAGCAAAGACACCAAACGCAAATTCCACAGCAGCGTCTCCGGCTGAACCCCGTCGGACTAGATTCGGCGTATGTACGGAGACTTCGACTAGGTCGTTTGCAGGCTGCGGCTCACTGGCGCCACTCACGGCAGAAAGCGCAAACTTTTTGTCTTTCGACAGCTTTGCTTTCCATCAAAGACAACATGCACTAAAAGCTAAAATGACTTAATTGCATGAATAAGCAATATAATATGATACGTTAGTAATTACCGTATTAGAAGAGAGAGGCTGGGTTGTCACGAGAATGCTTTCGATGAGCACTGTTTACCTACGAATTTGCATGACAGATGACAATGAAGAAGATAAAATGCCCTTAACCACCCCGAAACTGGAGCTGTAAGTAGTGTGTAGTGAGGGTATAGACATCTACTGTTTTGATGTCTATACCCTCACTCACACAAGTACAAACACACTTAGCCATTTTCACCGATCGCGAAGACTGCATGAGAATGCTATTTAGCGAGAGTGACATGGACAGCGACACAAGTATATCGATAAAATGGGCTTCGCAACGATCGTCTTTATCCCAGGTGGCTATTTTTAAATGGCTTTAGAGAGCAGTTTTCTCGAGCCCCGCCGTCTTTTAAGAGTTATATACCACTTTTCCTCGCGACTGTACGTTGTGCGTAACTATTGATATTGAGCTTTCCGTAGTCCATTTATTGGAATGCAGGATATCAGAAGGAAATCATAGGGTGGAAGTTTGATTCTCGATGTAAGGTGTTTTTTTTTCTTATAGGTTAGACAAAACCCCAATGAATATCGCGGAATCTCTCGGACACATCTCGCATATATCAAATCAAATCAAATTCAATTCAATTTATTTTCCAAGGAATATACATCGCGGATAGATCTCGTGGCCGGATATCACGGACATATCTCGCCCGCGTGAGATTTCCTCCATGAGCCAGGTAAGGCTTTCGCTTTAATAAGCGTCACTGGGACGTAGTTTCTCAGTCTGATATGCCTAAAACGAAGGAACAGTAAGCGCAGGTTGCACTCGTGTTGCGTTATGTTGACATTTTATTCGTTGCTGATTTTGCTCTTTGCATGCTATCTATATTAATTGATTGCCGTGGCGCAAATTCGAATTAACTTTGGGCGACCGCAGAACTTAAGGCATCCTGTATAGCACGGATCATGACGATTACATTTATAGAAAGGGAATCTTTTGAGCCGTGGTGAAATGTGTCTATGGACCTAATCAGTAGTTAGCAGTGCCTTAAAACCGAAGAGGTCTCTCTTTCACATTTTGACAATAAGGAGCTCGAATCGCTGGGGTACATTTGCTGTTATAATACTGGATATCCAAATTATATATGTTAATGAGCAACTTCCCGTCGAAGTCATGCACTTGCCCAAACTTTCTGTTTATTACCTTCTATTAAGATGTCTGTGACATTTTGAGTTACTGAACAGTTATTCGCACCACTGTTCACCGAATATGCTTGACGAATCCATGCCTACTTATGAAACTAGTTATTTCTTAACAGCGTGTTTAAGAGGCGCCAACGAATTAGGCAGAGTGGATGCAACAAGGAATTTTACTATATTTTGTGTTACTATTTACGCTCCTCCACTTTTGAAACGCTTCAAATAAGGTATATTTTATCGCCTTCTTGCCTTCCTCAAGAATTGAACACAAGGTGAATATGACAGCGTTGAAACACACGATAGCCAGCACGAATTCGTGACGCTTACCTGGTATCAAAGCCTAGGCCAATTTTCGTTGCATTGAAAAAAAGCTGTTTTTGCAGCAGTAGGAAATCTGTTATGTCCGAGGTCCAATTATAAATAGGTATCGTTAAAGGATTTTTATCGTCCCTGTACAAGCCGTCGATGAAAAGAAAGTCGCAAACGCCATCTTCAGGTAACTTCATGTCTCTTGTGTATCGATTCATATTGATTGTGCACACAAACGGGAATAGGTTTCTTAATAAATCTGTGCCTGAAATAGAAGATTGTGGTCAGGTATTAGCGGAAAGTGCGCCATAGTTGCTAAAGCTTCTCGTAAATAGGTCCTATTTTAAAGAAATTAATATTTTCTTTTGTCAAGAGGCTGTCGCTGAGCCAACTTGATGCGCTAGAGTAAACGAGCCAGTGAGTACAGACCTGAACACAATTAATTACTACAATACAACAAAATATTATTCGCTGGGTGCCAATGAAGGCTTCACACCACAGACTCGGAATATTTTTCTATTAGACAGTTTTCACGCGCAACATGAAAACCAAACGTTCCTCATTTTTCCTCATTTGGAGCGGTATCGTTTCTGTCGCATGTTCAACTTAAGACATCTTCAGCAACTGAAATATTCACACTGGCGGTACTGCCTCAATCAATAAAAAAAAAAAAAAACTCAGTAAAAAGAGCCCATCGCATACACTCCTTTCGCTTACTTGAGGTGTTGGAAGCATAGGGCGTTGCCGGTGTTAAGGCAGTCGCCCCATTTGCTGTCACTGTTGCCGAGCTGGTTCCGGTTGCGGTTGTCATGTTTATTAGGGCCCTGGTGCTCATCCCCAAACTAGTTTTTTTTGCGGTCGTTATATTCGTGGTGGCGGTCGCAACTGAGGTCGACTGCCGCTTTTTTCTCCGGGTTCTTCCAGGTCCAGTCATAGCGCTCGGGGTCGTACATATTTCTCCGTGTGGGCTCATTTCTCCTGGCACCTTAGTAAGAGTTGTAGTTTTTCTTTGCGAAGACGGTCGTGTGCCTGGTCGTGGCGATGTGCTTTCTGCAATTTGTTTAAATAGAGGTGAAACGTAGTCATGCTGAAAGCAATCGCACTCAGGTTTTATGTGTTGTCATGAACTATAGCGGTAACAAAATAGGGAAATTAAATGTTGCTATATGATTTGAAGAACCTCCGGTACCTCCTTAGGCTGTTGGATAGATTGCCGCAAGTAGATGACGCTTAACATTACGCAATAATATTGAAGGACGATGAGGCTTCGCCTTTAAGATTTCAACGCTATTGCGTTTAAAGCGCAATGCTTTGAAGACAATGAGTGATATTTAAGGCATCCAGTCAGGTGGCGGTTCGCGCCTTATGTTGTGGCAGCACCGTATGATCGAAACAAACTTTCCAATGAGCGCCGCGTCGCAGGTAAGCAAAGGAGAAATTTTCTTTGCTACTCGCCTAACTAATGTTTTCATAATTAGTTTCTTCCTAATGGCGCACCTAAATATTAGCTGAAAGTCATAAAGCAATGCATACATTACATCCACTTTTATGGGGTGAGAAGCAATGCTGTTCTGCGGAGGAGTGTTTGGGTGCTTGATTGGCACTGCGAAGGAGCCCTGTTAGACACCGCTAGTTCTCACAAAACTTTTATTGTTTCTTTACTTTCTTCTCATTTTCGCATTAAAACTGGTCTTCGAAGATCATTTCAAATAACAAGAACGTGTAATGTGGGCATGGAATGGCAGCAGAAATGTTCGTCTATCAAAACTACTTTGCCTTTTATCCGTATAGCCGTCGCCGCCGGCTAGTGTCTTCTCTGCGCGGGAGCATCAGAGCGATCGTCTCCAGACGATGCGTGTCCATTATTGGATGCTGTTCCTCCCATTCACTGGGATCAGGTTCGATCCTATAGAGCGAAGCTAGAACCACTGAAGATATCGCACGTGACATTGACAACGTCACATCAGGTTTTTAATGCAGCTTGTTCAAGCCGGCTCTCTTCGATGCGCATGGAATGGCAAAAGCGATATTAGTCGACCTAAATCACTTCAGTTTTTTCATCCAGGATGGTACAATTCCATCAGTTATTGCAAAACAATCGCAAAACAACGTTTGCTTGCTGCTATTTCCATACCTCACATCGTTCCGCTCTTACTGTCTTTGATTACGTTCACATGCAAAAATGCTGCTTCTGAGTGGAAACCTCGAGCTAAAATTCAGCCCTCCAGAGCAAGACTGCCCTACGCTACACTCTGAAGATTTAACTGCTATCACAAAACTCATTGTGCCTCTCAATGACCGACATAACATTTTGAAATCTAAAGATGAGGTCAAAGAAAACGAAAAAGATTTATATGTGAAAGTGTTCAATTTGCGATTTGGAAGTGAAGGTTTCCGGCTTTGAAAGCCTGCATGAAGCACCCAAATTACAAGAATTGATGTCTACAAATGTTCGCAATAGACTGTCGTCCTTGAAGCAACGCTATATGGCTACAAAAATTGGAAACGCAGACATTATTATTTTACGGCGTTGTCCATACTGCTTGCGAAACATGGGTACAATTGACGAAAAATGGTGGGGAAGTTCTGTTAAAAAAATTCCGATATAAAAATGCAAGAAAGTGAAATTTCCCGCGTGCATGTGTTAGGATCATTCGCCATCAAAAAATATCGACCGATTGTAATTTAGTTTTCACCATTTTTGAAGCTTTATTCCTTATTACTTGTCTAAGGAGATCGAAGATAAAGCCGTAGAAACACTTGACGGGGCTCTCCACCCCGAACATATCATCACCATCATCAGCCGAAGTATACCCATTGCAGGGCCAATGCCTATCTCAAATTCCTCCGAATAATCCGCTCCTGTCCTAGCATGCATTCACTTGACCCCTGCGAACTTCTTAACCTCATCCGCCCACCTAACTTTCTGCAGCCCACTGCTATGTTTTCGTTGACTTCGATTCACATTTTTCATCCTAAGCACCCATCGGTTATCCTGTTTTCGCAATATATGCCCTACCCATGCCCATTTCTTCTTGATTTCCACTAGAATATAATTAACTCGAGTTATTTCTGTGACCTGAGCGCTTCATATCTGTTAATGTTACACCTATCATTTTTTGTTCCATGGCCCTCTGCGCTGTTCTCAACGTAAATAGAAACCTTTTCATAGCCTCCACCTTTCAGAACCACAGGTGAGTACAGGTGAGATGCAACTGTTGTATACTTTCCTCTTGAGCGATAACGGTAAGCTGCTGGTCATAATCTGCGAGAACTTGACAAGTGCTCTCTATCCCAAACTTATTCTCATTGTTATTTCGCATTCATGATCCGGATCTCCGGTTACTGCTTCTCCTAAGAGACATATTACCTACCACTTGTTGTGCTTCCCTACATATTGCAAAGCTACTGTTCCTTCCTGAGGCTGTTGAACATTATTTTAGCCTTCTCCATATTGATTTTCAAGCCTTCATTTCCGCTGCATTTCATTTCGGCGTCGTCTCTCTGGATGCTGTCCGCTTAGATGAAAT
The DNA here is from genome assembly GCA_023969395.1 of Amblyomma maculatum. Classification (NCBI taxonomy): domain Eukaryota; kingdom Metazoa; phylum Arthropoda; class Arachnida; order Ixodida; family Ixodidae; genus Amblyomma; species Amblyomma maculatum. The sequence continues at coordinate 32,944 of JAJIZL010021566.1, forward strand.
GGAGGGGGAAGGAAGGGCCGTTCTCACACCCCCGCCCTCTCCTCCACAGCGCCGGGGAAAAGGAGGCCAGGAGGGGAAAGATGAGCGCTCCCTCAGAAAAAGAGAGCGTTCGCCGCGTCGTGCGGGCGAGGGAAATGTTGAATTCCCACACCCTTCCTCCCTTAGTCGTGGCCTCCACCTGGGCGCCGTTTTCCCATTTGAAGCTGCGCGGCTGGTCCCTCAGCAGGTCCAAGCCGCAGGACAGGCGGCCAAAGCAGGGACGGCCGCCATCGTGTCGGGCTAGCTCCGCGTGCAGGCCGCACCTATCCCTACCGCTGCTGTCACGGGGATGAACAGGGGCGAAGTCCTCAGGCCCGCCATCCGGTCGCGAGCCGCCGGCACGCCCGCATTGCGCTGATCGCCTACGACCGCGTCGACTCGCCGCAGGTCGTAAATCAGGGCAGCAGGCCTCGTCCCTCCATGCACCAGGCGTCTTGCAGAGCTCCGTATGCAGCAACCCCTCCGGCCTGCGTATCTACACGGGCCGGGCTCTTCCGGGTTCTTCTCCAACCAGAGTTGAACCGACGTGTTCGAGTCCGGGAAATACCAGACGGCATCGGGAGAGGTCCGAGTGCACTGGTATCTGCTCGCCCTCCAGTTCGTAATTCGGTCGAGCTCGAATGCGAACTGCTCCAAGAACATTCGTAAGCTGGCGCAGCCACAGGGCGCGCTGTCTAAACATCCCCTTCGCCGCTATCGCCACCTGAGCGCAAACGGCGTGGCCCGTACGTGCGCCCGGATGTGCCGGTGTCGTAAATAAGGCCAGTCGGCTGGCTCGGTTCGTTTGAAAATGATGAGCACAGGCTTCGCATAAAGGAGCGTCGCCGTCTTGTGCATTGACACGTGCCGGATAACTTCACAGGAGACCTCTCCTGGGCTTGCGGTTGACATTCGGCGATTTCGCCTACCTTCCGCACTGCATCATCGCGGAAAGGACTGCCTTCCCTTAAATCCGCTCGCGCGAACTCACGAATCCGGCGTTTGTCCGTCGTCAGCTCAAGCTGCACAGGCAACCGACGCCGCCTGCGCTGCTCTGCGTGCGTGACCTCACGCTCGGAGCACTCCCCCTTTCAGCGATCGCGCTGATTGAGGGTGTTGTAGCCATGCCTACGGAGTAGCTGTGCGCGTGATCTCACATGCGCAGCATTTGACACTCCTTCAGCAATTTCGCTGGCTGTGGGTGCTACAGAGCCACTGCTTGAGTGATTGCACGTGCGCGGCATTTTTCCCGTTGTCTTAGCGACTGCGCTGGCTTCCGGGTTTGCAGCGGTGCCCGTAGAGACCGCTCTCGGGATCGCTTGCCTACGCGCTGTTATGCGCATGCAGGGTCCGCGTCTACAGTTACTTTCAAAGGAAGTACTGTTAGCATGGGTCCGCCGATTCCGCCCGACCTGGGGCCTTCCAGCATACAGCCGCGAAACAATCTCGGCAACCTCTGACGGTCCCACCCATCTGGGCGCACGACTCGTCGCGATCTCGCGTTCACGTCGATGAGTGTGTAAGCATAGCTGGCCATCGGACTTGCAATGTTCTTACCGCGGCTGCGGTTCGCCTTGTCATTGGCATTGGCCATAATCTCGCGCAATCGCTTTGCGTAATCGTCGACACTGGTCTCGACCTTTGCGTTCATGCGCAGAGCTAAGGATATGGCGCGCAAGTGCACATTCCGATAGTTATGCGATTTCGCATATTCACCCTCGAGTGGCTTTATATTCCGCTATCGGCGCTCGCTCCTTTGCGAATAACGGCTTTTCTACCTTCATTTGAGGCATCATTTCCTAGCACGTATCGTAGGAAAGCTTAATCATAGACCAGCAGGAAGTCTCCAACTCACTCGTAGCAATACAAGCTACACTAGAGTTAACTAACGCCAACCACAGTACAAGTGGCTTCACAGCGCAATTTGGCCGGAATCGTCCCAGGGTTGTGTCTCTTCAATGAGACTAGCGACCCTCTTACGACAACAAAAATATAAATGAGCCCTCCTACTAACCCCCGACAGCTCTTAACTGCTGAACGCGAGCTCAAGTGGGCATCCCCACCCTTAAAAGAGCCACGTGCTCTGGAGATTTGCGCAACAGGGCGCTCCTCGATGCGACCTGCTTCCGCAAATTGGGTGTACAACCGCTCCTAGTGACACATCGCAGAGGCGACCATAATCCACGCTCCCTTTCCGAACGGCATTTGGCTGCTCGTGAACTGACTTGCCGAATGCGAGTCACCTCACCGCATATCCATATGACGCAGCTCCAGTCAACTTGGCTCTCGACTCTCCTGAGCCGGTGAACTTTGAACCTGTGGTCGGGGCGCTTAGGCAGCGCTCTCACCAGCATTCTCCGCCGTACAGACAGCGCGGTTTTGAGCCAACGGGCAAAACGGACTTACCGCATCGGCGGTTCTGGGCGGAGATGGGCCAAAGGACACTTATCGTGAGCTGGACCAACGGGCCGGCTTTCCCGAGTGGGTGTAAGGGTGTAGCGTAGGCAACTGGCAGTAGCTTGATGAGTAGCTCAGGATCTCTTGAGAATGACTCGTTCGGCGGACCAAACCTGCGGTTTCACTCGAGGCGTATCGCAATGGCGGTGGGAAGCCCCTGTCATCGGGCTGGGCTTCGCATGCGGGCCAGGATCACCCAGCCGACGTGGGACGACTTACGGCGTGGAATTCTACCATTCTTAATGAGCTAGCCTCCACAACCGGGCTGCCAGCGGGGCCCCGCGTTGGTGCGCCATTTTGTGGGGTTCTCACTGGGCACCGGCTCCACTCTGAGAACCGAGGTTACACCGCTAGCTCTGACCACACCCGTGGCCATGAAGAACGTCACACCGAGGCAAACATAGCCAGCGGGCCAAGTTGTTTATTGGGAACACCCAATATTTCTCGCTGTCGTAGCAGCACCCGGGCACTCCGGCTACGCGGCGTAGTCTCTCGGGATGCTGTCAGCTGATATGATGAAAGTTTCTGGCTACCCACGGACATTTTCTTCTCTGCTTCCTTCTTTCCTGGACTTCTTTATCTTTTTGTGCTTTTCTTTCGCTTTTTCTTTCTTTCTTTATCCTTTTTCCATTTCATATATCTATCTATTGTAACTAGGCAGTTGTGATCTTTGTTTCCTTTTGTATCTTTAATGTACATTTTTTGCATTTTTATGTCCATTCTTTTTTTCATATAAATTATTTTTTTATTTTGGGCGTTCAGCTCCTTTTCTTTTATCATAAATTGGATTAAGCCTGGCAAAGCTTTGCTTGTCCGGGCTCCCTCTCTCTTTCTTTTACATTTTTTTTCGTCATATTCAGAGAGGAATAATAAAAAAGGGGGAAGGAGGGGCCGTTCTCACCCCCGGCCACTCCGCCACAGAGCCGGAGGGAAGGAGGCCAGGAGAGGAAAGATGAGTGCTCCCCGAGAGAAAGAGAGGGTGTTCGCCGTGTCATGCGGGCGAGGGAAATGTTGAATTCCCACAACATATTTCTTAGTTATGCTGTTTAGGTGGCCGGAATCGACGCAGAAGCGAAGTTTCCCGTCTTTCGTATTCACCAGAACGACTGGTACCGACCAGGGGCTCTTTGATGGCTAGATAACATCGTCACGGAGCATTTCACCGACTTTCTCGCGGATGGCTTGGCGTTCTCGCGGCGATACGCGGTAGGCGCTTTGGCCCAGAGGTCGGGCATTTTCGTCCATTATAATGCGGCGCTTGGTCAGTGGTGTTTGTCGTACCTTCGATGATGACGAGAAGCACTCACTGTAGCTTCGAAGAAGACTGCGAATCTGGTGTTTTCTGCTGTGGGGTAATGCCGGGTTGATGTCAAATGTGAGCTGACAAAATTGGTCCGGTGCGTCTTGCAGGGGTTGGCCGTGGAGGGCGGATACATTTTGGAGGTCCTCTAATTCGTCGAAAAAAGCGACCTTGGTGCCCTTGTTGAGATGCCGGTAATTTTCGGTGAAGTTTGTTACCAGTACCTGAGCATTTCCTTTCCGAAAGTTTGCAATATGCCTCTTGCGACGCCGATACCTAGTTCCAAGACCAATTTGATATTTTCTTCGACGATGCCTTCGTGGTTTCGATGTCTGCACTACCCACGCAGACTACGGCGCTTGATCAGGGCGGTACGGTCAATTCTGCGTCGAGGACATTTAGAGCGACGTGTTGCGTCGAAGTTGTCGTAGCAGGTATAGCTTTGTCTACAGATAGCTTGATGAGGTTAGATCGCAGGTCGATGATACCTCTATGTCCATTTGGAAGTCCATGCCTAAACTCACATCGCAGGAAAAGGGCTGTAGGACGACGAAGCTGGTAGGGTAGGCATGAATGCAGTCAAAGCAGAAAGCTGGGCTAGTTAGTGTGTCATCATAAATTAAAAGACTAGCGCAAATAACACAGACACAGACGTAGGAGAAGACAGGACGAGCGCTAAACATCAACTGAAGATTTACTTGCAATAAAGAGAACATAAAAGCACTTCGTGGCACATGCGCACTCTAGTCAAAGCCAACGATCAAAAACTAATCAAAAGGGGGCAAACTGTTCCTTAGGTACACTTTTTCTTTTTCTCAAAGGGTGATTGAAGGCGCACTGACACACAGTTATCACCTTCCCTGCTAATGTGATATCTCACATATCTCACGCCCTAACCTTGTGCTTCCCCTACCAAGCACTCACGTGGCATCAAACGCCGGCACGCACCTGCAACACCTACAATGATTGGCCAAATGGCCGCCCCCGTGCTCGTCCTGTCTTGTCCTATGTTTGTGTCTGTGTTGTTTGCGCTAGTCTTTTTATTTATGATAGGGTAGGTATGTCCATTTACTGTAACCCTTACGGTGCATCCCCCTGACGGCGTAATAAGATTACCACCAGCGGTGCGGATTAGCGGGCCGTCCCACGTGGTTGTCACTTTCTTGAGCTGGGCGGGGAAAGCTCTACTGATAACAGAGTAGTCAGCACCGGTGTCCACTAGGGCGGTAACCGTGTGTCCTTCGACAGCAACCTCAAGGTCGTTTGTTGGTATCCTAGAATTGCAAGTTTGCCTCGGTGTTCGATCTCTGCTTCGTCACGTGCTGAGGTCGCGGCCGGGGCCCACCGTCGTCACGTCGCCGGGCGGCGATGTCAACTTGATGTTTGGCAATGATCTCGTCGACGTTGTCGTCTTGCGGATCGGTGATGTAATGTCTGTGTCGTTATCATTCGTCATCGGCGATGGAGGATCTTCGTATTTTCGCCATGAAGCAATCTAAACTCCAAAGGTTGCTCTTTTTAGTTTCCCCTGCGCGGGCTTGGGGGTCTTCCCCACACACAGTCATTGTAGTTACGGCCTGTCGACGCAAAGCAGGCCCTATATGGCGATGGGGATCTGAACCGACGACTTGGCGGCGCAATCTCACCGCTACGTAGATGTCGATTTCTTGCGGTCGTTCACCTGGGCGTAGTCGTGGAGCGTCGACTGCAAATTCACAGAGACCGATTAGTCGATACGAGCAGTGGGGCAGAATATGGCCGACCTCCCCCCAGTGGAGGCATAATGACCGATTGTTCTCAGTGCTCCAGGCCTCGCACTTCCTGTGGCTCGTGGGTCGTTGGTAGGTTTGGTGGGCGGGGGCCAAGGGGCGACTCTTAGGAACACGATGGTAGAGTCAAGGGCATGGAAAGTCACGTCGGGGCCCAGGACCACGTAATGCAGCAGTATAGTTCTGCTTTATTGATTATGCGAAAGCGTTTGACTGCGTAGATCACAGCAGATTGTGGCAAGCTCTCCAAGAGATGGGAGTTCCAATTCACCTCATCTGTCTCCTCAGGAACCTTTATGAAGGGCAAGAGGCCACTGTCAGAACTGGGCGTGGTCTCACTGATTGGTTTCCAATTGAGAAAGGGGTGAGGCAAGGCTGCATACTGTCGCCCTGCCTATTTAACCTATATGCAGAGTGCATCATGAGGAAGGCCGGTCTGGACGAGTCTTCAGCTGGAGTGAAGATTGCTGGAAAACGTATTAACAACCTTAGATATGCGGATGATATCACTTTAATGGCAGAAAGTGAAGTGGAACTCAAGAGACTTCTGATGCGCGTACAAGAAGAGAGTGAGAAGTTTGGGCTTAAACTGAACATTAAAAAGACGAAGATCATGGCGTCATGCCCTATCAAGTCCTGGAGCATCAATGGACAAGAAGTGGAAGCTGTGACAGATTTTCTGTTCTTGGGCGCCAAGATTACCTCGGAAGGAGACTGCAGCCATGAAATTAGGAGACGCCTGCTTCTGGGAAAGAGAGCAAGAGAGCCTTGACCGCCTAGTAAAGAGCAGAGACGTTAGTCTGCCAACCAAGATCCGTATAACCCGTGCTATGGTCTTTCCAGTTGTGATGTATGGATGCGAGAGTTGGACTGTGAAAAAGGCTGACCGCCGAAGAATTGACGCGTTTGAATTGTGGTGCTGGCGAAGACTCTTGAGAGTTCCTTGGACTGCCAGAAGATCAAATCAGTCGATATTGTCGACCATAAACCCTGACTGCTCATTGGAGGGTCAAATTCTAAAGTTAAAGCTCAGCTACTTGGGTCATCTGATGAGAAGAGAGGAGTCGCTGGAGAAAGATTTGATGTTGGGAAAGGTTGAGGGTCGCCGGAGAAGGGGTAGGCAGCAAACGCGATGGTTAGATGGCATTCTCGAGGCATTGCAGATGAAGCTATGTGATGTTAAGAAGATAGTGAGAGACCGGAAAGCGTGGCGTGACATGGTCCATAGGGTCACGAAGAGTCGGACACGACTGAACGCCTGAACTGAACTGATAGTTCATGGTTGCTGCTTCTTGCTCTGGAGCAGTCGGAGTGGTCACCTGAGTAACACCGGGTTCCTGCTTGATTTCGTCACGGACGACGTCCTCAGGTGTCGCCACCTGGGGTTGTTGCGATGATGGCAGCAAATCGGCGGAGCTCCTCTCGCACGGTCTCCCGGATCAGGTCCCGGAGGTTCTCTCTGCTTGCAGATACGCTGTGGTAGTGGCTTGGGTAGTCCGGTTGAAGTGGTCGCTCGTAGTGGCGCATCCGGGTGTCCAACGTCTTCTCGGTGGTCGATGCTTCACTTTCAAATTCGTCCACAGTTTTGGGCGGGTTCCGAAGAAGTCTTGCAAAATGCGACTCTAACGCCTCGCTATAAAACGCCGACCCTAACATGACCTTCGGTTATGTTAGGTTCGGCGCAGCTAAAGAGGCACTTCATTTCCTCTACGTAGACAACGACGGGCTCGTTTCGGAGTTGAAGTCTTGATTGGAGGAGGGCCTGAGCTCTTTCCTTTCGGACAAAACTTGCAAAGGCCACCAGAAACTGCATTGAATGTCTCCCAATCCTTTGAAAGATGTCTCGTGATTTTTGAACCAAACTCAGACCTGCCTGAGTTTCGCAGCGTCGTTCTAGCCCTTTAAAGGGAATATTCAAAATGCTAAGTGTTCTGGCAACAGTGGTAGCAACCGCCATGTTGTAAGGGGCGCGATCGGATTTTTGCCGTTGGATGCTGTGCGTGGAAGGTTCAGCAGGTGCCGCCTTGGGAGATCTTTTAGCTTTCCATCATGCAGTATACGCCTTTAGCGTCAGTTCTGAAATGGTCACCAGACCTCAGTGTGCTTCCGAAGCTAACCGATGCATCCCTAGAAGCATTTTGCACGCACATTGATGCGTCCGCCAAGCAGCAGCGGAAGGCATACAATTTCGCCGTTGAGGCGTACGCCGAGCCTTCTTCTGTGTCAACGTGCACGCCAGAGCGGAGGTAAGCACTTGAAAATCATTACCTTCACTTATAGATTGTTTGCCATCCAGTGCAAATGCGTAGTGCTTGCTGCTCGTCTTCAGTTTCAGAGTTTTGCTGCTGTTTAGCTCCCCGCTGACAGCGGTATGGAAGTCAACTTTAGAACTTAATAGGCACGCAAGGCTTTGCTCTCACGAACAGTGCTTGATCCTCGATTGTACAACTGGACCTTTGCGAAAAGTTGCAGGACGAGCTGTCCCAGCAGTCTCGTCGTTCTGTCATAGTTTCTGTAAAGCAAAAACATCCCATAGAGCAAGGCTGTGTGAAACTTGAAGACCTGGTTAGCTTCAGATACCTTTGAACTGTTCCGTAATGAAGATTGCAACTTCGGGGATGATACTTGGCTTTTCAGGGGGCGCGAACTCATTATCTTGGATAACCGGGGTACGCTGATACGACGTGCACGCTCTCACACTTTCCGAATGATGCCGTGTCCTTCGTTTTCTGCTTACTCGCCTGCCGCGGACTGGTGGAATGCCGGCCGATAACTAAACAGGCAAACACTATGCTTTTAATATCTCATGCCACACAACCTGTATTGTGTTGCTGACGGCATCACATACTCTGCGCGTTCGTTAGTTAGTTATATGGAGTTTTATGGCGCATAAGGAACTGTGGCTATCATGCGCCAACCGCAAGGTTAGACGATCAAGTGGCTACAGTAATGATGCTCAGATTTAGTTTAAAACATTGGCTTCCTTTAAAAATCCGTAAACAAGTGAAAAATCAACAAGTGCTTCTCGGCCTAAAAGCAATGCGGGATGAAATGGGATGTGTTCTTTGTAAAATGCAGTAAAATATTTTTTCCTGTGCTCCTCGAGTTGTGAGCATAAGATTAAAATATGATTTACTGTTAGCTCATGTCTACACATTTCACATACAGGTTTGCCTTTTTTCGTTAGTAGGAAGTTATGTGTTATGTGTTTGGCCTATGCGCAGACGACATAAAATTACCTCAATGAAACGTTTCTGATGTTCACATGATTGCCCTTCTCCTAATTTGGGCTTTATGGAGTGAAGCTTGTTCTCTGCTTCGCTTTCCCAATAAGCCTGCCATTTAGCTCGTAATTTCGTACGTACTAACTTCATTCCGTCTCTGTGTGGCATGTTGATTTGCTTTATTTGTAAATTTTTCGCACTTGCTGCGCAAATATCTGCTCGTTCATTACCCTTTATCCCAACATGACTGGGTACCCAGCAGAATTTGATAGTATGTTTTCTTCTTGTGATATTTACTATGTTGTGTATAATGTTTCCTATCAGTGGTTGAACAGCATTTTTGGAGTTTATTGCACTGATGACGCCTAATGAATCTGTGTAGATGATGCTGTTTTTGATGTTCTTATTCACTATTTTCGCCACAGCAACACAGACAGCGTAGCATTCGGCTGTAAAAACTGATGCACACTGGGGTAGTCGTGTTATTTTCTCTGTGTTATTTTGTACTATTGCACTGCCAACATAGTCTTTAGTTTTTGAGCCGTCTGTAAAAAATGCAATGCAATTTTTATATTTTTTTTAATGCAAAGTATTCTTGTGATATATGCTCATGTGGTGTGCGTGTTTTTTGAAACTGCGTTAGTGTGAGGTCGAAAACTGCTGGGAGGGTGTACTATGGTGGGAGTGGTTTATTTCTTGGGGCAATACTTGGCAATTCACTAATGTCTAAACCTTGGCACATTTGTTCGAAGCGCATGAGAAGCGGCTTAATCAACTGGGGCTTGTTGAAGACGGTCCTTGAGGGACATTCCGTGACTACTGAATGACATAGATGTTTTGGTTGAGAACGAAGTTTTAGGATGTATGCACATGTTAGGGCGCATCGTTTGTCCTTTAATGCAGGTTCATCTGTTTCTACATAGAGGCTGGTTATTGGGGATGTTCCGTATGCGCCAACTGCTAACCGTAATCCAAGATTGTGTATCGGGTCTAGTCGTTTTAAATAGGATGTCCTAGCTGAACCATATACTATACAACCGTAATCTAACTTAGAGCGCACCACGGAGCGGTAGATTTGCAGAAGGCATGCTCGGTCGGACCCCCACCGTTTTCGCGACAGCACCTTTAGGACGTTAAGTGATTGGGCTGCTTTCTTTTTCAGATTGTTTCATCACGTGGCATCCAGTAGAGCAACGGAAAAGGATGGGGACAACAAGGATCGGTCTGCGCATGGACGTTCCAATTCGGAGTGCAGCGACAATGATGAACGTGTTGTAAAGTCCAAGACACCGTTACTAGTGGTTTAGACGCTCGTAGTAAGGTCTTAGATCATTGATGTTAACGGGGCCAATTGTCCGCCGCACACACCCACTCAGCGATGCTGCAAAGGGGTTTGCAGCCTCCCTCGTGCCGCGATGGGAGGGCCATTTCTTAATAATAAAACGCGTTAGCAGTCTACCCTACCTTCTCCGAAACATGCATGGTGGTCGGACAATTGGACAATATGAGACTGTAGATGATATCAAGAAGAAAACAATGGCACTGCTGCAGGATGTGGCACATAAATGCCTAAAACACCATTTCCAGCTGTGATAGGTTTGTATGCAGTGGTACATAGTGTAGGATTGCATGTCGAAGGTGTCAGTAGTTATGAGGCTGGCGCACAAGACGAATTGTGATACCAGTCCATCATTTATTTGCTACATGTTGAATTACTGCTACAAAATGTTAAGGAGCTCTGCACGCTGCAAGGTGCATAGCAATTGTGCAGAATAGTTGTTTCATGTGAGCGCACGCTACACAACATCCCAGTTGTGGCAGCCACTTGTCTATGGATGCAAGAAGTAAGGCGCCTGTGTACTGTGTGCTGTCAATGCACAATAAAGAGCCCATGTTGGTCGAAACATTTGGAGCTCCTCACTGTGCGTACCTCATTCTAGAGTAGTTTCAGGACGTTAATACTCTATAAACCATCTAAGATGCTGCAGAAATCACCACTAGTGCCTAGCAAGGTCTTTGTATCCATGATCCCATAGCTTAAACACCATTATTTTCTTAGCACTTATCTCCTTACGTTTAATGCTACAGCTTTTCATGCATTAATTATGGTAGCTGACGGGAACTAGGTGCTTGCTAAGCAAAGGGGTACTCTAACTTTTACAGCCGTAGCCAATATGTGTACCTGTATAATCTTTGTCTTGGCTTATATACCATGCCAATAGCTGTACAGCTATCATCTCAAATAATGGGCATTCAAGTAAGTGACCCATTTGCTTATGGAATTATTTTCTTCACATATACTAATCAATGAGCATAGCTCTCCTTGTCCGAATTGTCGTAACCTGGAAGTATCTGGCTGTCTATACATAACAACACGCCGTGATTGAATCAAATCAGCGCTTTAGTTTCGTGCCTTATAGTGTAGCTTTAAATCTTCTTAGTTAATTTGCAGGGAATATCCATATCGGCCGAAGACGCCCGTGAGCTAGAGAAGAATACGTGGCAACAAGCACAGAGCCAATCTTGGATTGACGCTCGCCGACACAGGCTGACTGCTTCAGCCTTTGGGAAGGTGATGATGAGAAAGGAGTGGACGCAGAAAGGCCTGCGCAACTTGCTCGACCCCAAAGACCTTTCCAGAGTGCGAGCCATTCAATACGGCAGAAAAAATGAGGCTATTGCTGTCGAGCGCTATGTGGAAGTGCAAAGAAAGCTGGGGCAGGATGTGACAGTAGAACACTGCGGCATTGTTGTTCCTCCTTCGTGTCCGTGGTTGGGGGCATCACCCGACAGGTTGGTGTTTGGCCTAGAAGAGGGAACTTTTGAAGTCTTTGAAGTTAAATGTCCATACTCGTTGAAGGATTAAGATGTGGAATCAATAAAGGCTTCTGACTTTTATGTTAAGTTTCTTGACAATGGTGAGCCTAGGTTATCACGTGATCATGAGTACTACTGCCAGTTAACCGGGCAGTTGGCCTTGAGCTCCTGCGAGGGGGGGACTTTGTCGTTTTTTCTCAGGACTGGATAATCATTGAGAGGGTGCGCTTTGATTATGCCCAGTGGAGAGAAATGAAACCTCGCCTAGATTATTTTTTTAATGATATGCTGCAGTACGTCTGCCGTGAAGTATAGATCTTATATAGAAATCATTTACGTTAATCTTACCATGTTGTTTTGTGCACATTTTCTATTGTTCACCATCGAATCGTTCAGTGTGCATTGTTCATTGTTGCATTCCTTGTCACTGCAGTTTTTTTGCCCTTGGCTTTTTATCATAGCGCTATCTACTTTGTACTGTTTTGCACTGTTTCTTCTACTTGAGTTAACATTTCTTTGTTTTATTTACCTGCAGTATATAATTTTAATCTTTGGCCTTCTAGTCTTCTTACCATTCCTGTATGAACCTGAATATATACATTTTTATACCGTCACCGACAGTCGACTGTCCCTTAAATAAATGTCAAAGCCTAAACAGGTCACAATCATTGTTATGCTTCACCCTACACGAAGGAGTACAGTGTTAGTCTTGCTGGGCTTTTTTAATTTGGGTAGCTACATCGCTAAGCACTATGCTTCACAGTGTCTGCAAAGAGCATCACTCTGGCATATTTACAGCCCTTGGGAAAAACTGGCGGACTTATGCTCTTGAGGCATGCAATGTGGCTTTCTTTGCATCTCCAAAGTTCCAGATATCACAAAGATGTAGGAAACTCTCGTCCTTAAATTTCAGGCCTCCTCCAGTATTACAAGAGCCCCACTACATGTCTTATAAACAATTCTTGTGAGATGTATATTTTTGACAATGTTCATTCAAATGTGAGCTGCAATGTCCATGGCTTTGGGCTTGGACCCACTTCATCTGGCACCTGGACATAAGAGCCAGGATCTGTACATTACTGGTTCAAAATGCTGACAGTGCAGTTGGCCAAAATGATAGTTACACGACATCGCAGTGCGATATGAATTGTGACACCTGTCACAAAATAAGATGGTTTTAGGTGACGCGGCACGAGCCACAATCCATGCACTCTATCATCTACGTGAAACAACTGCTGTATGGTGCAAACTGTCAAATGTTTAAGAAACTTACAGTGGCCATGTCATAAAATGCTTGTTTTTGATATTTTTTACCTGTTTCTGGTCCATGAGCTTATAGAATGAGCTTTCCTAGCATGTAATGCTTCTGTTACAGAATTATTTTTTGTGTGTCCTGCCTTGTAATTACACGCTTAAGTGGTGATTGTGTTGCATAGATAGCTTCTTGCACTATTCAGTGCTTACGTCATGGAACTTGTTTGTGTTAAGAAGTGGTGTATGGTACATAAAATAGCATATTAAAGCACACTGCAAGGGGAGATTCCACTTGTTAACTCTTCATTTATTGCACTGTGTACTACTATTTCGTATGTGCTTGACAAGAGCATGCACTCATACTCTGCTTAGCGTGCTGCTCTAGTAGACTCTTGCTTAGAGATGAGGTCTGACTAAAAATTAGTTAGTATGGCAACCACAGTCCACATCTGATTAATTATTGGTGCCAGTGTGAGTGGAACAGGGCGGTCAAAAATGTGGAAGGACTTAATTCGCTGTATTCTTCTCTCAAAATGAATCCTGAAGATGCAATTTCTTGTGTTGCTTTCACTTCTTCTGCAGAAAACTTCCTGTCACACAAAAATGGAGGAATGTTCAGGCCCACACCTTTCTTTTCTAGAGATCTCCAATCTTGAAACCTTTATCAGCCATAACCGCATCTCCTGTTCAAATTGAAGGTTTAGAACGCCACTCTGAATAACTAGTTCCCTGTCAGAAATTGAGCCTGTAAACAGCTCCGAAACAAAGAACAGAAGGCCATTTGGCATTATGCCGACAAGTCCATTGAACGTATTTGGAGACTTGTACGAAGAATATGTGCTTGACTGCAGTGCTAGCGAGCTGGGCACTGCACACTTGACTTCAGTTCCATCCAAAATTACTCTTGTTGCTGGATACTTTTCGACGAACACAGCAGGCATAGTTGCATCCACAGGTTCTCGTGGTGCCCACAGAGGTACGTTCTTCAGCTTGGTATAGAGCAGACTGATCCATATTGTGCATATCCTGGATATGGTTGCTTGCGAGATGGTGAACCTGTAAGCCAAGTCCTGCTCAAAAAGGACAAGTCTTAGTCTGACCAGAACCAGAAAGAGCTCGTCGTCCTTGGCCAAATTTCTTTTTCTTCCTTGACTATACAGGTCCTTTGGTTTTCTGCACTGCAAGTTAGTGTTGTCGTCAGGGTGGATATATTTTAGCAATGCGACAAAGTGTTCGTAATCGGGGAGCGCCATATAAAACATAAAATCCTCATTCGATTTTTTAATACGGTCCAAGCAGAAGGCAGCAGTTCTTGACATTTCTGCTTCAAGCTGACGTCGCAAAACATTGTTGTCGCCTTCTAACTTATAAACTGCCGTTTTTGCTTGTGCCAGTTCATTCCTTAAAGTACTACACTGTAGCTTCAGTCGATGAATTTCCTCGGCCTGTGTCGACATCAATGCTTGCCCTTCAGCAAGGCAACTTTGCTGTGTTTGGGATGGCAGCTGCTCGTCTGCAATGCAGACTTCACTTTCCATTTCTTCCTGCGGTGTTGGACTCTGTTGTTCTTGCGGCTTTGTCTGTCTTGACGGCAAAGGCGTGCGTGCTTTTGGAGCTTTTCTTTCTTTTTTTTTTTTGCGCGCGCGAACACGAACACGCTGGGAGCTGCTTCATCTCTGACCATTCTTTTGCCACTTGTCACTCCTGGTATAAAGTCATCTCTTTTGAAGTGCTTTGAGCATACCTGTGTATGCATGGTGACCTGAAATAAAGGGCCTTCATCCCGCTTTATGGCAATAACCCATCTTCTGCGGAGATCAGGATCTCGCGGAAATCCGTGGTAGGAAACCTGAACAATAAGTACAAGAGGGTTTAGCAGCGATGAAAGGGCACACAGCGACAAGATTCTAATATTGCGCTGCTCTGACAGCGAAAAGAATGCCCTGAAACTGGAGCGCACACTTAGCACCGAACGAAGAAAGCTAAAATACAACTGAACGATCACGAGCTGCGGTTGAAATCGCCAGCGTCTTCGCTTGCATGGGAGAACACCACGGGAGAACACCACGGGAGAACACCATCACTATAAACGCGATATACACGAACTCAGTTCACTTAAAAAAAAACTTCTGCTGACTTCTCTCTCCCTGTTACAAGTTTAACTCGCAGGAATATTTTTAGAAACGAGGCGAAGCGTTACGCAGGCACACATCCGCGCGCCCGCGTGCACACACTTGATGGTGCCATTCAAGTGTGTGCACGCGGGCATGCATTATCGCGAATAAGAAGCAGCTTGTATTGAACAAAAACGAGTAAACGTAAACTACGAATGCACAGCGTATATTTGACACGGTGACGCACGACGGCAACAAATAAAAATTAAGGTTGACACGACGCCGAACAACCGGCAAATCATTGAACGGACGGGTGACGGCGTTTCTTTTTTTGAATGTGGCGCGTGAACTCACTGGTAAGAAAAAATAGGAATTCCTACCGTGTTCCCCGACTCATCCTTGTAGCCTCGCTGCGTACACTAGGGGACACAGCAGTGGGACGGCATCGTTCGCGAGAGGGAGGGTGACTGCGACCCATGGAGGAAGCTGCGACCATTCCTGCCGTTCCCCTGAAGCATGGATGGATGGATGGAATCTAAGAGCGTCCTCTTTGAAATAGGGTGGTAGCAGTTGCTATCATGGTCATATTTCCCCCTATATCTTAATTATTGCAGCATGGAGCCAATCATAAAGCTAATACAAGCTCTTTGGAACCAATAGAGCCGCCAATGACGCCCCTGACAAAATGGAGCGCAGTAGTTCGCATTTTTCCTCCTAGATGGGGCACCTTTTTGAATATCCCCTATTGTGACTCATGGTCGAAAAGGTCCATCCATTCTTTCGCATCTTCACTGGGCAGTCCTTTAAAGTTGGGGGACTCCCGAGGCTGCACGAAGACGACAGGTGCTGTTGCCTAAGCCATTTTCAAAGTTGATGCCTTCTGGAGTCAAACGGGGTGAGGCTGACCGTGTTTGCGTTGTAGGCCTTGGAGCCGGCGGCAGGCTCAGCGACCAGTAGGCTGGTCCCCCAGAGCGACAGGAACAAGGCTAAGGTCTTCGCTTGAAGTGTCATGGCAGCACCTCCCCTAAATGTCACATGGTGGTTACAACGTCAATGACACAAATGAAGAGTCGGTGACTGTACTGAAGTAGCTTTTTATTGGGCTGACCTGTGTCCGCAAACGAACCAGGCAACTTGACGGTGGTGATAGCAACTAACGTGCTCATCGAACTAAGAATGCCTGTCGCTCACATCAACGTTCAATTTAAAGGCGGCTCAGAACCATCTAGATAACGTCGCAAACTGTGACGGCATCGAGCATTAGTATTGATACGCGTGCCTAAATCAGAGTGATAAGGCCGCATCCCGGCAGCTGCTAAAAACAACAGACACAATTTTTTCACAGTGTCAAAGTTTCGCGGCAATATTCTGTTGTGAGATTCTGAATTTTATTAAGCATAAAAAATTGAATAAAGCTCGGCAAACAGAACGGCACTTACGAAGCCTGGAAGAAACATCAGAACAAAGAGAAATAAGGAAATATCCAAGCAAAATGGAGAGTAAGTGCAAATATGCTGCACTTAACAATCACAAAGAGTGATGTAAATGTTCCGGCAGGCATGTACACCATCAAGAGTGTACGACAGATGAATAAAATCAAACAAAGTAACAAACATTTTTCTTTCCTACAATTTTTTAAGTAACAAATCAAGCATAGCAGGAAAGAGATAAATTATTTTGTAATAGTCTGAACTGAAAGGCTGTGGGATTTGCATAAGCGAAGGCGTTTGTACAGCCACATGCAGTAAAGTCTTAAAAAATTGCGGGAATTTGCTAGGTTGCTGTATAAGGTACGGGGAACACTTATTTGTTTAAGTAGAACGAATTTGTTAGTCATTGACAAGATTGTTCATTTCTACTGCTTTGCTACAGACAGCGGGTCCAAAGTCAATTTGATAGCACACCGTCCTGAGATAAGCATAATCCAGTTTCTCTCGCCGCAAGCTCCGATCCCCCTCGTCGTAACAATGTACTCGCTGACGTCAAACTGCACAATAGAGCTTTTCTTTTCTGCTTTGCAATAGAGCATCGTTAATAGTAAACGGGATGCCCTGTCAACGTTAGAGCGTTCCCAGTCGAAAAAACTACAGAACTGTGTCAAAAATACGACCAAATACCTTGTAGTTCTGTCGTAACTATCAGATTTTTCTGTAGTTCTGTAGTTTTTCTGTAGTATATTTCGGTTGTCTGTAGTTCTGTAGCACTCGTCTGTTGCAACTACAGAAATTTCAAATGTTACTACAGAATGTTCTGTTGTCACAACAGGTTTCCCGTCAAAAACCGCACAGAAATTCTGTCGTAACATCAGAAAAATTTCGGTAGTTTTTTCCGACTGGGTTGTTCCTGTCTACTCGCTACTCCTACATTCGTTGAGCTTTGTGTTTCAGAAAAGAACTGTCAATGTTGACTGACACATGCACAGCTGATGTGGTCACCCTTGCAGAAACTTGGCTGTCCGCGAAAATACATGATAAAGAAATATTGAATTACTTAGGGGAAAATAAATTATATTGGTGTAATGAAGAACACGAGTGGGAAACGTCTTAGAAGTAGTCGCAGACGACCTGGTTTCCTTCAACATTTTAGTAGTTCCCCAATTTGAATTAGTTTTTCAAACATACGTCTAAAATATAAAGATATTGTGTTTGTTGCACGTTATAATCCTCCTAATTCAACCAACAATCTCTTGTCGGGCCTGCTCAATGTTTGAAATAAATTGCTCGCTAGGTTTCTCTCATCACCCACATTCGTGCTTGACGACTTTAGCAAAATTCCCAACATTACTTGTGACATGACTTTAACGCTAATCAATTTCAGCTCATCCGAAAGCATTCCCACTCGTGAGACATACTACGACTTTATTCTTTTTCAGTTAGCTAATAGTCCAACTAGTTTTACTCAAACCAGTACCTGTGTCCTTGACCTAGTACTAACCACGCACCCCGACCTTGTTCACTCACTTTCACTTCTTTCAGACTTGAATTATCATTCCGTTATTGATTTTGATATATCGAAAGCGAACCTCGCAAGGAAGTAACTACAAAGACGATTAGGGACTATGAGAATACCGAATACGTATTTGTTATTCAGGTACCTACAGCGGTCTAAGAGGGGCATTAGTGTAGGCGTTGAAACATTTAAAAGTCGTAGATGTGGTACAATTCCGCACTAAAAAAACATAACATATGTCATTGATAAAAATAAGACATTGAAAGCGTATTCTCGCCAAAAGTAGATATACATGCTAAACAAACTGGTAAAAGATAACAGTACATAAAAAAGTGGATACGGAAACTTCATGTAACGTTTAATTAAACAAAAACACAGCAAGAGCACCGTCAAACGAAGAGGGAAACGCGGTGATAATCTCCTCCTGCAAACTTTTACAATCGCGGACTGTTCTAGGATAAAAAGAATATTTGTATACGTTGATTCGATTTTGCCACTTGTGGACCTGTAAGATGTGATCAACTCGGGAAGACCTGTAAGTAGGATCAACTATACGCGTTTCTTTCTATAAACCTGTTTCACCTGTAAAAATTTTGCTAAATAAGTTTAGGAAGCACGTATTTTCTTTCTTTTATTCTCGTTTGGTCCTCTTTCTTGGTATAGGGGCCATCCGAGATTACATCTTGTCAGTGGAGCTTTGAGGGAAGCTATAGTTTTAGGTGATAAATCGTGCTGCGCCCTTTTTGGCGTGTTTTATTTTGGCAATACAATTATGTGTTGAGGGGTCCCAAACGGAGCATCCATACTCTAGAATAGTGGGCACATTTGAAAGTAAATTGTTTCTTTTAACTTGACAGGGGCTCGCTTGAAATTACATTTCAGGAATTTAAGGTCACGGCCAACTTTGGCTGCTATGTATTCTATATGGTGATTCCAATACAAGTAATTTCTAATAGAACGCCTAAGTACTTACGATGCTGGCACTACATACGGATACTCATTTAGAGAGTACGTCGAATGCAGGATATGGCATTTGTTAGTAAAGTGGCAAACTTTCATTTGGAAACATTCAATGTCATATTCCACCTTTTCCACCGAAATAATGTAGCGTCAAAGTCACTTTGTAATTGGACGCCATCATTTATTTCATTATAGCAACGGCATAGACAACAGCCATCGGCGTACAATCTTAGATGACGACACGTTTTCACCTATATGGTTTATAAATAGCAAAAAAGAAGCTTTCCCGAGACAGAGCCTTTGTGGGCACATGACAGCACTTTTCGCTGAGGGTCGCTGAGGGTAAAAAACTGGATTCCAAAGCAAGGAAAGCGTAGCAGGGGGCGGCAGAAAGTTAGGCGGGCGGATGAGATTAAGAAGTTCGCAGGGGTCAAGTGGATGCAGCTAGCACAGAACCGGGTGAGGTGGAGAAATATGGGAGAGGCCTTCGCCCTGCAGTGGGTATAATCAGGCTGATGATGATGATGACAGCACTTTTTTATTCGATGAGCTTCCGTTAAATGCGGCCAGAAAGATATGTTTCAATCCATTGTAAAAACTGCGGGGTTATACTTGGGGGATAAATGCGTTCTCCGCGCTTAATCGCGGTTGACAGTACAAACTGCCGACCCCACCAAGTGATCGCGCGCACTGCCGAGCTCACGCTGACCTCTGCGGGCCGGTCTCTTGGGAACAAAGGAACAACACGTGATGACAACAAACAGGCATTGATTGTTGCAGTAACAACAATGCCAGCTAGCAATAAAACACACTAATGAATACAGGTCGTCTGACTCACCAGCAAGGCTACAGGCGAATGTTCGCCCACGCTAAAACAGGGGATAAACTCCGAGGCCGGACAAGACGAGCAAGCCTGAAAAGTCCCGCAAGGCTTCACCTCGCCGGCGACTGCGGAGTGCTCCGCTCACGTCCAGTTCCCGATGCCAAAGAGACTTGTCTTTGACCGCGTGCGCGGTGACAAGATCAGGGGTGACACTTGTGCTGCCGCGACACTGGCGCCATCTCTCGATAGTTAATGTTAACCACCAATGTTGGCGCCATTCTGCGATAGCTACAGTAACTACAGCGGGAGAAAGCCGACTTAAACGTGACGATGGGAGGTCGTTCCCCAGATCCCCCCAAGCTTAAATTGACCCACGCGCCTGTAAGTATATGCTATGGAGATGTCAAAATTGAGGTAGGATCTTCCAGAAAATGTAGTACCGACGACGTCCTCGCAGACTTCCGCGGTGCACCGAAGGTAGCGTGAAGGTCTCCACAGCATGGCTGGCATGTCACGTGTGCTTCACTTTGTGCATGTCGGAGTTCGGTCGAAAACTGCGGCCGGGAGTCCGTAGAGGCGGCGTCGCTGCCTGCAAGGCAGATGCAGACGATGCCAGAGAGGGTACCGAGGCAGGTGCTGGTACGGCACAACACCAGGGATCGCGGGGAGTGGACCACATTTCCACAGGGCCCGCGAGGGCGGCTGAAAGATGCAGGCCAGAATAGCAGCGACCAGATGTTACTGCTGTCTGGTCTCACCACGATGCCCCGACTGGATGCGCTGAACAGGATACAGGCAGCTCCGTCGCAGAAGGCAGCAGCGAGACGATGTAGAGACCAGTAATCCGGGGTGGCTCCGATGAACCTGCATAACTGCCGTAATGCTCTCCACGTGTCTTTGCTGTAAGTAACGAGATGCGGCACCAGCATCCGCACGGGCTTCGTGGCGCCGTACAAAGCTCGCTAGCAAAACGTGTCATGCGGCATTAAAACGCTAACTTCAAATGAACAAAGCTTTTTCTTGAGTTGAATGAGACTGCTTAGTTCGTGCGAAGATACTAAAAATCCAATTGGGCAGCAATGTGCTCCCACTATACAACACCAAACAACCCGGCGGTTCTTCTTCTGAAGTAGTGCAATTGCAGCTATACAAAGGCTTAGGCCTAACATCCACTATGACAAAGACCGCCATCAAGAAAAAAAACAATCCAGAAAAGGGTTACACGTACACACGCGCGAGGAGACATCAGCACAATGGGTTGGTCCTACTCCGCTCACCGCAGGAAGTGGATTTGCGTTACGCGCCCACTGTCGCGCATGGTTTCGGACTGCCCGGTGCCGAGATCCAATACCAGCAAGCTCATCGCGGCACCCGTGGCCCCAGGCCACTTGGCTCCCGGAGTCGCAAAAGAGACAGGTGAGAAAATGTGTACAGAAAACTCGGTCCACCCACGCGGCTTCCGTACTCACTCGCTACAGGCTTGGCGACTACACGGCTGCTAGGCCTCGCGCTCCCTCGGTGTGGACAATGCGGTTTTCAGACTAAAGGGACTTCTCTAAAGGGCACGAAAAAATGCGCTGAGCATGTCGAAAAGTTCAAACATGCTGCAGCGGAATTCACCTCGCACTCAAGAAAGCATGCCGCAGGGCCTAGCGATCAAAATTCACTATAGACCTAGTACTTGTCATGTCCGGACAAATAACGTCCCTTGTCACGCACAAACAGTCGTCCAATGTTCCAAGAGCGGCCCCACGTTGGATGCCAGATGTGGGGTTGTACTTGGGGGTTAAATGCGTTTTTTCAGCGCGGTTGACAGTCCAAACCGCCGACCCCCCCCCCCCCCCCCCCCCCCCCCCCCCCCGCTCCAACCGCCCGCCCCCCCCCGCGGGCCTTGCTCTTGGGGACAAAAAAACACCACGTGCTGACCACGGGCATTTATTGCTGCAGTAAAACAACGCAAGCAAGCAATAAAACACACTAATTGTTGTGTTCGAAGTGCTGTGTCCTCGTCGGTTCTGTTGTGACCGGAGCAGTGCGCGCTAATGCACAGGCCCACACCCCTATTCGCGCTTCGCCGGGGGGACTCGCCGCCTGCCTGCGCTCAGCGGGACGCCCCCCACGGCGGGCTCCCTCACTCGCCTCTAGTTCTGGAAGCAAGCCCATGACCATCTTCGGCCTCTATTCCCTCCGTTCTTCGTCCGGCAGTTCGGCTTACGCCTCAACCGATGCTGATTGCACCCTCTTTTATCTGGGGAATAAACAAAGTTAACAGTTTAACTGTAGCGCGTACGTTTTTTCTACATCGACGACGCGCGAACTCGACAGTGGCGACGAGGAAGTGGATTTGACCCGCGCTACGCAGCGCTATTGACTAGCCATGGCTACGCGAGGGTTATAACAGAATTCAACGACTCATCATAGTCGTCGTGGGTTGGACGCTCAAGTTCTATTTTGAAGCTAACAGCATCACAGACCCAGCCTTGAAGAGGGCCAAACTGCTAACGCTGTGCGGTGAGCAGACTTACGACACTGTCTGCGCCCTTATTCAGCCAAGCATACCAGCTGAAGAGCGTTGCGAGGACATCGTTGCAGCACTTCAAAAGCACTACGACTCGAGGCCATCAGAAGTTTACAGCCGAGCCCGCTTCCAGCGACGAGATCAGCTAGACGGCGAAGCTTTGAGCGCCTACGTAGCAGCGCTCAAAAAGCTTGCAGGTGACGGCAATTTTGGGACGCTGACCACAGACAGGACAGCTACCGGGCAAGAAGACGCCGTTTCTAACACCACCATGCTTCCATTGGACGTCATGTTACGTGACAGGTTTGTGTGCGGACTCAGTAACGAGTCACTACAGCAGCGCCTGCTCGCTGAGAGGGACCTCACGTTTAACAAAGCTTACGACATCGCCGTGCGAACGGAGAGCGCCGGTCACCAGCAGAGAGAGCTGCGCCGAAACACCGAGCCGGTACACCAAACAAACAACCAGGTACGCAAATCTCCGGTTGCTCCAAAATCGGTCAAGAATACACAACGCTGCTGGTGGTGTGACGGCCAACATAACGCCCAGGGATGCCGATTCCAGTCAGCCACGTGTAATGTTTGCCACAAGCGAGGGCATATTGAGAAAGCGTGCATTACGAAGCGAAAGCTTGCCAAGATAAAGCCGCCTTCTCAGCCTAACCACAGTGTCGACGCCTCAGAGAACAGGCCGCCAA
Source organism: Amblyomma maculatum (assembly GCA_023969395.1). Classification (NCBI taxonomy): domain Eukaryota; kingdom Metazoa; phylum Arthropoda; class Arachnida; order Ixodida; family Ixodidae; genus Amblyomma; species Amblyomma maculatum. The sequence goes on from JAJIZL010021566.1 coordinate 55,845, forward strand.
CTAATCTCCAAGGAGCAACATCAGCAGCGTCAGCAGCGTTGTATTATCTTAACACCGTGAATTTCGGCACGCTACCGAAATTTTTTATCGAAGTCACAGTACATCACAAGCTGACTAAGTTCAAAGTGGACTCCGGCATGGCCTGTGCTCTAATCATCATCATCATCAGCCTGACTATACCCACTGCAGGGCGAATGCCTCTCCCATATTTCTCCACTCAACCCGGTTCTGTGCTAGTGTCACCCGTTAATAATTAATGGGGTATTATTAACGATGCGCCCTTAACGGTGCGCACACTCCCAGACACCCTTAGAGTGAGTGGGGTTAGCTGTTCCGGTCGCAAAGGAGATGCCCTCGACTTGCGTGGCAAGCTCAGCCGGAATTCAACTACCTTGTAGTGACAGAAGGGGGTGGTCGTTTGGTGCCCAGCGGTCGCCGGTTCAAACCAGAGTAAGGATCGGAGTCAGAAGTAACAAACAAAACACAATTTATGTAGAGCAAGAGACGATACAAATGAATACACAAGATCACTTGAAATACACAGACGAGAGGTTCACAGAATACAAACGCTAAGCATGCAACTACAGAATGATTCAATAACAGAGAGGCTTTACAACAGATCAAACACGAGAGAGTACATAAACAAACACCAAATTGTTCACCGGGCACTGTTGCAGTCCGACGCCTCAAGAGTCACGATGTGGCCGCCATACGAGACGAGCGCCGCTCCCTTGAAAGTCCGTGGGCATGCCAGCAGCGGGTGATCCCCGGGAGTCCAGCCGAAGCGCGAGCACGTCGCAAAACACTTGACGAACTGAATGACTGGCTGACTCATCAAGCGGCGCGGTCTCT
>JAJIZL010021566.1:56706-129679 GCA_023969395.1 Amblyomma maculatum
CTTGACGAACTGAATGACTGGCTGACTCATCAAGCGGCGCGGTCTCTTTAAATAGGGCGCGCCGCGTCTGTTTGTTAGCACGCGCCAAAGCTAGCGCGCACACACACATAACTTCGCTGGTTATAGCTCCCTCTTCTCCTCCAGTCGAGCCGTGCGTCGTCATTGGCCAGGTCCCACAGAACTTTCTCGAAGGGCCTGGCACATTCCAGGCCGATGAACCACCGTCCTCCCCGGGCAATGGGAAAGAGGGTCACGGCAGCGCGTACAAAGTTACGCGCTCTCCCGCGCGGGGAAGGGGCTTTTCTCTCCATGCTCTCCACGCGACGCCGCGCGCGCCTAGCGCTGTACCGGCTTGATGAAAATGGGCGCCGATTTCGTGACAGCTAGCTACATCCACTTGACCCCAGCGAACTTCTTAATCTCATCCGCCCACCTAACTTTTTGCCGCCCCCTACTACGCTTTCCTTCCCTTGGAATCCAGTTTGTTACCCTGAGCGACCATCGGTTATCCTCCCTTCGCACTATATGTCCTGCCCATGTCCATTTCTTCTTCCTTATTTCCACTAAAATGTCGGTAACTTGAGTTATTTCTCTGACCCACTCTGCACGCTTCCTATCTCTTAATGTTACCCCTGCCATTTTTCGTTCCATAGCCATCTGGGTTATCCCAACTTAAGTAGAACTCTCTTGGTTAGCCTCCACGTTTCAGTCCCATAGGTGAGTACAGGTAAGATGCAATTGTTCTATACTTTCCTCTTGAGCGACACCGGTAAGCTGCTAGTCATAATCTGCGAGTGCTTGCCAAATGCGCTCCATCCCAATCTTATTCTTCTTTTTATTTCCTTTTCATGGTCCGGATCTGGGTTACTACCTGTCCTAAGTAGACATATTCGCCTACTACTTCCAGCACTTCGCTACCTAATGTAAACTGCTGTTCCTTCCCGAGGCTGTTGAACATTACCTTAGTCTTCTGCATATTGATTTTCAAGCCTACCTTTCTACTTTTCCTGTCTTGGTCATCAATCATTATTTGCAGTTCATCCCCCGAGTTGCTTAGCAAGGCAATGTCATCAGCAAATCGCAGATTACTGAGGTATTCTCCATCTACCCTGATCCCCAACTGCTTCCATTCCAAGTCTCTTAGTACTTCCTCTAACCAAGCTGAGAATAGTACTGGGGAGATTGTTTCCTTGCGTAACACTTTTCTTTATGGGAATTTTGTTACTTTCTTTATACAGAACTATGGTTGCTGTGCAGCCACTATATATATCTTCCAGCACTTTCACGTACGGCTCGTCTACCCCCTGATTTCGCAATGCCTGCATCACCGCTGAGGTTTCAACTGAGTCAAATGCTTTTTCGTAATCAATGAAAGCTATGTATAAGGGCTGGTTATATTCCGAGCATTTTTCTATCACCTGATTGATGGTATGGATATGATCGATAGTAGAGTACCATTTCCGAAACCCTGCTTGATCCTTTTCTTGATTGAAATCTAAGGTTGTCCTGATTCTATTAGCGATTACCTTAGTAAATACCTTATACGTAACAGACAGTAAGCTGATTGGTCTGTAATTTTTAAGGTCCTTAGAGTCCCCTTTCTTGTGAATATTGATAATGTTTGCATTCTTCCATGGTTCTGGTACCATCGATGACATCAGGCACTGCGTATACAGGGTGGCCAGTTTTTCTAGCACGATATCCCCCCCGTCCTTCAGCAAATCTATAGTTATCTGATCCTCTCCAGCTGATTTCTCCCTTTTCATAGCTTCTAATGCTTTCTTGACCTCGTCCTTCGTAACTGGTGGAACGTGTGACTTTTTCCCTACCGCTAATCTCATTAAGGTCCTGACTACTTTGGCTACTGTAGAGATCGGTATTGAACTTCTCGGCTACTTTGACAAGTTTCGAACTTCGTGGCCATCAGACGCACCACCCTTGCAAGAAGACGTCACGCACCTGCAAACGTGGACAGGACAAAACCTGCCACTATTGTGCTCTGCCAACGTGCGGGTTTGTTACAACGGCCAGATCCATAGGCTACCTCTCCTTGTTGTGAAGGGCTCAGGATCAAGCCTTCTAGGAAGAAACTGGTTTTCTTCATTAGGGGTGACGATATGCGGCATACACCAAACGCTGAGCCACAATGTGATTGAAAAAGTGCAGGAGAAATACGAAAAAGTATTCTCTGAAGCTATTCCAGGACATTAAGGGAGGCCGGTACCCTTTGCGCTCAGAGCTTCAGTTGAAAGGGAATTGAACAAACTGGAGCAGCAAGGTGTCATCGAGCAGACACAACATTTACAATGGGCCACACCACTGGTTGTAGTTCGCAAAACGAATGGAACCATACGCATCTGCGGAGACTACCGGAGCACCGTAAATCTTGAGACTAAAGCGTCGTCTTACCCTCTACCGACACCTGGAGAAGTGTTCAGTGTACTACGCGGTGCAAGAGTCTTCAGCACTATGAACCTCACCCAGGCCTATCAACAGCTGAAGGTGAGCGAAACAACGTACTGACACTTAACACACTAAATGGCCTGTACAAAGTAAAAAAACTGCCCTTTGGCGTAGCTGCAGCCCCGGCCATATTTCAGAAGTTCATGGAGACAGCACTTCAGAGAATCCCAAGAGTTTGTGTCTGCCTGACGATGTCATCATCAGTGGCGCTTCCACGGAAGAGCATGTAGCGCGTCTAGGGCACGTTCTTGAAAGGCTAGCAAACGCAAATTTGCGTTTAAGTAAAGAAAAATGCTGTTTTGCGGCGTCAGAGGTGCAATTTCTGGGACACAAAATTGATGCAGAAGGCATCCACTCGACCGAAGACAAATTGCGAGCGATCACTGAAGCACGGACACCAACAAACAAACAGGAGCTACAGGCGTTTCTCGGACTCTTAACGTTCTACGATCGTTTCTTAGAAGATATGAAATGGCCATGGTCGCCACGCCATCAGCAAGCATTCGGCGCCCTGAAAAACCTGCTTCGAAGGTGTACAGTCCTCAGCCACTACGACGCAAGAAAGCCAATGCTTTTGTCTTGCAACGCATCTTCGTACGGAGTCGGTGCGGTTCTTTCGCAGACTGACGACCAAGGAATGGAGGCCCCGATTGCCTTCGCCTCGCGTACGTTGTCACGAGTGGAGCGCAACTACGCGAAACTGGACAAAGAAAGGCTAGCCATCGTCTACGCGGCGACACACTTTCACCAGTACATTGCCGGCCGAAAGGTGATATTCATAACGGATCACCGATCGATACTGGGCATTTTGGGGCCACAAAAGCCTATGCCACCGACATTGACTCCGAGAATGAAACGTTTGTGCATCAAGCTCTCAGCGTACGACTACGTTCTGGTATACTGCAATGGGACTAAACTTCAGAATGTCGACGCGCTAAGCCGCCTGCCACTGAACGAAACATTTGACGAACCACCTCCGTCCGGAGGGGTTCTTATGCTCGAAGCACTGCCACAACCTCCCCTTACAGCAGGCACAGTTGCAGCATCTACGCAGAAGTGCGCAATTCTTCGGCAAGATTGCACAGCTGTTCAACAAGGCATCGTGCACAAACTCAAAGGGGACAACTTCGCCGCTTACCGCAGGCGCGCTACAGAGTTGAGCACCCACCGCGACTGCATACTATTGGGTTCGTGAGTTGTGATTCCGGAGTGCTATGCGCACAAGCTATGCCTTTCATCCACGCCGGACACAGGGGCATCGTTGCCATGAAAGCGTGTGCCAGAAGCTATATGTTGTGGCCTAACACTGACCACGACATTGAAACAACAGTCCGAAATTGCAAGCCTTGCCAAAGCAGCCGGAGCAATCCGCCGAAAGCTCCTCTTCCAGAATGGAAAAAGCCACACAAACCTTGCCTTCCGGCTTCCGTGGGAGACGGACGTGTGATGGCAAGCTCTGAGCGTGCTTCGTTATCGGTCATGTCTGGCCGAGGATGCGGCGAACGACGCCCACCACTGGGCTGTCGCATGGTTCTACCTACGTTTCCTTTGGAAGAAGCAATGAAGACAACGGTTTTCTTTCACTGTGATATTGCCGGCCGTCCTTATCGCATACAGGATTTTCGTGAGCCGTTGGAAAAGGCCGGTGTACTACCCTACGTGGCTGGCATTGGGCCCTTCCAAATGTCCCATATCTGGATGCTGAAGATGAAGACTGAGGAAGCGAAGGAACGCCTGCTGAAAGAAGGCGCGCTGGAAGTGAAGAGACGCTACTGTGCGGTCATTGACCCGAAGAAGCGTGAGTTGGTTTTCAGGGTGCACTGGGTGCCTTTCTACGTTTCGAGTGAAGCGGTGCAGAGGGCGTTTGAAGACTTTGAAGATGTGAAAGAAATCACGTATGAGCAGTGGAACAGCCCGGATTGTGAAGAGGCCGAATCGACAACTCGGCTAGTAAAAATAGTGCTCAAAGAGGGGCTTTCGATCGATGATTTGCCCCACATGTACATGTTTTACGGAGGGCTTGTGTTAGTGGTGGTGCCTGGACGGCCACCAATATGCTTAAGATGTAAGAAGACAGGCCACATTCGACGTGATTGCCGCACTTCGAGATGTAGTTCGTGTCTTATCTTCAGGCACGGCCGGGAGGGATGCGTCCGCACGTATGCCCGTGTAGCCACGGGTATTGTGCCCCCTCAAGACGACGGGAGCGAGTTGATCATGCATGACCAGGAGGAACTGGAGTTCGCTGGAGCCCTGCCCCCTACAGGATCCGGAGAGGGACCTGCTGTCCAACAGCCGGAGCACACCACCGGTGGAGGGAAGACGCAATTTAGAGAACCCGCTGCAGAAATGACTGGAAAGGGAGCGGAGGCTGCTATGGCGTCGGATCAGCAAACAGCGAAAGGCACTTCGGAAGGCAGCGTTGCTGAGTCCCCTATAGATATGACAACCGTCTCCATGAAGAGACCACGAGACTACGAAAAGGTACCAGCTACGGAACGGGAACTGCGTCGACTAGAAAAGCAGTGGAGGGTGGAAGGCGCTAAGAAAGGCAAGTTAGCCTTATCGCAAACCTCGTTGCGGTCCTCGTCGCTCACCCGCGACAAGAGACTAAAGAAGTGAGCCTTTAGTCATTGTTTGTTAGCTGGGTTTAGAGTATGGCTTATTGGAAGAAACCGCTAAAAGTGGACACTCTAAACTTCCCAGGGCTCGCCTCGAGACGGAAGCAAGTACAGTTGAACCGTTTGTTCAGCGAGCTAGATTTAGACATCGTAGCCATACAAGAAACAAAGGTTGAGGATGAGCAGCAAACAGATAATATGGTGTTTGGTTTTCGGTCACGCTTGAATGTTTGCGTAAGCCATGCAGTCGGTGTGTCGGCAGGTTGCTGTCTTTTCCTGAGGAAAAGTGTAGGCATAGCAGTGGAGCAAGTAATAACTTGTGCAAGGGGGCGTTTCGTCGTGTGCGACATCAAGTATGAAATCTATGCGGTGAGGGTGGTGGTCCTGTATGCACCAACGACACAAAAAGAACGGCACGACTTTTTTGAGCAGTTGGTGCCTTTCCTTGAATGCAGCCGTGCGCTTATATTTTTGGGAGATTTCAACTGTGTTGTAGACTCTAAGGATCTTTCGAATAGAAATGTTGGAAAAGACCAAAGTGCCGGATTGCTGAAGTGTGTCCCCAATGAGTGCAGCTTAGAGGACGTAACAGTCCTGGTGAATGGTGAGAAACGTGTGCATTTCACACATTTTCAAGGTAGTAGTCACGCGCGACTTGACAGAATATATGTGTCGCCGGAGTGAACAGTATGAAGTGAAGCAAGTGTCATTTAGTGACCATTGCTTAGTTACGGTCACGCTGGGCGGAACGAAGCAATGTAAATCAAAAATGAACTGGGACTTATGGAAAATAAACTCGAGGCTTACAGCAGACGAACTATATTTAAGAAAAGTTAAGGAACGCATCGATATTTTTTATGAGAGCGGAATAGGCTGTATTGAATCCTGGGAACGATTTAAACAGGAGGCTAAAATGAATGCAATTGAGCGCTCTTCCATTATTAAGTATGAGGAAAAGAAAGAAGAAAAGCAACTGCAAGAGCTCTTAAAATATTTAGGGCGAGAAGAAGAACGAATGTCGGGTATGTTCATGCATGATATAAAAGGCATCAAAGTTAGGCTAGAAGCTTTGGATGCCCAGAAGTACAAAGACGCTGCGATAAGAGCGCGCACGGAAAAATGGCTCGGTGGCGAGACGCCAACAAAACGCGCCCTCGCTGATGAAAAGCGATGTGCGCGCGCGAACGAGATAACGGTTATTGAATACAAGGGGCAGAGGCATGATGATCAAGACGGAATTACGAGCGCCTTCGTGGAGCCTTACCGTGAGCTGTTTTCGAGCAAAGCACCTAGTGAAGAAGGGTTTAGAGCTAACTTTTTGCCTCTGATGCCAATATTAGGCAAAGAAGTTACCGAAGAGTTAGAGAACGAAATAACTGTAGAGGAAATAGAAAAAGCCATTGATGAATTGAATCTCGCATAGTCCCCGGGACCAGATGGTTTGAGTGCGGCCTTTTACAAGAGCCTTAAAGTGAGTTATCTATCATGCTCTATAGGCTTTTCAAGGAGTGCTTTGATGTGGGTTATCTGCCACCGTCGTTTAGCAATGCGCATGCGGTCTTGGTTCCCAAGACTGATGAGCCAACCATGCTTTTAAAAGTTACAAGCTATAGACCGATCACGTTAACAAATATTGATTATAAAATTCTGATGAAGGTGTTAGCTAAGAGATTGCAATACATTATGAGATATTGTTGGACCGCATCAAACATGTGGAATAAAGACCAGACGCATATTTAATCATTTTCATGTAGCGCGTAGTGTGTTCAAGTGCTGCGATGCTGTAAATAGGAGAGTGGCCATGGTTCAAGTTGATTTTGAAAAAGCATTTGATCGTGTGTCTCATGAAATATTGTACTGTTTGTTGGAACATATTGGTGTTGGTGCCGTTGTATTGAAAGGAGTTAAAATGGCTTATACATGTTGTTCTACACGCCTTATGATTAACAAAGTGTTATCTGAAAGAATTGATGTAAGAGCATCTGTGCGGCAGGGATGTGCACTGTCTCCTCTCCTCTTTGCTATATATTTGGAACCATTGTGTAGAATGGAATGGACATGGAAAAGTCCTAACGGAGAGACTAAAAATGAAATCGACTTCATAATGTGTTCAACCCCCGCCATTATGCAAGATGTAGAGGTAATCGGGAAAGTGCGATGCAGTGACCACAGGATGGTGAGGTCCCGAATTAGCCTAAATCTGAAGAAGGAGCGCAACAGATTAGTAAGAAAGAAACCCATCAACGAATTAGCGGTGAGGGGGAGGGCAGAAGAGTTCAGGATCTCGCTACAGAATAGGTTTTCAGCTCTAACTGAGGATGGCGACATTACCCTAGAGGCAAGGAACAATAATTTCAGAGATATCATTACTGAGTGCGCGGTAGAAGTAGGCGGTAGGACAGTTAGAGAGGATACCGGTAAGCTATCTAAGGAGACGAAAGATTTGATTAAGAAACGCTAGAGTATGAAAGCTTCCAATCCAACAGACCAGATCGAATTGGCCGAGATATCAAAGCTAATCAATAAGCGCAAGGTGGCCGATATAAGGAAGTATAACATGGAGAAAATTGAGCATGCTGTAAAGAACGGGGGAAGCCTTAAAGTGGTAAAGAAGAAATTGGGCATAGGCAAAAACCAGATGTATGCGATAAGGGACAAGGCGGGCAACGTCATCACTAATATGGAAAAGATAGTCAAAGTAGCCGAGGAGTTCTATACAGATCTCTACAGTAGCCAAAGTAGTCAGGACCGTAATGAGATTGCCGGTAGGGAAAAACTGTCAGACGTTCCACCAGTGACGAAGGACGAGGTCAAGAAAGCACTAGAAACTATGAAAAGGGGGAAATCAGCTGGAGAGGATCAGATAACTACAGATTTGCTGAAGGACGGGGGGGATATCATGCTAGAAAAACTGGCCACCCCGTATACTCAGTGCCTGGTGTCATCGACGGTACCGGAACCATGGAAGAATGCAAACATTATCCTCATTCACAAGAAAGGGGACTCTAAGGACCTTAAAAATTGCAGACCAATCAGCTTACTGTCTGTTACGTATAAGGTATTTACTAAGGTAATCGCTAATAGAATCAGGACAACCTTAGACTGCAATCAAGCAAAGGATCAAGCAGGGTTTCGGAAACAGTACTCTACTATCGATCATATCCATACCATCAATCAGGTGATAGAAAAATGCTCGGAATATAACCAGCCCTTTACATAGCATTCATTGATTACGAAAAAGCATTCGACTCAGTTGAAACCTCGGCGGTGATGCAAGCATTGCGAAATCAGGGGGTAGACGAGCCGTACGTGAAAGTGCTGGAAGATATATATAGTGGCTGCACAGCAACCATAGTTCTGCATAAAGAAAGTAACAAAATTCCCATAAAGAAAGGTGTTAGGCAAGGAGACACAATCTCCCCAGTACTATTCACAGCTTGTTTAGAGGAAGTATTCAGAGACTTGGAATGGGAGCAGTTAGGGATAAGGGTAGATGGAGAACACCTCAGTAATCTGCGATTTACTGATGACATTGCCTTGCTAAGCAACTCGGGGGATGAACTGCAAATAATGATTGATGACCTAGACAGGAAAAGTAGAAAGGTAGGCTTGAAAATCAATATGCAGAAGACTAAGGTAATGTTCAACAGCCTCGGGAAGGAACAGCAGTTTACATTAGGTAGCGAAATACTGGAAGTAGTAGGCGAATATGTCTACTTAGGACAGGTAGTAACCGCAGATCCGGACCACGAAAAGGAAATAACAAGAAGAATACGATTGGGATGGAGCGCATTTGGCAAGCACTCGCAGATTATGACTAGCAGCTTACCGGTATCGCTCAAGAGGAAAGTATGCAACAGTTGCTTCTTACCTGTACTCACCTATGGGGCTGAAACGTGGAGGCTAACCAAGAGAGTTCTACTTAAGTTGAGGACAACCCAGAGGGCTATGGAACGAAAAATGGTAGGGGTAACATTAAGAGATAGAAAGCGTGCAGAGTGGGTCAGAGAAATAACTCAAGTTACCGACATTCTAGTAGAAATTAAGAAGAAGAAATGGACGTGGGCAGGACATGTAGTGCGAAGAGAGGATAACCGATGGTCGCTGAGGGTAACAAACTGGATTCCAAGGGAAGGAAAGCGTAGCAAGGGGCGGCAGAAAGTTAGGTGGGCGGATGAGATTAAGAAGTTCGCAGGGGTCAAGTGGATGCAGCTAGCACAGAACCGGGTTAGGTGGAGAAATATGGGAGAGGCCTTCGCCCTGCAGTGGGTATAATCAGGCTGATGATGATGATGATGATTGTGTAGAATGGTAACTGCTAACTAATACATCCGTGGTTTTTAAGCTGGGAGTATGTGAAGGGAAAATATTGGCATACGCTGATGATGTGGCGCTTTTTTGTGAAGACCGCGAAAGCGTTTCGTAAGCTTTGAAAGTAACACAAAGGTATTGCAGGCAGACTGGTAGTCCTGGTAATTTAAAGAAAAGTCTCGAAGTCTGGCACGGGGAATGGGAAGAGGAACCGGAAATTTTCTGTGGAGTAAGATGGGGTACAAAGCCGGAGTCTATCTGGGACAAATACGGGAAAAATACGAATTACTGGAATGAAAAAGTGGAAGAAATACGGGAAAGGACGAAAGGATGGAAGGGACGTAACCTCTCTATTTCCGCCCGTGCGACAATATGCAATACCTCTTTGGTGGCAAGAATAATGTATTTACCTCAAGTATTGTATTGTGCTCGAATCAATATACAAAGGTTCCATCGTGTATTTGCGGTCTTCATTTGGTCGTCCAACTGGGAACGAATTAGCAGAGATAATCTCTTTCGGCGAGTTAAAGACGGAGGGTTGTCTTTAATGCATCTATATGTGCGGCAGATGGTTTTAAGGTTTTGTTTCCTACGTGACCAAAAGGATGCATTCCTGAGAACTTTTATGCAAGTCATGCTATCCAGTGCAATTCCAGAGTTTATAATCTCTTCTAGCTCTGCTCGGGGATACACTGTGTCACGCTTCCTGCGAGAAGTGCTGTGGTCGTTCAGATTTTTGCGCGTGCGGTACTCTGTAGAGTATTTAGCGACGGTACCGCCTAAGCGGCTGTACAAGGATCTTATTTCACAATTGTTCCCAGTTTCATTGTACAGAACCTTAAACTGTGAAGGCCCAGGGAAAGACGTGCTCAAGCGAGGTAAAAACATGACTGTTGCACCGGGCGTAAAAACATTCTTTTTTAAATGGCATACAGTAACCCTCCCAGGTAAAACATGGATGGAAGAAAAGGGCCTCTTTGTACCTTGGGGCTCAAACTGTCTACTATGTAGGAAACCTGAAACAGTTGAGCACGTGTTCCTGGATTGTTGGGATGCGGTGTTTTACTGGGATGTGTTACAAAGGACACTTAAAAAAGACCTGCCATTGACGCCACGTGGAATTCGGTACTTGGCAACTGTTAATGATGATTTTCAGTATGACCTCATCATGCTATTGGGCCTTCACAGTATTTGGAGGAGTAGGATGGCTTATAGACTCTGTGATGTCGATGCACGATCTGTATGTGATTATTTTGTTGAACAAGTGTATAAACTAAAATAAATTTTGAAGCAGCAAGACGCTGCGGAGGAGGTCTTGAGTCTGATGGGCGAACTTGTGGTAATGAAAGTCCATTAGAAACGGTTGTCAGCCAAGGGGCATGGCAACCACGATCTTTTACTGATGTAGTTGTACCAAATTATGCAATAAAGAAAAAAAAGCCGGGGTGGTGCAGTGGTAAGACGCCCGACTACTGTGCCGGAGTTCCCGGGTTCGAACCCGATCACGGCGGCTGCGTTTCGATGGAGGCGAAACGAAGTGGCGACCGTCTGCTGTGCGATGTCAGCGCAGGTTAAAGGTCCCCAGGTGGTCAAAATTACTCCGTAGATCTCCACTACGGCTCCCCTTTCTCTCTGTCACTTTCACTCCCACCCTCTTTCCTTCTCTTACAGCGCGGGTCAGGTGCCCATAGAGCAAGTGTGACAAATTCTCCGCCTTTCCCTTCCGCTGAACCAATTAATAATAATAATAACACACAAACCTTGGCACACCCTGCACATTAATTTTGCAGACCCAATTAAAGGCTGCACTTTCCTTGTGCTCGTAGATGCCTACACAAAATGGCTTGAGATAAGGGAAATGCGACAGACGACTTCGGCAGCCATGTATTGATAACCTCCGATCCCTGTTCTCAACGTTCGGAATTTCCCGCAAGGTAGTGTCGAACAACGGAACGCCGTTTGTGTCTGCGGAGATTCTCAAGTTTTATCGCGACAACGGGATCTCGTCAGTCACATCGGCCCCCTACCACCCAGCGACAAACGGACAAGTTGAACGCTACGTGGCTGAGCTAAAACGTGCCCTTGAGAGAGACCAGGGATGGATGGATGGAATATAGGAGCCTCCCCTTTGAAACGGGGTGGTAGCAGTAGCTATCATGCTCATTTTCTCCATATATCTTAATTATTGATTTAGAATGGTTAACTAAACCATCATTCTATTTATTAAATTTTGCTCCTACATTACTAACATTATGTCACTTCTCTGCTTTTAAGCCACCAATCTTCCAGCCGTTTTTTGCTAGTTTCCACCGCCGGTTTACTCACCCGGCCACTGTTATCTCTAAACCCCAGATCTTCAGGAACAGTGATTGCGCCTGGATCAACTTCCGGATGGATACCATTGCATTCGAGTATAATATGGTCAATTGTTTCACTGGAGTTTCCACATACAGCACATGCGTCATCTCCATTGTTAAACTTCGTTTTGTAGCTGCGTGTTCAGAGGCACCCTGATCTAGCTTCAAAAAGTAGGGCACTGCCTCTTGAGTTATCAAAGAAATCTTACTTCCTGATCTGCATTTTCCACTTTCGGTATAATTCCACACTCTGTTTTTTTCCATCGAATTTATCCAATTTTTACCTTCTGTGTTTTTCACCTGTTGCTTAATGCTCTTTATTTCTCCGTCCTTGTTACTAGCATACTTACTAGTTAGTTTCCTAGTTCTTTTCCTCCATTGTGAGTCAACGCTTTTTAGGTACAGGTATTTAAATACCTTAGCTGCCCATCTGTTACTGTCCAATTTCCTCAGGCGTTCCTCATATAATATTTTACTCTGAGCTTCCCGTACTTCGAAAGATGCCCAGCCCATATCTCCCTGTACCGCCTCATTTGTAGTTTTACCGTGGGCACCTAGTGCTAATCGTCCAACGGATCTCTGATTTGTTTCTAATGTCGACTGTACCTCTGATTTTAAGCACAAAACCGCATTTCCGAAAGTAAGTCCGGGCACCATAATTCCTTTCCAAATACCCCCAATACCTCATACCTATTGTATCCCCACGATGCCTTATGCTTCAATATCCCGGCATTCCTTCGCCCTTTGGCCTTAAGTGATTGCTCATGCTTTCCAATGTATGCCAATCCTTCGTTTACCCATACTCCCAAATCTTTATATTCTGCTACTCTAGGTATTTCAAGGCCTTGAATTTTAAGACCCTGATCAGTTGAGCCGTTGAAAATCATCAGACCCGACTTAACTGCGCTGAAACTGAAGCCTAGAGCGTCCCCTTCGTCTCCGCAATACTCAACTAGAGTTTGCAATTCTTCCAGACTCTCAGCTAGCAGCACAATATCGTCTGCATACATCAAACCAGGGAGGCGCTGCTCTACCGCCTTTCCACCTAATCCGTATGACAGGTTAAAACCTAGGTTACTGTCTTGTACCCTCCGTTCCAGGTTTATCATATAAAGCATGAACAGCACCGGTGATAGAGGACAGCCTTGTCTTAATCATTTGCATACTTTGACATCCTCCGTACTTCTTATCCCTTCCCACGTAATTTCTACTTTGTTATCCCGGTATATTTCCTGTAGGAACTCTATTATCTCATAGCCGCTACCTTCTTCTTTTATATGTTCCACAGGAGTTCCCTGCTTACGTTGTCGTACGCCCCGTTTATGTCCAGGAAGGCCAAATACAAAGGTCTATTTTCCACTCTAGATATTTCGATGTATTGGGTAAGCACGAACAGGCAATCATCTAAGCGCCTACCATTTCTAAAGCCGTTCTGAAGTTCTCCGAGTATCTTGTTACTTTCAACCCATGCTTGTACCTTTAATTTCACCGCCTGCATGGCTAACCTGTACATTACAGATGTTATGGTAATCGGCCCGTAGGATTTTATGTGCATCCTTTCTCCTTTCCCTTTATAAATCAAATTCATTTTACTCTGCCGCCAGCTGTCCGGAATTTGCTTATTCGCTATGACTGTTTCCAAAGCTTTTAACAACGTTTCCTTACTTTTTGGACCGAGTTCATTAATCAGCTTGATCGGAATTACATCTATTCCTGTAGATGTGTTTTTAGGAATATTTTTTTCTGCCTTTTTCCAGTTTAGATTGGTCAGTTCTAAGGTGCTTTGTATTCTGCTACCTTGTGTTGCTTCCTGATTTGCGGAGATTACCCTATCGTCGTTCTTAAATGACTCGGCTATAACTGATGTAATGTAGTTCACTGCGTTGTCCCCCTTTAAACAATTTCCCTCGTTATCTTGAATCCGATCTTGCTTTCTTTGATTCTTCTTCCCTAGCCAGCTTATATGGTTCCAGAATTTTCTTGCTCCGCCTCTAGAGGCATCGTGTATATCAGCCATCCAGCGATCGGTGGACTGTCTTATTTTACTTTGGACGAGGGCCTGCACTTGAAGTTTCTTTTGTCGATATGATTCCCATTTTTGGTCGATTTCCTCCTGAGAAGCCTGTGCTTTCTTTGCCATTCGGTGTTCCCTTGAAGCAGCCCGTCGTTGTTCAATAGCTTCCCTGATTTCCTCATTCCACCAGCTCCGTGGCTTCCTCTTTCCATTCCAGCGGTTTGCTACTTTAACCTCCTGAATTTTACTCCTTATGAGTAGTTCTACCTGTTCATAATCCCAGTCTTCCATGGGGCTTTTCTCTATTGCTTCCTCTATGTCTGCTGCTATCTGCGCTATTTGATCATCGTTTAATTTTGCGTTTACGTTTTGTCTAAGTTCCATTTCTCTTTTCATCAAGGGCCCCATCTGCAGACTAATACGTTTATGATCACTTCCCAGACTACACTCCCCTTCTTCGTCTATTTCTATTTTTGTGACCTTGCTATAAATTTCCTGCGACATTAGACAACAGTCAATGGTCGTCTGCCTGTTGCGGAATTCCCACGTGATTTGGCCTTCACATTTTGTTTCTCTATTTACTATAACTAGATCGTGTCGCTCGCAGAAATCTAGCATTAGCTTCCCGTTACAATCCGTGTATCCATCCAGATCGTCGATGTGGCCGTTCATGTCCCCCAGCAGAATAATATTGGCCCCGTTTCCAAACTGGCTTATATCGTCACTTAGACATTCAACAAGATCCCTGTTTTCTTGCCTGCATTGATGTCCTGTTCCTGAACTACCCCTAGCCATGTCCTTATGCCGGCAATGGTTCCTGAAACCCAGATATGTTCTTTACAAGATGATTTAATTCTTTGCCAATTTGTTCCCTGGTGTATCAACATACCTACCCCTCCACCCTTTCTTTCCGTTCTCGTTATGTTGCACCCTTCCCAGACGTAGCCTTCTATAAACGGCGGATCTTCTAGATCCCTGAGATGAGTCTCTCAAAGAGCGTACACACCTATTTTGTCATCCTTCAACTGTTGTTCTATCCCTAGCCATTTCGCTCTTTTTCTACCTCCTTGCATGTTTATGTAGCTGATCCTAGTGTTAAATTTCTTTTTTGTACTTTTCTTTCTCGACCTACTCTTTGCCATTTTTGGGGGCACAGCCTCCATTATTACACTTTCTTCTTCTTCACTTCTAACTACCTCTGTGCACGGAGTCCTCGCGGACCCCCTAAAAAAGCTACAGCCCTGCCTGCCAAGCGCCAACCGATCTCTGCTCCGACACTTCTGTTAAAATGGATGCCATCTCGCTGAAAAGCCCTACCAAAACCTGCTTTATGTACCTCCCTGTTTACCTCAACCACTTCGAAACGCTTCTCCAGGCTTAACTTTCTTATGTCCTGATTAACTGTCACCACGTCCTTTTCCATCTTTCCGTTCAATCCTAGCACCTCTGGTACTGTGCATACAACTATCTGCGTCTGCTGTGCTATCTCCCTGATCTCGTCAACTCCCTTAGCTAAACTTCCCCACCACTCCTGCAGCATCACCATTTAGGACGTCGTTTAGACCAGCGGCTACTATTACCATACTGCGCTCTGTGGACTTCTTCAACAGCCTATTTTTACTCTCTTTAGCACTGCCGTCATTGTTCTCCTTGGGAAGGCTCCAACCAGCACTCTCTTATCACCCCTTACACGTTCCAAGATATCTCGCTTGCACCTGTTCATGTTAGAATCTGCGGCGATAAGCACCTGGGCCTTCTCTCTTCCTCTCCCAACTGTTGGCTCCTGCTTTCGGTTATCTGTGTCCTTATCTCTGGGATTTTCATTCTTCCTTACTTCTTCCTTTTTTTCCGGCGTTTTAGCTGCTTCTAAATACCTCTGGCGGTTCGGATCCGCCTGACCTATTTTGCTTATGCCTTCCATGCCAGTGCTGGCCCCAGCCACGTGGCCCGCATTGGAATGTTCGTCCTTGTTGGTTCCAAAGACAAAGTCGGCCCCTTTCTTTTCAATCTGAGTAATCTGTCCAAGCAGTTTCTGATTTTCCGTCCTTAGGAAACGTACTTCATTTTCTAAATCCTCCACACGAGACACTAAACTGCCCCTTTATTGATCAAATCTATCTAGACGTGCATTCAGTACGCAACATCGACACAAAAAGTCGCCGCCTTCCGCTTCACCTACAGAATCAAAACGCGTTTCTTTGAGATTAACCTGCGCCTCACACTGAGTACACTTTACCTTCTTTTGATTGCACATCTTAAGCGCTCTTCGACTGAACTATAACTGTTACGAATTCTTATAATATACTAATTGCCAACAGAAGACACAAAAAACGACTAGCAAACACGCGGTAAAAACCAAATCTGCGAATGCCAATAGCCTAGAAAGAAAAATATTTATCTAAACAAGATAGCTAAACAATGAACGCCAAGAAAACCTAGCTGCCGGCAAGAAAAACCAGGCCGCTAGGACCAAGAGCTAAAATCTATTCTTTAGGCTGCACCTAACCTAACTAGCTGAAAAAGAAATAAGGTAATAAAATAAAGAACTCATCTATTTGACGCTTCGGAAGCTCCCGCGGTCGCCAGTCCGTCAGTTTCCGGTAGCCACGTGCAATCGGAGGAGCGATGGAACACGCGTCCGCACCACACGGCTGTCAACGGCTGTCAACGTACAAGGCGGCTGCAGCGCCGCCTTGCACGTTTTCTTTTCAGAAGCACACAACAGTACAAAACACGACAGGCCAGACCCCAGCGAAAATGATGTTCTAGCGCGAAATGCGAACGCAGCTCACAGCTATTCTTTCGAGCCAGAAACAGAGACGACCCGGGAGGAAAAACCGAATCTTCGCTGCGGGACAATTATTGAGGGGCAGCACCTCCTCGCCCCCCTGTTTCTCAGAAAATCAGGAAGCTACTGCTGTGAGACGCATAGGCCTGGGCTCTTGGCTCGTCAGCATACATGGATTAGTGGCACACCGACACCTCAACTAGCTCCGTGGATTTACGACGCCTTCCGAGAGCGGTCCGGCAGCAGCGAGAACATCTGAACCATCCTGTCACATAGACTGGCATCATCTCCACAGAAGAAATGACTGCACCCAGGGCAGACCTAAAAAGCACAGCGGGCAACATCCAGCCTACAAGTGATTCTTCCCTGTGCGTACTGAGCCATTGCGTCTCTACGCGTCTTCGCCGACCCCCTGCACGCTATCAGGCTACTTTTTAAGGAGGAAGGAAGTGTTGTGTTCGAAGTGCTGTGTCCTCGTCCGTTGAGCAGTGCGCGTTAATAGACAGGCCCCGGCAGACCTTTTCGCGCTTCGCAGGGAGAACTCGCCGCCTGCCTGCGCTCAGCAGGACGCCGCCCACGGTGGGCTCCCTCATCCTCCTCTAGTTCTGGGAAGCAAGCCCATCCCCATCTCCGGCCTCCGTTCCCTCCCATCTTCGCCCGGCAGTTCGGCTTACGCCTCAACCGACACTGATCGCACCTTCTTATCTGGTGAATAAACAAAGTTAACAGTTTAAAACTAGCGTTTAAAGTTTAAAGACGACGCACAAACATGACACTAATGAATATAAGTCGTGTGACTCGTTCGCCCACGCTAGAGCAGGGGATAAACGCCGAAGCCGGACAAGACGAGCAAGCTGGAAAAGTCTGGTGAGGCTTCACCTCGCAAGCGACAGCGGAGTGCCGCGAGGAGACGTCCGTCTCGTCCAGTTCCCAATGCAGAAGAGATTTGGCTTTGCCCGCGTGCCCGGTGATAAGATCAGGAGTGGCGCTTCTGCCATGGCGGAAGTACATATACCTTGCTTCTGCTACCGCGATACGAGCTGACAGTTGACAGTCGTGTGGTGCGGACGCGTGTTCCATCGCTGCTCCAATTGCACGTGGCTACCGGAAACGAACGGACTGGCGACAGCGGAAGCTTCCGAAGCGTCAAATAGATGAGTTCTTTCTTTTATTAACTTTATTTCGTTTTCAGCTAGTTAGGTTAGGTGCAGCCTAAAGAATAGATTTTAGCTCTTGGTCCTAGCGGCCTGGCTTTTCGTGCCGGCAGCTAGATTTTCTCGACATTCATTCTTTAACTACTTTAGTTAGATAATTATGCTTATATCTAGACTATTGGCATTCGCAGAATTGATTTTAACGCGTGTTTGCCAGTCGTTTTTGTGTCTTCCTTTTGTAGCTTGTATATTCTGAGAATTCGTAGTAGAAATAGTTAAGTTGATACATGCTTAAGATCTGCAATAAAAAAAAAAGGTAAAGTGTACTCAGTGTGAGGCGCAGGTTAATCTCAAGGAAACAGGTTTTCACTCTGTAGATGAAGCGTAAGGCAGTGACTTCTTGTGCTGAGTGCGCGACTAGATAGATTTGAGCGAGAAAAGGGCAGTTTAGTGTCTTCTGTGGAGAATTTAGAAAAAAAGTAGATTTGTTAAGGGCAGAAAATCAGAAACTGCTAGGAAAGCTTCCTCAAATGGAAAAACAAATGGCCGACTTTGTTCTTGGAACCAACGAGGATGGACATTCCAGAGCGAGCCACGTGACTGGGACCAGCACTGGCATGGAACGCATAAGCAAAGTAGGTCAGGCGGATTTTTTCCTTGGAAACAACGAGGACGAACATTCCAGTGCGGGCCACGTAGCTGGAACCATAACTCACATGAAAGGCATAAGCAAAGTAGGCCAGGCGGATCCGAACCGACAGAGTTATTTAGAAGCAGCTACTAAGAAGTCGGAAAAAAAAGGAAGAAGTAAGGAAGAATAAGAATCCCAGAGAGAAGGACACAGGTAACCAAAAGCAGGAGCCAACAGTTGGGAGAGGGAGAGAGATGACCCAGGTGCTTATCGCCGGAGATTCTAGCATGAGCAAGGGCAAGCGAGATATCTTGGAACGTGTAAAAAGTGATAAGCGAGTGTTATTTGGAAGCCTCCCAGGGATGACAAAAAGGGCAGTGCTGAAAGATAGTAAAAATAGGCTGTTGAAAAATTCCGCAGAGCGCAATATGGTGATAGTAGCCGCGGGGCTAAACGATGTCCTAAATGGTGAAGCTGCAGGAGAGGTGGAAGGTTTAGCTAAGGGAGTTGACGATATCAAGGAGATAACACAGCAAGCGCAGATAGTTGTATGCACAGTATACCGGAGGTGCTAGGATTGAACGTAAAGCTGGAAATGGACGTGGTGACAGTTAATCAGGATATAAGAAAGTTAAGCCTGAAGAAGCGTTTCGAAGTGGTTGAGGCAAACAGGGAGGCGCATAAAGCAGCTTTTGGCAGGGCTTTCCAGCGAGATGTCATTCATTTTACCAGAAGAGTGGGTGCAGAGATCGGCTGGCGCATGGCAGGAAGAGCTGTAGCTTTTTTAGGGGTCCGCGAGGACTGTGTGCACGGAGGTAGTTAGAAGTGAAACAGAAAAAAGCGTAATAACGGAGGCTGATCCCCCAAAAAATGGCAAGGAGGAGGTTGAGAACGAAAAGTACAAAAAAGATTTAATACTAGGATCAGCTACATAAACATGCAAGGAGGTAGAAAAAGATCGAAATGGCTAGAGATAGAACAGAAGTTGAAGGATGACAAAATAGGTACGCTCTATGGGAGACTCATATCAGGGATCTAGAAGATTCGCCGTTTATAGAAAGCTACGTCTGGGAAGGGTGCAACAGAACGAGAGCGGAAAAAAAGGGTGGAGGGGTAGGTGTGTTGATACACGCGGGAACTAATTGGCAAAGAATAAAATCATCTTGTAAGGAACATATCTGGGTATCAGGAACAATTGCCGGCATAAGGACATGGCTAGGGGTAGTTTATTTAGGAAACGGACACCAATGCAGGCAAGAAAACAAGAATCTTATTGAATGTCTCATGACGATATAAGCCAGTTTGGAGACGGGCCGATATTATTCCGCTGGGGGACATGAATAGCCCCATCAACGATCTGGATGGATACACGGATTGTAACGGGAAGCTAATGCTAGATTTCTGTCAGCGACACGACCTAGTTATAGTAAATAGAGAAACAAATTGTGAAGGTCAAATCACGTGGGAATTCCGCAACAGGCAGACGACCATTGATTACAGTCTAATGTCGCACGAAATTTATAGCAAGGTCACAAAAATGGAAATATACGAAGATGGGGAGTGTAGTCTGGGAAGTGATCATAAACGTATTAGTCTGCAGATGGGGCCCTTGATGAAAAGAGAAATGGATCTTAGACAAATCGTAAACGCAAATTTAAACGACGATCAAATAGCGCAGATAGCAGCAGACATAAAGGAAGCAATAGAGAAAATTCCCTTGGAAGACTGGGAATATGAACATAAGGAGGGAAAGGATGATAAGGAGGAAAATTAAGGACTTTAAAGTAGCAAACCGCTGGAATAGAAAGAGGAATCCACGGAGCTGGTGGAATAAGGAAATAAGGGAAGCCATTGAACACTGACGGGTTGCTTCAAGGGAACACCGAGAGGCAAAGAAAGCACAGGTATCTCCGGAGGAAATTGAAAGAAATGGGAATTATATCGACAAAAGAGACTTGATGTACAGGCCCTCGTCCAAAGTAAAATAAAGCAGTCCACCGATCACTGAATGTCTCACATACACGATGCCTCCAGAGGCGGCACAATAAAATTCTGGAACCATATAAGCTGGCTAGGTAAAGAGAATTAAAGAAAGCAGGACCGGATTCAAGATAACGAGGGCAATTGATTAAAGGGAGACAACGCAGTGAACTACATTACATCAGTTATAGACGAGTCATTTAAGAGCGATGATAGGGTAATCTCCTCAAATCAGGAAGGAACACAAGGCAGAGAATACAAAGCAGCTTAGAACTGACCAATCTACCTAGAAAAAAAGCAGAAAAAAATATTCCTAAAAACACATCTACAAGGCACATGACACTCAATCGTAACAAGTGCAAACTTATGCGCATTGCACGTGTTAATAATGATCTGCCTCCCTATTCCCTTAATGATGTCTTTCTTGAACCTGTTACAACATACAAGTATCTCGGAATTCATATTACTTCTGATCTCAGTTGATCCGCACACAGAGTACCTTACTAACAAAGCTAATCGCATGCTCGGTTATTTGAGACGCAACTTTCACGCAGCCCCAGCAAACATCAAACTTCTTTTATACACCACACTCGTCCGCTCACAGCTTGAATACGCTTCAGCAGTCTGGGATTCTGGTACTAAACGTTTGATCGACCTACTGGAAATGACACCTCACAAATCAGCTGTTTTATCCTCTCTGACTACCTGCGCACATCAAGCGTAACCACCATGAAACTTAACTTGGGCTTAACTTCACTTGCATCACGACGCAGAACTGCACGTCTATGTCTTTTTCACAAAATGCTTCATCACGAATCGATTCGCCGTGAGCTGCTCGTTCCCCCTTCATACATTTCACCTCGAACCGATCACATACATAAAGTAGGCATCACCTACTGCAGAACTCAAACGTTTTTGGACTCTTTTATACCTCGTACATCATATGACTGGAACCACCTTCCTTCTTCCGTTGCGGCAATTACTGATCCTGTTCTGTTTCGTTCTGCTGTTGCCGCTTGTAATGTTTAATATTGTATTACTTACTTGTAATGATTTTTGTCCTCTTTTGTTTTAGCGTTTTATTGCGTTCTGTTCATGTTTCACATTTTTCAATGTTTTTATGTACTTTCCCACTCCCCTTTGTAATGCTTTGCCCTGAGGGTATAATAAATAAATAAAAATAAATAAATAGATGGAATTCCGTTCAAACTGAATAATGAACTTGGTTTAAGAAGTAAGGAAACATTGTTAAAAGCTTTGGAAACACTCATAACGCAAAAGCAAATTCCGGACAGCTGGCGGCAGAGTAAAATGAATTAGATTTATAAAGGGAAAGGAGAAAAGATGCGCATAAAATCCTACAGGCCGATTATCATAACATCTGTTGTGTACACGTTGGTCATGCAGGCGGTGAATTTAAAAGGGCAAGTATGGGTAGAAAGTACCAAGATACTCGGAGAACTTCACAACGGCTTTAGAAATGGTAGGCGGTTAGATGATAGCCTGTTCTTGCTTACCCAATGCATCGAAATACCTAGAGTGGAAAATATACCTTTGTATTTGGCCTTCCTGGACATAAACGGGCCGTACGACAACGTAAACAGGGGACTCCTATGGGACATATTAAAAGAAGAAGGTATCGGCTATGAGATACCAAAGTTCCTACAGGAAATGTACCGTACTAACAAAGTAGAAATTACATGGTGTTGCGTTGCGTCTGCTCCAGTAGCGGACCAACGGGTAGCGAAAAGCCGAGTCAGACGTCGGGCTCCAGGCACTTGAACATTGGGCGGTGGTCACCCAAGCAGAGACTGGCTGAGAGTTAGAGAGAACTTAACAAAGGTTTATTTACATGGTGAATCTGAGAAGGTACACACCAGAGAGCACTCGTGCTCTCGTTTTTAACAACTTTTTTGTCCCCAAGTACCTAGTTGGGGAATTTTCTATTTGGTCCAAATCCAATCACATTTGAGTTCCTGATATGCTGACATTCGGGAACCACCCACTAGAAACATCCTCCCAGCGCACTCTTTCCACTTTAACGGCACGATGGCGACTCCGCCGGGGGAAGTCAGGCATGGGGGTCCCAAGGAGGCTTGCTGGCTGTCCAAGGTCGGAACCGCGCGCCACCCATGCGGGCCCCTCGCGCGGGAGCACTCCGCGGGAAAGGAATGCGGTGACCGCTCTTCTCCACGAGGAAGATGACCCGCTCTCGCTCCTCGGCGCTAACACGCAGGCGCCGCGGCTCTCTGTTTCCAAACACAGGCGCGCCCGCTCTTCGGCGAATTCGTTAGCGGCTCTGTGCACAGTCCTCCGGACACAAACTGAGGCAACTGCTGCCGTCGCTTCCGACATGCGACACCGCGTTGCTGCGTCCTGGGTGGTTCTGGTCCGCGAACTCCGAGATGGTCGCGTGCAGTCTTCTTAGAAAAACGGACGCTCATTTCGACACGTGCATCGTCTCGTTACTCGGGAAGTTCGAAACGTAACAGCTTCTCCGGCGGCGGTTGATGATCCCGATGCACAAAGGACAGCGACCATTGTTCAGAGGGATACACGATGTCGTTCTGGTTGGGTTCACTGTTGCTGATGCTCTGCTGCCTCCAACGGACTCTGCAGCTCCTCGTTGCTTCTCGTCAAGACTATGGAGGGCTTCTTGCTCTCTGCTGACCAGCTCATTCACAGGAAAGACAGCATCAGTTTGAACAACACGAAAATCACAGCCGCAAAGACGGCAAGCACCAGGACTCTCTCCACGAGATCCACCAGGCTCTCATACCAATATTACTTTAATCATTTTACTACTACTTCAGCACTTGAGACAACCAGAACATTATTCATTCACACAAACACAATGTTCAAGATTAAAATAAAAATGGTAATAATGCAAACGTACGCCAGGAAAAAAAACATACCCAAGCCAGACTCACCGATGCTATCAATAACACCAAAAGCATCGACTTAAGTCATCGGCATTGCCGTTAGGTTTACCGTGGCTCTATCTTTCGCATTCCGGGAAGGTTAGCTAGACAGCGCGTGTCGGACAGTCTCTGAATGACTTCCGCTGGGCTCTCCCATTGAACTTCCAATTTATTTTTCTGGAAAGGTCGTAGCACCATTACCGCTCACTCCTTCAAGACAGCGTGATCTCGCTATTCGGTCATTGCACTGTTTGGCCCTCACCTGCGCTTTACTCATTTCGCATCCCGCGAGCTCCTGCCCCTTGTTCAACCTTTCATGCAGCGCGAGCACGTATTCGACCACCGCAGGGTTCTCTTCTCTGCCCTCACACGATTCCCGAAGAAAGCGGAGTAGCGATCGCAGGGAGCAGCCGTTGACCATTTCGGCTGGCAAGAACCCCGTGGCCTCATGAGGCACGCTTCTGAGCGCAAACATTGTTGCATGCAAACAGGCATCCCAGTCGGTTTTGCGATCAAAACACAGGGCTCTCAGTATGCGTTTCATTACCGAGTGCATCTTTTCTACCGGGTTGGACTGCTGGTGGTACACTGAACTATGGATTAATTTAATCCCACATTTCTCCAGGAAATTTGTAGTCAGTGCGCTGGTGAAAACAGTCCCCTGATCTGAATGTATTTCAGCGGGAAACCCAACCCGTGCGAAAATGCACATGAGTGCGTTCACAATTTCCACTGAGCTTAACTCTTTCAATGCCACTGACTCAGCAAACTTTGTGGCAGGACAGATTACTGTCAAAATGTGGCTGTAACCAGTCTTAGTCTTTGGAAGGGGACCAACAGTGTCGATCACGAGTCGTCGAAATGGCTCCGTGATCACAGGCACCAGCTTCATTGGGGCTCTCGCCTTATCTCCCGGCTTGCCCACCCATTGACATGTGTCGCAGGTCTTTACAAAATTTTCCACCTCCCGAAAACATCCCGGCCAGTAATATTCCTGCAACAACCGATTCTTTGTTTTCTTGAGCCCTAAATGACCTGACTGCGAGCTCTTGTGAACCAAGTGCAAAAGATCACCGCGATAGCGTTTTGGTACGACCAATTGGTCGACCTGCACTCCTCTGCGATCAAGATACTTTCGATAAAGTATCCCGGACCTTTCTAGAAATATTACGTCTTCGCGATACCATCACTCTTCATGTGCTTAAGATTCCACAATGTGGAATCGGCTCTTTGCTCGGCTATCAGGGACGATCGGCCCACCCCAACCAATCTTTGCAAGCTGTCAGATGCCGGTGTTATGAGAAGCTCACCGCAGGCCTCTTTAAGCTCAATGCAATCCTCGCTACATTCTCGCGTGTCTCGGATGTTCACTTCCTCGCTAATCGGCGCGTGGACTGCCTCTGTCGTGCCTAACGGCTCACTCTCTGTCGCGTCAACGTCACCTGACGCTTCCAGTGTGACGGATTTAGCAGCCAGCTCTCCTGCTTTCGAGCGAGTCAACGCGTGAACAGCCCCTTCTCCGAATACTTGTCCCTTCTGTTGCAGCAGTTGGTCAGATCTATTCGAGAAAAGATAGGGGTACTGCTTCGACAGACTGGCTGACACGGCAGCCTGTGTGCGAAGTACGCCAAATGGACCTTCAATGCTGACATTAGCTATTGGAAGGCACACGCTGTTTGCTTCCACCGCTTGTTTAATCCACGTGCATTCTCCAGTGAAATTTTCTGGCTCTACATACGAGGGATGAACTCCATCCATTGTAGCCGCCGAATCTCGAAGCACGCTACACGGTTTTCCGTTCACGACGAGATCTCGTAAGTATGGCTCTAGAAGCCGCATACTTTCATTGTTGCGGCTAACTGACAAGCAAGCAATCTTTGGGCTTTTGCAAGCAGCCGCTAAATGTCTCGGCTTTTGGCAGTTGTAACATACCAATGGCCGTCTCTTTTCAAAAGCTTTCTTCTGACAGTTTTCTGCTTCAAGTGCTCCCTCTCTTACAATCACACTTCTTTCTGAGACGTTTACGCCTCGTGCTTGCTGTCTCTTTTCTCCAGGCTGCCCTCTCCATCCAGCTGCTTTCCTGTTCTGGTATTTAGGGCTTTCCGTCCTGTCCAGCGCACGGCGCGAGACGAACTCTTCTGCCAGTTCTGCTGCCTTCGAAACAGTCGCAACTTCCGGCCTGTCTTGCACCCAATGCCTTACGCCATCAGGCAAGCAAGAGTAGAACTTCTCGAGTCCGAAGCACTGCAACATTCTTTGGCTTTCGTCATAAGCTTTAGCTTCTTTGAGCCATTCCCCCAAGTTAGCCATGAGCTTATACGCGAACTCCGGGTACGACTCATCATTCTCCTTTTTAGCTTTGCGAAATTTTTGCCGGAAAGCTTCCGCTGACATTCTGTACTTTTTGAGCAGACTAGATTTAACCTTATCGTAATCGCCTGCATCTTCTTTAGTCAAGCGGGCTATCACATCTGCCGCCTCACAAGGCAACAGTGTCAGCAAGCACTGTGGCCAAGTTGCTTTGCTAAACCCTGCCTTCTCGCACGTGCGCTCAAAGTTTACCAAGAACAGACCTATGTCCTCTCCTTTCCTATAAGGTTGCATAAGGTCTTTCATACGGAACGACTTGCGTTCTACTGTGCCCGATGCTACGCTCTCATCACTTTCATTTCGAGCTTTTAGCAGCTGCAGTTCGAGACGCTTCAGCTGAAGTTCCTGCTCTAAGCGCTTACTCTCCTCAGCCATGCGTTTCTAATTTTTTTCTTCTGCTTCCCTCTTGGATTTCTCTCTCTCAGCATTCAGCTCCAGGCATTCCGAGAGCTCATCGTCGTCTGCCTCAAGTGCCTCAATAGCCTCAATGATATCTGGCTTTCCCGTTTGGTCCTGAAGATCCAATCCCAGACTTTTGGCCAACTCCAGTAAAAGCGGCTTTTTCAACACTTTCAAATTCATGGTTATCCCGAGTGCTGCAATTTCTTCCTTTCAGAAATCTCTTATCGCGACGTACTTTCAAGTCCCGTGCTAACGATAAACTCCCACCACCTTTGTAAACTTACTTATTACAAAGCCTGGTAAAACCTCAGTGAAGAAAAGCCAAGCCCTCACCGAACCTTGCAACCATGATTCCAGCGGAGTCCATCCCGACGCTGCCAACCAGCTGTTGCGTTGCGTCTGCTCCAGTAGCGGACCAACGGGTAGCGAAAAGCCGAGTCAGACGTCGGGCTGGAGACACTTGAACAGTGGGCGGTGGTCACACAAGCAGAGACTGGCCGAGAGTTAGAGATAACTTAACAAAGGTTTATTTACATGGTGAATCTGAGAAAGTACACACCAGAGAGCACTCGTGCTTTCGTTTTTAACAACTTTTTTGTCCCCAAGTACCTAGTTGGGGAATTTTCTATTTGGTCCAAGTCCAATCTCATTTGAGTTCCTGATATGCTGACATTCGGGAACCGCCCACTAGAACCGTCCTCCCAGCGCACTCTTTCCACTTTAACGGCACGATGACGACTCCGCCGGGGGAAGTCAGGCAGGGGGGTCCCAAGGAGGCTTGCTGGCTGTCCAAGGTCGGAACCGCGCGCCACCCATGCGGGCCCCTCGCGCGGGAGCACTCCGCGGGAAAGGAATGCGGTGACCGCTCTTCTCCACGGGGGAGATGACCCGCTCTCGCTCCTGGGCGCTAACACGCAGGCGCCGCGGCTCTCTGTTTCCAAACACAGGCGCGCCCGCTCTTCGGCGAATTCGTTAGCGCCTCTGTGCACAGTCCTCCGGACACAAACTGGGGCAACTGCTGCCGTCGCTTCCGACATGCGACACCGCGTTGCTGCGTCCTGGGTGGTTCTGGTCTGCGAACTCCGAGGTGGTCGCGTGCAGTCTTCTTAGAAAAACGGACGCTCATTTCGACACGTGCATCGTCTCGTTACTCGGGAAGTTCGAAACGTAACAATAGGAAGGGATAAGAAGTACGGAAGCTGTCAAGGTATGCAAAGGATTCAGACAATGTTTTCCTCTATCACCGCTGCTATTCATGCTTTATATAATAAACCTGGAACGGAAGGTACAAGAAAGTAACCTAGGTTTTAACCTGTCTTATAGATTAGGTGGAAAGGCGGTAGAGCAGTGCCTCCCTGGTTTGATGTATGCAGGCGATATTGTTCTGCTAGATGAGAGTCTGGAAAAATTGCAAAGTCTATTTAACGATTGCGGAGACGAAGGGGACGCACGAGGCTTCAGTTTTAGCGCAGTTAAGTCGGGTCTAATGATTTTCAACGGCTCAATTGATCAGCGTCTTAAAATACAAGGCCATGAAATACCCAGAGCAGCAGAATATAAATATCTAGGGGTATGTGTAAAATAAAGATTGACATACATTGTAAACCATGAGCAATCGCTTAAGGCCAAAGGGCGAAGGAATGCCGGGATAATGAAGCATAGGGCATTGTGGGGATGGAACAGGCATGGGGTTTTGAAGGGTATTTGGAAAGGAATTATGGTGCCCGGGCTTACTTTCGGAAATGCGGTTTTGTGCCTCAAATCAGAGGTACATTCGACATTAGAAATAAATCAGGGAGCCGTCGGACAATTAGCACTAGGGGCCCACGGCAAAACTACAAATGAGGCTGTACACGGAGATATGGGCTGGGCATCTTTTGAAGTACGGGAAGCTCAGAGTAAAATATCATATGAGGAACGCCTGAGGAAATTGGACAGTAAAACATGGGCAGCTAAAGTATTCAAATACCTATACCTAAACAGCGTTGACTCACAAAGTAGGAAAACAACTAGGAAACTAACCAGTAAGTATGCTGGTCATAACGACAAAGAAAAAAATTGCGTTTAGCAACATGTGAAAAACACATGGTAAAAATTGGATAAATTAGATGGAACAGAAATAGAGTGTGGAATTATACCGAAAGTGGAAAAGGCAGATCAGGAAGAAAGGTTTCTTTGATAACGCAATAGGCAGTTCCCTACTTTTTGAAGCTAGATCAGGGTGCCTTAGAACACGCAGCTACAAAAAGAAATTTAACAATGAAGATGACGCATGTGCTGTATGTGTAACTCCAGAGAAACAACTCACCCTGTTATAATCGAATGTAATGGTATTCATCCGGAACTCGATGCAGGCGCAGTCAGTCTTCCTGAAGCTCTGGGGTTCGAGATACCAGTGGCCGGGTGAATAAACCGGCGGTGGAAGCCAGCAAAAAAACGACTGGAAGATTGGCGGCTTAAAAGCAGAAAATGTACATAATGTTAATAATGTAGAGTGAAAAATTCAGTAAATAGAATGATGGTATAGTTAACCAAAAGAATAATTAAGATATGGGGAGAAAAATGAGCATGGTCGCTACTGCTGCCCCCCGGCTCAAAGGGGACGCTTCTATATTCCATCCATCCGTCCATCGCTGGCGTCATCTATCGATAGTTAATGTTAACCACCAATGTTTGCGTTATCCCGCGATAACTAGAGTAACTACTGCGGGGGACAGCCGATCTTAAAGGGGACGATGAGAGATCGTTCCCCACAAACAAATAAGGGACATTCAGTGCAGACAGTTTTGTCACTAACAGATTATGTGCTACAGAGTCAAACGCCTTGTGGAAATCTAAAAATATACAATGAAGCTTTCTGCCATTATTATTCGAGTTATCTCTATTACAAGAAAGCTCTATTATATGGGTGTCGCAAGAAAGACCCTCTTTATAACCGTGCTGTGTTGGGTAGAAGAATTGTTTTCTTGGAGCCTGGTCATTTGCTTTGAGTAAATAATGTTTTGTAGTGTCTTGCATGAAACAATAGTTATGGATATAGGTCAGTAGTTGTTGTTTTCTTGTCACTGCTTTTGCAAACTGGAATTGCATTAGCAGCTTTTTATTGATCTGGTAAAGAACCGAGGCCAAACGATTTTTGAAAAATAGTCTTGAAGATTGGATCAATTGACGCAGCACAGTTTTTAATTATATAATTTGAAATATGATCCGGACCGCGGGGAGAGCTTACAATAACTTTTTGCGGTAGCTTTATAATTCCCCGTTCTGAAAGGGCTATCTTGCTCATGATGTAAAATATCTCACAGTTTGTGCGCCACAGGCATGAGGATTGAACTGTAAGAATACAGATTCAAAACAACTATTAAACTGTTCAGCTGTACCTTTCAGGACTTCGGCATAATTATCGTCATCGGTAATATCTGGCATAAACATCCTTAGCGCCCTGTCTGCTGGTGATGTATTTCTATACTTTCATAGGGTTCTTTTCTAATATTTCACCAGATCAACAAGGAACGTACTGTCTGCGTTGCTTATTTCAGTGACGATCTCTTTATTGAGTTTTCATCAGGCAATGTAGTTCAATGCGATTTAGAGTTTTAGCGATACAAGCAATGTCTTATATTTATCAATGCTATAATACGTCTGCTCATCCACGGCTTATCTCTTCTATATGCTTGGAAGAAATTACGCGGAAAATAACAAATGACTGTTTTAGCGATAAAAGTTTGGTCTTCAGTAGCTGCCACGCAGAATTGACATCAAGAGTAAAGGCATGTGGTCTGAAATCAGCTAGGAATGCATCGATATTTTGTGATAGCGAAGCGTAATCTGCAAGGTCATAGCTGAATACCCATTCTGTTGGTAGCCTAAACCGACAAGCTGCAATGCAGGGTAGGCGCGCAACGACACCTTCATGGTCACGTATACAGGTCATTAAATCGATGGAAGCAATGAGCGTGCGATAGGAACAAAACAATAGGTGTAACAAATTTTCGCTATTGCGGGCTATTCTTGTAGCACTTTCTGCGAACCGATACAAGGAATGTGCATTATACATCATCTGAAAGGCAAAATAAATAAGTGGAGAAGTATTTATTTTCGGCTGTAGACCGACCGAATTCCTTTTCGTAAGTTGAAAGCGTCTCCACGAGCAACATACGTTGGTTCTATCTATAATAGGACATTACTAAATTGGAATAAGGGTTGGGGAGAGTTAGAACTGGGCGGCATGTAAAACGACCCGTTTGCCGTTGAAGAGTCGTTGGATAGGACTACTTTACCCTGTATTTATAGAAAGCTAGCACGCATTTAGAACGAAATGGTTTTAAAGTTTTCTGATGGTGGGAGGCTTATCATCACGCTGAACCGGCGCACACAAATGCACTTAAAATTGCCGAAAATACATTTTTCTCACGCACGTTCTCATCAATGCTAGGTTCACATCCACGCAAATTTCGGAATATCGTTCACAAAAATATATCACAACAAAAGATCTCGTTACTTGCTCCTGACAAATTTGTTGATCCCGAGAAAAGTTGTTGTGCTTCGTGAACGACATATTTTCATTGTCGCTTGTTGTAAATGCCCCGCGCACATTTCCTGTTGTTACGCAGTGTGCTTACTGTCCTATGAATTCTGTAACTATAGACTGGACTTAAATAAGCAACTTAATATATCAAATCAAGCTCTTTCATTGGCCAGGTGAAAAAGGGATCAATGCTAATTTGAAAACACTGAACCTCGCCTTCTGTTATATTTTTAAAATAATTTTTCGCAATCCCTGGCATGTACACTAGATGATGACAGGATGGTGAGGAATGTGGTTCCTCTCCTCAAGTCAGGTGACTCCCATTCTCAAATCATTTACAGATATATATCATTAACAAGCATTTCATGCAAACTACTGAACCATGCCATCAACAGCCATATTACAACTTGCCCTGAAGGAAGCTCTTTCGTTTGTACTCAGAAACACAGTTTTCGGATGCATCATGCATGTGAAACTCAGTTTTTAACTGTCACAAATGACTGGGTTTCCTCCCTTGATTCTTCATTATACATTTACTGCGTTTTCACTCAGTTTGCCTAAGTGTTCGGCACAATTTGTCAGTATCTACTGCTCCTTAGAATAAGTGAGCTGAATTTTTACACTATTGCTTTTAATGGGATGCTTGTGGTCCAACCGCACAGAACTTGTGACTTATAGCTCTTGTGCTGTTATCATCTGTTTTGGTTTGGCTTGGCTTGGCTTGGCTGGCAGCTGCGACTGCGATAGTGGATCTGTGGCGCAAGTGTATAAAAGCGGAGTGCGATAATAAACGGGGGTCATTTCGTCGCTTGGGAGCTCGGTGCCTGGACTGCTTTCTCGGGCAGCGTTCCGGCGTGGGTGCAGCGGCGCCTCCCCCCCCCCCCTGCCTGGGCTAACACGACATGTTGTCAGAAGTGGCCGTCTACGACATGATGTCAGATGGTCAAGAATCTTCCCACTGAGCCAGGCACCTTCAATTCACGATGTCGAAGACTCCTTCAATACGGCTGCATGGACTGCAGCAACCGCCACCGCTGGACTTTGACCGCACGTCAGAGTGGCCGGCGTGGATCGAACATTTCGACGACTTCCGATATGCAACGGGACTCAACGAATGCTCCGGGGAGGCTCAGGTACGAACGCTGTTGTACACAATGGGGAGGCAAGCTCGTGACATATTCAAGACGTTTTCACTATCTGACGAAGACGCCAAGAGCTATGAAACCGTAAAGAAAAAGTTCGACGGGCACTTTGTAAAAGAGAGGAACATCGTGTACGAAAGCGTCTGTTTTCACAGACGCGTACAAATGCCAGGAGAGTCGATAGACTAGTTCGTCACTGCGCTACACGGCTTGGCGGAACGTTGCGACTACGGTGAACTAAAAGAACGGATGATCCGAGACAGACTGGTTGTCGTGCTCTGCGACGCAAAGCTCTCTGAAGCTTTGCAAATGGATTCTCAGCTCACGCTGGCTTCGGCGCTGTCGAAGGCTCGCGTAAAGGAAAGCGTCCAACAGCAGCAAAGTACTCTACGAGGACAACACAGCCTCAGTCATCGGAAATTCGTGACCAGGACCCCAATGTGGACGCGGTGGTTCAACAGAGGCACAAGGGACGTCTGCATGGGCAACGAACGCCGGAGGTGCGCTGTCCTTTCTGCAGTGGCGACGCCCACCCCAGGACAATGTGCCCAGCCAGAGCTGCCAAGTGTCTTCACTGTGGCAAGAAGGGACATTTCGCAAAGGCCCGCTTGAAGAAAGCAACGGCTTCCGCTCAACGAAAGGTACGCGTTTCAGCGGTCAACCAGGAAACTGGAGAGCTACGCGTCTCAGCGGTCAAGTAGGAAACTGGAGAGACTTTCGTGGGATCAATAGATGCATTCAGAAAAGCGCGATTTGTTAAGGTGCGCATTAATTCAGTGCCCATTTTTGCAAAGGTTGACTCAGGTGCTGAAGTGTCAGTATTACCAGCAACGTTTCCGGGATTACCATCCCGACTGGTAAAAACCGATGAAATCTTGCAAGGTGCAGGAGGCAGTAAGCTTAACGTACTAGGCAAATTCGTAGCAGAGATCGCATGGAAAGAGAAAACAGTGTATCAAAACATGCTACGTAGTCAGTCCGTTACGCGACGTCCTTCTAGGATTACCTGCACTTCAGGTCTTAGGTATCGTGAAATTTGCAGACGCGGTCGAGTCGGGAAACCTGCAGTACGAGACGCGTTTTCCAGAAATGTTCCGCGGTCTAGGTACGATGCCAGGACAGTACACCATCAGGCTACAAGCTGGCGCTATCCCGCATGCCATAAGCGCTCCACGCAGGGTACCAATTCCCCTAAGGGAGTCCCTGAAGCGCGAAATAGATAAAATGGAGCGTTTAGGCATAATCAGGAAAGTGGATGGACCCACCGAATGGTGCGCCGGAATAGTTCCGGTAGTGAAGCCCTCAGGAGACCTGAGAGTTTGCGTAGACCTCACTAAATTGAACAAATGCGTAGTTCGAGAGCGATTTACGTTACCAACTGTGGATCAAGCTCTAGGGTCACTGTCGGGAGCGAAATGGTTTTCAAAGCTCGATGCCAACTCAGGCTTCCACCAGGTGCGACTCAGTAAAGACTCGGAAGAGCTAACCACGTTCTTAACACCCTTCGGTAGATAGTGTTTCACGCGACTACCCTTTGGAATTACCTCCGCTCCGGAGTACTTCCAAAAGAGAATGTCTGAGATACTAGGTGGCCTGCCGGGGGTCGTTAATCTCATGGACGATGTCCTAGTGTTTGGCGAAAGCAAAGCTCAACACGATGAGCGTTTAAGTAACGTGATCACACGTTCAGCAAGGGCAAATGTGACATTAAACAAAGAGAAATGCTTATTCGGGGTTAGGCAAGTGCGTTTTTTGGGTCACATTCTAAATGAAGAAGGTATTCATCCTGATTCAGCGAAAGTCAGTGCTATAAAGGATTTGAGAGCACCCAGAAACGTTACTGAGCTTAGAAGCATTTTGGGCATGGCGAATCATTTGGGCTACTTCCTGCCACATTTAGCCCAAGTGACTGCCCCCATGCATGTTCTTTTGCACAATGATAGGGACTGGGTCTGGGACAGCAATCAGGAAAAAGCGTTCCAAGAACTCAAAGGGCTCATTTGTTCAGCGCAATGCATGGCTTTGTACGACGCTTCGCTACAAACCACTCTTTCAGCTGACGCATCGTCTTTCGGTCTGGGAGCAGTTTTGTTTCAAAAGCAAAAAGACGGGCAACGTAGACCAGTTGCATTCGCTTCTCGTTCGCTCACCAAAACCGAGCAACGGTACTCGCAGATCGAAAAGGAGGCGCTGGCGTTGACGTGGGCAGCGGAAAGGTTTGATGAGTATATACGTGGTCTGGAAGTTGTTTTTGAAACTGACCACAAGCCCTTGGTGTCGCTGTTGGGTCACATGGCAATCGACGCTATGCCGCCAAGAATTCAACGTTTTCGTCTGCGCCTGATGCGATACAGTTTTTCTGTATTATATGTACCAGGCAAATCGCTAACCACTGCTGATACTCTTTCACGTTCGCCGTTAGCTCGTACGAAAGTGGAAAGCTGTTTAACTGTCTCAGAGGTAACCGCTTACTCGAAAGCTTGTTTACTGGGTTTAGAAGCAGGCGACGATTTCTTGAAAAGAGTAAAAGAAGGTCAAGCAAAAGACGAAGTGTGTCGAAGCTTGCGCACAGTGTGCAAAAGAGGGTGGCCCAGGAAACAAAATATTCCCTGTTATCTTCTGCCATACTGGCAGGAACTTGCATGCATTACTTTGGTGAACGGGTTTCTGCTCAAAGGTATGAGGCTTATCATTCCTCAGACCCTTCGCAAGGAAGCGCTAAGCAAACTGCATGACGGTCACCAAGGCATATCGCGATGCCGCAGTGTGGCTAAAGGTTCTGTCTGGTGGCCGGGACTTAGCACTGAGATAGCGTCATTCGTGAAACAGTGCAGCGTTTGCGCAATGCATGCGCCGAAACAGATCGAACCGATGATTGCATCGCCAACGCTCTCTTTTCCTTGGGAGAGAGTAGGGGTCAATCTGTTTCAAATTCAGGGACGGCAATATCTTGTCGTAGTAGACTATCTTTCGCGATACCCAGAGATTGCCATTCTTCCGTCAACAAAGTCTGCTACCGTGATAAGCCGAATGAAAAGCATTTTTGCGAGACATGGCATTCCCGAGTGTGTGGTGACCGACAATGGTCCCCAGTTTGTTAGTGCCGAGTTCGAGAAATTTGCAAAACTGTATGGCTTCCGTCATGTCACCTCGAGTCCGAGGCACCCCCAGGGAAACGGGGAAGTCGAACGTATGGTAAAGACGGTTAAGAATCTCATTCTAAAACCGGACGACCCTTACTTAGCCTTGCTGGCTTATAGGGCCACACCTGGTGTTTTGAACGTCAGCCCAGCGGAGATACTGATGGGATAGAACGCTTAGGACGAGAATCCCAATGCTGCCTTCGTACCGCAGTCCGGGACAATGCTGTCTGCAAGAAGCGGCAGCCAAGGACCGTAAAGTCAGAAAGGAGCAAAGCCGCCACTTCGACCGACGTCACCGGTCTAAAAATCTCCCAAAGCTGGAAGCAGGTGATGTGGTGTGGGTGACTGATCTCCGTACCAAAGGTACAGTGCTCGGAGCAGCACCACAGCCGCGTTCATACCATGTTCAAACGGAAAACGGGGTTGAAGTCCGTCGAAACAGGAGAATGCTTAACCGTCTCCCAAAAGACCGGGTAGATAGCGGGAACTGTGAGTTTCCGGATAGTCAGGAACAGCCCAGCAGGGCCGGATTGGTAACTGGAGTAGACAACCAATTTGACGAAGCTCCGGAAGCTTTGGTGCCTCTAACTTAGACGGAGACTGATGGTAGCAATTCTCAAGCTATGATTGTAACTACGACCAGATTTGGCAGAGTTGTTCGCAAACCCATAAGGCTGGGCGTGGACGACTGATGCTTGGAGTGACTGTGTTCTGTCTTGTTTTCTTGGGTGTGTTCCAATGTTATTTTGAAGTGTATGCATGTAAAGTTAATAGTGCTTGAAAAGGGGGATGTGCTGTTATCATCTGTTTTGGTTTGGCTTGGCTTGGCTTGGCTGGCAGCTGCGACTGCGATAGTGGATCTGTGGCGCAAGTGTATAAAAGCGGAGTGCGATAATAAACGGGGTCATTTCGTCGCTTGGGAGCGCGGTGTCTGGACTGCTTTCTCTGGCAGCGTTCCGGCGCGGGTGCAACGGCGCCCCCCCCCCCCCTGCCTGGGCTAACACGACAGCGCTCATAACTGTGATTTAATCTATGGCGTCCGCAGGGATCAGTGTTAAGACCGTTGCTCTTCCTAATATATATATATATATATTAAAGTCTTGCCTAATAGCACACCTTCTTCAATAAACTTTTTGCTCAAGATTGCGTAATTTACCTTCAAATAATAAGCTCTGCAGACCGATTACCCTTCAGTCTTAGCTTGATAACGTTTCTTCTTGGTGTAATGCTTAGCTAAGAAAGCTTAACATTTCTGAATGCAAGCCTTGGGTGTTTCTCGTTATGCATCTAACGAGCTAATTTGTGATTACTCGCTTAATAACGCAGGTTTCTATCTCTATTCATCTTTCCTGGCAAGCACACGTGGACTAGAGACAAGAAACGCAAATCGAACACATGCCTGAACATTTATGATGAACCCTTTCGATCGCGCCTACTAAACTAAAATTGTCTTTTACTTCCTCTGAAAGAGCTTTCACGATCAGGCAAACAGATAAGTATTTCTGAATTGTGAAAATAAAAATCTTGACTGACAGGTTGCTTCTCGTTTAAGAAGTATAAGCTCGTTTAACACTCGGATTTGTGAAATATGAATTCACCATTGGAAAAAAGTTGAACTGCAAATAAATGCTCCCATGCAGCCGTAGTCGTAATTGCGCACTTTGAAGTAGAACTATATTGCCAAATCCAGTGAGTCACGTTCACCGAATGGTTACAGAGGAAACTGGCTTCGGTGGTATAATTTGTTCACTCTAATAGCACGCCCCAGATGGTACTGGGGAGCTTATCTGAGAAGACAAAATTTATTGCTTCAGATCAAATATACAGCTTTTGCTATAATTAAATGCATAATTCATACTCTGTAAACTAAATAGACATGAAACTAAATGTGCAGCTTACCGATTGTGCTCAGGAAGTAAAATGCTGCTACGATCGCAACCACTGTTACCAGGATAAGGCCAGCTGACAGGCATAGCATAAAAGAGCTTCCTTGGCGCCTGTAAAGAAATAGTGGACGGCCTCTGTATCAAAAAAGTACATATCAAATAACGATGCGATGGCCAGAGTAACTGCTTTATATAACTGTGGACATATTTTCAGGTATAGTGCGAGGGGCTGTTGCGGTAACCCGTGACGGCAACCGTGAAACGAGAAGAGCAGGATATCCTGAAACATCGGCTTGGCAAACGCAGGAGCGGGAATCGGCGAAGCGACTGCGACAGAGTGCACGTGCACATCGCACGATCCTGACTTTCGCAGATCTGCCCCGTACAGCTAGGCTCAG
This sequence comes from Amblyomma maculatum, assembly GCA_023969395.1. Classification (NCBI taxonomy): domain Eukaryota; kingdom Metazoa; phylum Arthropoda; class Arachnida; order Ixodida; family Ixodidae; genus Amblyomma; species Amblyomma maculatum. The sequence goes on from JAJIZL010021566.1 coordinate 93,816, forward strand.
ACAGTATATTTGGCACGTATGACACTAATCTCTCCTCCCTTCGAAAGGTGCATAATCACGATGCGCATTCTGTACATAACTGAAACGTTAAAGCGTAAGCTGATCATGGAGTCAGAATACATGGCTCTATCAGTGACAGCAAGATTTTGAGGGCTACTACGATACAGTTTAAAGAGTGAGGGAGCGAACGTGGTTTTCGCGGCACCTGGAACATCTCATATTTGACAACCTTGTATAGGCCAAATTAATACTCCTGGACTAATTGTCGCTAAGACCGTGACGTAGAACTGAAGTTCAAACCAACCCTATCACCAGGTAACAAATGGAGGTCAGAATTCTGGTCGTTGTACCTGCATGCATCGAGGAGCTGGCGATCTTCACTGTGCAATCATGCAAGCTGTCATGCTACTTTCCCGCACCGGGTGCCAAACGACGGAGGCATAGGTCGCTATCGGTTCTGCTGGTGAAGAAACAACTGAGAACAGTGGGTAAGGGACGCATGGTACTTCTTTGTGGACAGCCTTCGGGAGGCAAAGGACGCCGCACAACGAGCCGTTGGGAGCACTCGAATTTAGTCGGTGTCAAACCTCATCCCCCTAAAATTTGAAAATGATCTCGCGCAGGTTCACGGCTTGAAAGTATTGGCCGGAAAGCGGGTAGCTGAGAAGCTTGAAATGCTGGAAGCTCCACCAGCAATGTGACAATTATGGTCTGTTTACAAGCTCAGGGCTCGTTCGGCGTGCGTCGCCTGGGTTAGAAACCTTCCACTGTATGAATGTATAGTTGTTCAATCCCGAGTAAAAACCACGAAACGTGTCATTATTAACGCCCCCCCCCCGTCTCCCCCAGTGCGCACAACTTGTCCTCGATAAATGGAGGGTCGGCGCGAGCCCTAAGCCGAAAGGTGCTTTCTACAAAACAGTCTCGCCGGATTCCTGGGCCCTTGTTTCATAGATGCTGGTTGGCGGATGTCCTCGGAAGTTTAGTCGCACACACATCTCAGAATGCAAGGGAGGTGTCTTAGTTATCGTTCAGGTGACGAGATGTGCCCGCAAAAGAAAAATATTAATTTTGCAGGCAATGCTCGGCTCTCCAGCTATTGCGGCAGCCCACACATTACTGGTGGTCTTGCAAGTCTTGAATATTTTTCGAGGCAATGAAATGTGGCAGTCGCACAAATTGTAATGGGAATGTAGACCACGGATGGAGCGGGGAATGATGCAGCCTGCTGAGGTTGGGTGAAGGTGTGTCGGACTATAGTAAATATCCCCTCACCCCTTGTACTTTCTGGCAGCAGAATACAATGGTCCAATATTGGAAACACAGAGGTAAACGATGGTCTTACAATGGTCCAGGATTGCCATGCTTTCCCACCATAGGTTCAGCCCATACACAACAGTTCCAAGGATGGATCAAGTTTCACGTGTTGCCCTAATGTTGGCACCGCCGTTCTCGAATGCATGCAGCATTGAACTGATCTACATGGTGTGCCCCAATATTAGACTTGCCTTATTTAGAAAGCGGCATCATTGGACCAGTTTGTCGTGTGCCCTCCCGATATTGGACTAGCCGTATTCTCCGTCGGTGTTGTGTACTCGTTTTTTTTTATTATTGGAACGGGATGGGGGTGGGCAATAAATGGCTTCGTGAATTTTGGGTCAGCATGGTGCTTACTCGCCGCGATGTTGTGTTTGCCCCCTATAGGGAACCAAAGCTGGAGTTTGCTCCGCGACGCCAGCGCTCGGTTTCTAGCGGAGCGTGAAGGAACTACAAAACCTACGCCATGGCCTCCGAGATCACCCTCGCGTGCGCGCGGAGGTGATCTCGGAGGCCATGCCTACGCGCATCCGCGCCCGCGCTGCGCACGGCTGTCTGCGCAGCCCGCTCTTTCGGGAGCGCATGCCACAGGCAGCCGCACGTGCACGCGGACCGGGAGAAGGAGAGTAAGGACGAGGGGGGATGGTCGTGCGTCTGCGCGCGCAAAGCCGGCGCTCTTTGCCAGTGGGGTTTCTTGTTTTTGCTTTTTTCAGTGCCCCGGCTGACATAGAGAGAGAGAGAGAGAGAGAAAACGTTATTGTCAGGCCTCGGGAGTAGTCTTAGTGGAATAGCCAAGTGGCCGTTCTTCAGCGCGGCTTACGGCGCCCAATTGTATATCGAGGCTCGCGTTCCGCAGCACTTCCTCCTAGGATTCAAGTGAGGGAGCTTCACTGAGAGCCTTGGGAGGTGTGTCCTCTGAGCATGCATGGCTGGCTGGAGGCACGTTTTTTATCGGTGCTTTCGAAAGCGAGAAATTATGATTAATTCATCACCGCGGACATTCTTTTCAAAGAGCGCTTGTTGGCAGGCACGTTTTATTTATTGCGCAAGTTCACCCTTCGGCATAAGGGTTCAAATATATTGATATAGGCCTGTGGCAGCAATGAACGCCAAGAGCTCTCGGTGGTGTGCGCCATGTGTCCATACCCCTGTGTCAGGCGGTCTGGCAGGGTGGTAAGTGTGGCTTCTAAGGTGTGCCTTGCGGGCCACGTGAAGACCAGGACAAGTTGTTCGGAACTGGTCTAGTGTGGCCTCTATAGCAGGCGCTTGGCAGAAAGGGCAGTTCATGGGAGCAGCCTGGCTGGTGCAGGAAAATTTTACAGCAGGCGTTAACGAAGGCACCCACGCTGATTCTTCTCAGCGCCACCTCCTCACGGCGAATTAAATCGCCGGGAAGGTTTGATCCACACGGTGGAATTATAGTACGCGTGAAGCGGCGAAGAAATTCTTTTGCAGGCATTACGTCATCTCCTGCGGACAACTTTAACATAGCCAGATGATATGTCACTTTCTGGGAAGAGGATGCATCGTGAGTTTCTGTGAGACGAAGCGTAGTGCAGGGAGCCCACACAACATGCACAGGATAAGGATATGTTTGCACAATATTGCAGATATCGTTGATGGTGTCGAAGGTATTAGCTATACTTCGTAATGCTCGGACTGCTTGGCTGGATTCTGTATGCAAGATCAAAATGGTCGGGGGTGCAGCATATAGGCTGTCTGCTATTATAGATAAACCGTCGCGAATGGCAACGAGCTCTGCTATTAGAGAAGGAAGGTGCGTTGCCTCTGTTCTATATGAACATATGTGGCGTATATTGGCAGACTCAGACATTAAAAAAAACATGAACGTGAATTCGCTATTCGAAGGCAGAGGCAAACGACAGGTATTTTGAAGGACTTGAGGCGGCACCTCTTGATGTCTCTGTCCATGTTCAGGGAATGAAGGGTCCTGCCTTCTCGTGAGGTTACGCGTGTACACAGCGACGAGAGCTCCGGGCGCTCGTTGGAGAGCTTCCTTTCCATTTGTGACTGCTCACTTGAAAGGGGCCTATTCAACTCTTTGGGGACAGAAGTTTCAGGCGATGCTACCGGCGCCGTGGTGCCTTTTTCCGGTGCGTTTAGGACGTGTTCCCTACAAAGGCACAAAGCATGCCGCATTACCCTTTGGTTCCTGCTGACAGCGATCAGGGGGAGTTCGCTGCTGTGACACTGCCATCCGAAAGCAATGACCTATCTACCTTTAACGATGAGGGGTTTCTTAACGACCTGGGTCACTGACGAGAATCCGAGGCATGCCATTTTTGCGGCACGAGATGGAGAGCGAGGAAATGCCTGACGACTTTCCATGCAGACGGGGACGTCCTTCCGCGGAAACCTTTGTTTTCTTTCAGTTCCTAGCTATCTGCTCTAGCGAATGAGCAGTTTTGAGCTTCCGAAGCAGGATCGCGCATGAGGATAGAATGATTGACGTATGTGCTTTCCTTTATAAGCGCCAAGTGATGGCACTAATGACGTATATCTGTTTCTTGAGGCCGACTTGGTTCCGCGGTGGCTGCTTCCTTTCCATTTGTGACTGTTCACTTGAAAGGGGCCTATTCAACTCTTTGGGGACAGAAGTTTCAGGCGATGCCGCCGGCGCCGTGGTGCCTGTTTTCGGCGCGTTTAGGACGCGTTCCCTACAAAGGCACAAAGCTACCTTTGGTTCCTGCTGACAGCGATCAGGGGGAGTTCGCTGCTGTGGCACTGCCATCCGAAATCAACGACCTATCTACCCTAAACGATGAAGGGTTTCTTAACTACCTGGGTCTCTGACGAGAAGCCGAGGTATGTCATTTTTGCGGCAGTTTCCTCTCTCCACGAGACGGAGAGCGAGGAAATGCCTGACGGCTTTCCTTGCAGACGGGGACATCTCTCCGCGGAAACCTTTGTCTCCTTAATTCCACAGCTACGCTGTGCAATTCCTGGTTAAGTTATCTCCTCTAGCGAATGGGCAGTTTTGAGCTCCCGAAGCAGGATCGCGTATGAGGATAGAATGATTGACGTGTTTTTCTTTTATAAGCGCCAAGTGATGGCACTAGACGTATACATGTTTCTTGAGACCGACTTGGTTCCGCGATGGCTGCTGCGGCCCCGCCAGTTACAAACAGTGGTGCGAGATACGAGCGGTACCGAGATACCTAAAAAAAAACAAAAAGCCGACAACCATCCCATCACCGTTTCAACACGAGTTTTGCGAAAAAGCGTGCCGTTACTTTTTCATTCCAGTTCTTTCCTTCTTCTCCCCCCCCCCCTCCTTTTAGGAGCGAGACGGCGCCCAGAACGCGGCCGGAGGAGGAGAGAAACAACCGAGCGCGCGCGCGCGAACACGTGCTGGAAAGCAGCGCGGAGCAGACGACAGCACGGTTTTCCACGGCCGGTCTGCAGGGAAAGCGCGCGCACTTTCTTACGGCCTTCTCAATCGCCGCGGGAACAATGAGAACGTTTCTCCTTGAGTTACGCTCTCCGCCGCCGCAAGGGGCGCGACCTGCTCACTGTTCGCTCCGCGTCTGCTTCAGTGACGGCGGGTGGCTTTTGCTTGGTTTCGCGCTGTTGCTCGCGAGTTTCGTGGTGAGTGCAGCCCGAAATGAAAGAACACACAAGGTAGATGCCGTAGCGGCATGTCGTCAACGTACTACGCACGTAAACGGATATAAAAAACACTGTCATTCAGCAAAAGTTCGACAAGCATGACATACATTGCAGCATGGTAGCTACTTTTGTCCATTTTAACACGAATTTTTCCCAAGCGTGTACAAGGATAGGAATAAAAAAAACTGAATGAGCAGTGATCACATCGAAGCTTCTTCAAGGCTAACATGACAGCAACTCACCTGCAACAGCAAAACCGTCTTTCAGCGCTAGATGCGAAACCATTCATGCAGCACCGAAGATGAAAGTAACTTCATAAAAACGTAATGTAAATTGCAAAATGCTTGCATGATATAAAGTATTAGTATAACAGTCAAAGTAAGCGTTGTAGGGTTGAGTTTTAAATGTTATTACGATTCATATATTAGCCAATGTGGGGTATTATAAACATTTTATTAATTTTGCATATAAAAGTTGTTTCAATGAAATTTTTGCATGATATTAAGCTTATTATGAAAACAATCAAAAATGGTTTGATATTCATGACATCACTTGTGCTGGAAGTGGTAAAAAGAGGCCAATAAATGATGGTGATACTCAATGCAGTGACTTACAAATGAGTTCACCTGCTATATCGAAAGTATGCAAGAAACTTCTAAAGCGTTAAATAAGGACACTGTCACTGAAGACTTATTTCAAGCCGTATATAGCGACCCATTGCGGCTCTCTTCGGGAAAGTAAGGTTAATGTGCGGAAGGGAGCGACATCCCAGGCAGCAGACCAACATCGCACCAACCCCGGGCCAACGTCGACAAAAATTGGTACCAACATTGGCGTAACACTGGTTTTTTGAGGAATTAAATTTTTATATATTGGTCCGGCTTATATGCCAATATTGCACCTGTCCTGGCACTGCCAACATAGGCTATCAGCTGGCCGAGCCCCTACTCTCACGTATTGGCATGCCACTAGTATTCATTGCCACATGTGACATTGGCAATAAACTGGCCGTGCCGCTAGTATCACAGATTGGTATTTATTGGCATGCAAGAAGTATTCATCGGCACACGTGGCATTGGCACTGCCACTGTTAAGCCACCTTTAGCCATGCAGTTATTTCACCCTTGCCCTTACTGCTGCCATTTGCTTAACTGTCTGTCTGACAATTGTGGCTTTCTTATGCAGTCCTTTCCCAATACCACCTTGCATGTCATCTCCCTAAGGAGCCATAAAAACCATGTAATTAAATGAGGCAAGCAAAATATCTTCCGAAAACATTTTATTGAGCGCTCATATATCACAAGGACATCAGAGGGCCAAAAAGCAGTGCAGGAGGCATTGGGTACAGGGTTAATATGGGAGAGGCTAGTAGGTGTAATTGGAAACAGGGCACTAAGCAGCACATGACCAGGTAGTGCAGGGAGAAGTGATGGGGTGCAGTTTGCATTGGTCACGATGGAAGGGGCTGGACATGTTGAGCAGGATTGATGCACTATAGCCTTGTAGTGCGAGAGGTGTTGCAGGAATAGGAGGCTGAGCATGGGTGCATTCCAGGGCAGTGTCCACCATGGATGGAAAATGGCAGTGGACTGTGTTGAGCATGGTAGTCGGCAGTGAAGGGTCAAAGCAACGAGTGATGAGGTTGAGGGGGCGGGGGAAGCGCATGGCCCAGGTAGTAAGCTGGACACCCCGCACAAAACAACCAATCAGGAACAGTTTGTTGAGGAGATTGGCCCGTGGGTCTTACAAGTGACACCTGCACAGAAGCCAAGCTTATATCACCATAAGAGCCACACTCACCTTCTCAACAGTTATCCAAACACATATTTGAAGGCTGGGTTCTCTATACGATTGAGTACAAAATACAGAACCCCGCTATAGTAAACTCGCATATAGTAGAAGCTCTGATATAGTAGAGTGAAACTGAAGTCCCAGTTCCTCTTCCATTGGCAACTGTACGTTTTCCCCTTTATATTAAAGATGTTTCTGATAAAAATCGGATAAAGTGCTTCTGGCCATGGCGACGACTCCCGCGCACTACCTAGAATTGCGAGGCCAAGTCTTTTTGTATTTGAAAAGAGAACAATAACCCCGAGTGTTTGTTTAGGTGGCTTTACTACTAGGCTTAGCAGTAGTCAGAAGCAGCCTACTTTACTAAAGCCTTGGAGCCGTGAGGGTAAGCGCGCAGCGCGAAGAAAAAAGTAAAGCTGTCTACAAACATAGCAAGGAGGCGGCGTGTCCCATTCAGAAAGTAAAGGAGTAAAAGTGCAGCAAGAAATAGGGAAGGTAAAGAAATGGGTCAACATTCATTGCAATGTGCAGCACAAATCATGAGGCAGTGGTGGCAGAAAGTGGAGGTGCAGCGAGTACGGTCTTACAGCACTTGAGTGCCATGCGAATTTATCATTTATTGCCCTTTAAAAGACAGAAAGAGCACAAAGGGACACCATGTTCATGCAAGGCTTTAGTTTTTACATGAAATCGAACTTGGTCGCATTCGTTATCACGTCTTCATGCTTCAGAGGTACTGCCACAAGATGTAGATACATTTTATAATGAAAAAATTACACAAAGAGTTGATAAAAACGAGATGAAAGGTATTTAAGTTTTTTTTTTTTTTTTCATTAAGCAACAAGACATGTTCAGCAAGTGCCTATTTAACTTCTAGACAGCACTTTCAGGACCACGTCATCACAGACCACTGATACAGTAAAGACCATAATATAGTAAATATTTTCGCTGGCCCGTGGCTTTACTATAAAGGTGTTCTACTGTATATATATTGAAGGCCTATTGCCACACATTCTTCTTTTAGAGCATTTTGCAACAGGTTTCTGGGCCTGAAAAGGCAGGTAGTATCTTATGACGTAGGGATGATAAACACACATGCAAAATAATATCCATTCAGATACAAAAGAAAGCTATCTGGAAGGAAAAATCTGCTTCCGGCAAACCGATAACTTCAGGTGGATGCTTAGTGTTCATATAGAATTACATTTCCTGAAAATATGATGGTGCAGGCTCCAGAACGTTCAATTTTTAAAAACTTCCTGCAATAGACAATATGGATTACTAAGCATGCAAAACTGGATGATATTAAATAACACATTAAAGAATATTGTTCTGCAGTACACCAGTTACAGGCACACATTCATTACTGCAGCCAGAATAAAGAAATCATTGCCCTGACAGAATCAATCAAGCTATCTTCAATCAGCTAACTGAGGGAGATGTGTACATCGCAGATATTCTCAAGGCTGTGTACGCATATAATATTCTCAAGATAACCGTACCATTTCAAGTTCCAGCTTTTTAGTTTTCACAGCTTTATTGCTTGCTGCATTCTAGTATAAACAATTGCCTTACTTGTAATGTACCAAGGAATAGTTTTCATACAGTGCTAATTATAAAAGGCGCCAGAACAACATTCCTACACACAAGAAAAGAAGAACGGGACAGAGCGCCATTCACAACTGATTTATTGTGCAGAATAAAGTACATATATACCTCACTGCCGGCATATGCGCAAGGAACACATTCAGCATCATGTAGTTTAAGATATGTTCAAGAAACGCATTCTCAGCATTATACAGATTGATCGACGTGTCACTGAAGCACAAATTACCTTTCTTTCCGATATAAAACGCTTCAATTACCTTTCTGGCCATCGTATTGCCACCCCTTGCAAGAATGCGCACATTAGAAAAATATGGTTCACAAGCGCCTGAAGGGCAGGACCTGATATGCTTCGGAATATTGGGGCCATCTTTATTTTGTTCTATGTTACGTTCATGTTCATTAACACATCGGCCGGTTTGTCCGATGTAGGAGCAACCCCTTTGGCACATTTTATGATTTGTCGCCCATGCCTCGTACCACAGCCTCTTTCTCTGAGAAAGCATTTCTTGAACATATCTTATTTTAAACTACATAATGCTGAATGTGTTCCTTGCGCATGTGCCGGCAGTGTGATATATATGTACTTTGTTCTGCACAATAAATCAGCTGTGAGTAGAACTCTGACCCGTTCTTTTCTTGTGTGCGTGCATTGTTTTGGTGCCTTTAATTTATAAAACATAAACACCAACAAGCCCAACTAGAAGTTCTCCTAATCATACAGTGCATGCTTGTTCAGCTAAAATTATTACAGTCAGCCTGCAATGAGCAATTGAGCAAGTACTAAAAATTTACTTTGCATAGACAGGAAAATGTTATGCTAGATCTGAGTGCAACGATATCATACTTCCTTATCAGCTAGCAGCAGCTAATCATATGGCCATACCATCGGCAACCTTCCACGTGCAAGATTATTTTCAGTTAGGCATACATGGGTGATTTTATGTCCAGATACCAGGTGTGGTGCTCGGGCATCTGATTTCTTCAAACCAATTCATAGTAGTTCTTGGTATAGAGAATAGTAATCTGCCTGAATATTTGAGGCCAAATAATATTTTCATTGCTTAAGCACACATTAAAATACCATGTTTGATGTGACTAAGGGATCATAAAAAAACGATACATCCAGCACGACAGTGATTTTTCATTTTCACCCTATCACAAGTTCTTTGAAAAACCAGTTAAATCCTCAGCTAAAACGTTGTTTCGCACACCTTTTATATTTCAACATCTATAAAATGTTGCTATTTTGTGAATATATTTCATTATCAAAATTTCTTAACAACCTCACAAATTATTATTTTTTTTAAATGGACACTATTTTGTACTCAAATTAAAAATAAGATTGTGTCTGGAGAAATGGTATTGTTTGCAGAACAAAACAGCACATATGCAAAAAAGCACCAATATCGCTCAAATTTAATGGGCAATGCACGAACTGAGAGTTCACCTAAAATTACAAGTACAATAGCCCTGTATACATGGACTCGACAGCACCGGGTAGAATCAGCGTTGAGTAAGCAAGGTCATCATTACTCGACCCGATTGTTGTCTACATGAACTCGCTTTCTAGTCAGTAAGTATCGTAGCAGAGCATAGCATCGAGATTCGAAGTTATTGTGCAAGTTCTCACTCGTATGTGATCTCATTGCCTTTTACTATGAGAGCTTCGATTATTTTTTATTGTTGGTGAGCGCTAAAAAGCATTCAATTTGAGTGACGCTCGTCGCCGCTCCAGAGGCTTTTTCATATCCCAGAGTTCCCCATTACTAGACTCCCTGACTGGACAGCGTCTACATGCCTTTAGATAAGCAGGTCAAGCGAATTAACTTACCCCCTGCAAGCGAGTTAACGCGACCCGCTCCGCCGCCTATTTTACTCGAGCCGACTGTGTATACATGAACCCCAAAACTGATTTTTTACTCGACAGACGTACTCGACCCAATTCTGCCGAGTTCATGTACACAGTGGTGGAACGCACATGTAACAAGTGACAATGCTGCTAAGAATCGAATCTATTTTCTTCTGGCTCATCCAGTTTTCTTAAAAAATATCTTGTCTGAGAAAGGAGGATATTTGGAGTTAAGCAGCTAAGCAACACAAGATCCGTATGCTTGCTCTAACGCATGACTCCTCAATGCACTTACAGTTGCAATTTGCTTGGTCATATGGCAGTTCACTAAACCGTCTGACTAGACATGACAATAAAAAAAAATCGCGGGAGTATTTCTACTTCTATTAAGACATGCAAAAGCTTTTTTGTTGTTGACATAGCATTCAGAGACTGCGAGAGTTTGGCAGTTTTATACGTCTTATTTCGTTTGGCAGTTGCAAGGGGATGTAGAAAAAGAAATATGAGTAAGGATTATAAGGGGTGACAACATCCCGAAATGAAACTAATGGACCAATGATGCACACTGCGTATCTTGAATGGCGTCACTGGTAACATCAAACACAGAAAATCGTCCTTGAGTATGACAAATTTGAAGCCCAGGAGGTGAGTTGGCTGTGGGCAGGTAGTTGTAAAAGGGCACTCCCTCTGAGAGGTAGGTGGCAAGTCCACTGCCACCCATTATGGGGAAAGCCCTGGCAAGCATGCAGGCAAAGGTGCACATATATAAGAGCAATAAATGCACAAGCAATGCACCCCTGAATGAGCAGCTGCACTAATAATTTCCTTTTGTCTTGCAGCCTACCCCTCCTGCACTGTAAGCAAGTCTGCTCTGTTTTCCGAACTCAGAACCAACAGAATGTTCTCTATAATTTACAAAATTTGAACGAGTATTTCATGATGATCTCCTTTCTGTAAATGTCTTGACTAGGGTTACAGAATAAATTCATTGCAGCTGCGAATAAAGCGAGTTGGGAGCTAATGGCGAATCTCAATGGCTTGGGGAGAGAATTATTTAGAATTGCCACTTTGAGCAAAGTAAATAGCCTGGTTTAGGTCAAAGTAATCTTACATCTACATGGCTGAAGCCAGTGTAGGCAACCCAGAATGTACAAGCAGTCAGTAACTGCATGTCTGTATGAACAAAGACACACAGTGCAGGCAGCAGTAATGAAGGGAGAGTGGAAAGCAAATAACCTGAGCAATACTGAATGGCTTTCTTTGCAACCTCAATACAGGCTTCCTGCGAATTCTTGTAATGCAAATATAATCAAGTATGCTAAATATTCCATCACCTAAAGCACCTGCACTTCCGTGTTACGCAAATGACAACTACATCGTCCTTTCAACAAGCTATGTCTGTTATTGTGATATTACACCACAGGTTCACTCAATCATGCCTCAACTTGAAATTGTCACATACTGTTGAAATAAAGCAGCGAAATATAGCACCAGCTATTAAAGCACTGCCAGGGACACGCAGGATAATATTTTTTGCATACAGGTGGGCAAGACTTCCGAACAAGTTTAGTCGTGAGCTTTAGCCAGAAAAAGTCATATAGCACGCAATTATATAGCAAAAAGCCAGCAGAGCATTTAAAGCCTTTGTATAATGCAAAACAAAGGGAATGTGTCATACCTACCGAGGCAATGTTTCCTTACACACAGCATGTTTCATGGCAAGGCTCCAAAAGTTGTTTACAGGTTATGCAGCACCAAAATGTTGATGATGTCTGCCTCACATTCAGGCAGCACCCCTTTGATGGCAGATGATTGCTTGTGCAAAAGCAGTGCAATGATACAAGTGGAGCAGCTGGACTGCGGGCATTATAGAGCAATGAGCCCTAAATGCAAGGAAAGAAAGTCTCCATTAAATCGATGCCTCTAAAACATGATAAAAGCATACCACGGCTCTTCTTTGTTTAGTTAATCTATAATTTCCATTGAAAGCTGTCTCAAAAAAATGTACTCATTGCAACCCTATGTTACACATGGTATAACATAGCCGTGCCAGGGCAATGGGGCGATCAGTTAGCATAACGACCGAAAAATGCATACTGATGTTTCATGCAGTCTTGATGCTGGAGCAAAGTGTCACGGTGCAAAGAACAAAATTAAAAGCATGCACGGGCGCCAAACGTGTGCTACACAACCGACGCGACTAGAGGTGTGCACGGACATAAATGTTGAGCCCGACCCTGGCCTCATGCTACAAACCAGAGCCCGGCCTGGGAGTGAAATTGCCTGAGCCCGCCCGGCACTCACACTTAAGGCTCCGGCCCTGCTGGACATGCTATAACAGACCAGTTGCAAAACCTACAAGTCGGCTTCCCTGTGAAGCAGGAATTCGTGCACAGTGGTGACAGAACCTGATTCACGGATAATAGTTAGGTGCAGTACATACATCTACTGCAGTCCACGCTGCTTCGGATGTCCCACGCACAGGCCATTGTCAGAAAAGGTTTTTGGGCATTCTTAACGCTGGAATAAAGGGGCGAGCACTGTCAACCCAGGGGTAAAAAAAGAAAATTTAGAAAAGGGACTCTAACCGGAGAGGGTAATATTGGGGTGACAATGCCCACGCGAATAATACTGTGACTAATGGTGCGGGAATTACCCTACCCGTCAGGCGATGTGCTAGCACTGTACCCAACTATTACCCCAAAGTCTATGCCGCCATTGTGCAGGAATGTATGCCGCACAGGGAAGCTGACGTCTAGTTTTTGCAACTGATCTATTGCAGCTGAAGCAACGATACAGAAAGAAAATCATAGGCGACAATCACTGGCGATGCATCGCGCGGCGACGACGACAACACCTGTCGCTGCCGCTGGTGCACATCGCACAGAGCGAAGAACCTCAGCGACAGAGGCGCGTTTTCAGCCTTGCTTTGTTAGCGCCGCCTCTTTGTTTGGTAAATGAGCACAGTTACGCTATATCCAGTTTCTTGCACTAAACAGCACCACTGATGAAATTTCTTGAAAAGCGTCGAGCCCCTCCCCCCCCCAAAAAAAAAGAGAAAAAGAACGGTCCCAGCGCAGCGGCGTGCCACTATCACCGCCGCTCGATGGAAGCGAACTGGGTGCGGCCTGCTGCGTCGCACCGCCGTCAATGGACAAGCGCGTCCTTGGGGAGTTTGCAGTTGCGCCCGCTATTTCTTGTGAGGGCGCCACTGTTCGGGGACGGGATAACGGCCTAACGTATGATCCATCGCGGACGTGTGATCCATCGCTCCTCCGATTGCACGTGGCTACCGGAAACGGACGGACTGGCGACAGCGGGAGCTTCCGAAGCGTCAAATAGATGAGTTCTTTCTTTTATTACCTTATTTCTTTTTCAGCTGGTTAGGTTAGGTGCAGCCTAAAGAATAGATTTTAGCTCTTGGTCCTAGCGGCCTGGTTTTTCGTGCCGGCAGCTAGGTTTTCTTGGCGTTCATTGTTTAGCTATCTTGTTTAAATAGATATTTTTCTTTCTAGGCTATTGGAATTCGCAGATTTGGTTTTTAACGCGTGTTTGCTAGTCGTGTCTTGTGTCTTCTTTTGGCAATTTGTATATTCTAAGAATTCGTAACAGTTATAGTTCAGTCGATGAGCGCTTAAGATGGTAAATCAAAAGATGGTAAAGTGTACTCAGTGTGAGGCGCAGGTTAATCTCAAAGAAACGCGTTTTGTTTCTGTAGGTGAAGCAGAAGGCAGCGACTTTTTGTGTCGATGTTGCGTACTAAATGCACGTCTAGATAGATTTGATCAAGAAAGGGGCAGTTTAGTGTCTCGTGTGGAGGAATTAGAACATGAAGTACGTTTGCTAAGGACGGAAAATCAGAAAATGCTTGGACAGCTTACTCAGATTGAAAAGAAAGGGGCCGACTTTGTACTTGGAACCAACAAGGACGAACATTCCAATGCGGGCCACGTGGCTGGGGCCAGCACTGGCATTGAAGGCATAAGCAAAGTAGGTCAGGCGGATCCGAACCGTCAGAGTTATTTAGAAGCAGATAAGACGCCGGAAAAAAAGGAAGTAAGGAAGAATGAAAATCCCAGAGATAAGGACACAGATAACCGAAAGCAGGAGCCAACAGTTGGGAGAGGGAGAGAGAAGGCCCAGGTGCTTATCGCCGGAGATTCTAACATGAACAGGTGCAAGCGAGATATCTTGGAATATGTAAGGGGTGATAAGAGAGTGTTGGTTGGAGTCTTCCCAGAGAGAACAATGACGGCAGTGCTAAAAAGAGTAAAAAAAGGCTGTTGAACGAATCCCCAGAGCGCAGTATGGTAATAGTAGCCGCGGGTCTAAACGATGTCCTAAATGGTGACGCTGCAGGAGAGGTGGAAAGTTTAGCTAAGGGAGTTGACGAGATCAGGGAGATAGCACAGCAGACGCAGATAGTTGTATGCACAGTACCAGAGGTGCTAGGATTGAACGGAAATATGGAAAAGGACGTGGTGACAGTTAATCAGGACATAAGAAAGTTAAGCCTGGAGAAGCGGTTCGAAGTGGTTGAGGTAAACAGGGAGGTACATAAAGCAGGTTTTGGTAGGGCTTTTCAGCGAGATGGCATTCATTTTAACAGAAGGGTCGGAGCAGAGATCGGCTGCCGCTTGGCGGGCAGGGCAGTAGCTTTTTTAGGGGGTCCGCGAGGACTCCGTGCACAGAGGTAGTTAGAAGTGAAGCAGAAGAAAGTGTAATAAAGGAGGCTGAGCCCCCAAAAATGGCAAAGAGTAGGTCGAGAAAGAAAAGTACAAAAAGAAATTTAACACTAGGATCAGCTACATAAACATGCAAGGAGGTAGAAAAAGAGCGAAATGGCTAGAGATAGAACAGCAGTTGAAGGATGACAAAATAGGTGTGTACGCTCCTTGCGAGACTCATCTCAGGGATCTAGAAGATCCGCCGTTTATAGAAGGCTACGTCTGGGAAGGGTGCAACCGAACGAGAACGGAAAGAAAGGGTGGAGGCGTAGGTATGTTGATACACCAGGGAACAAATTGGCAAAGAATTAAATTATCTTGTAAAGAACATATCTGGGTTTCAGGAACCATTGCCGGCATAAGGACATGGCTAGGGGTAGTTTATTTAGGAACAGGACACCAATGCAGGCAAGAGAACAGGGATGTTGTTGAATGTCTCAGTGACGATATAAGCCAGTTTGGAAACGGTGCCAATATTATTCTGCTGGGGGACATGAACGGCCACATCGACGATCTGGATGGATACACGGATTGTAACGGGAAGCTAATGCTAGATTTCTGCGAGCGACACGATCTAGTTATAGTAAATAGAGAAACAAAATGTGAAGGCCAAATCACGTGGGAATTCCGCAACAGGCAGACGACCATTGACTATTGTCTAATGTCGCAGGAAATTTATAGCAAGGTCACAAAAATGGAAATAGACGAAGAAGGGGAGTGTAGTCTGGGAAGTGATCATAAACGTATTAGTCTGCAGATGGGGCCCTTGTAGAAAAGAGAAATGGAACCTAGACAAAACGTAAACGCAAAATTAAACGACGATCAAATAGCGCAGATAGCAGCAGACATAGAGGAAGCAATAGAGAAAAGCCCCATGGAAGACTGGGATTATGAACAGGTAGAACTACTCATAAGGAGTAAAATTAAGGAGGTTAAAGCAGCAAACCGCTGGAATGGAAAGAGGAAGCCACGGAGCTGGTGGAATAAAGAAATCAGGGAAGCTATTGAACAACGACGGGCTGCTTCAAGGGAACACCGAATGGCAAAGAAAGCACAGGCTTCTCAGGAGGAAATCGACCAAAAATGGGAATCATATCGACAAAAGAAACTTTAAGTGCAGGCCCTCGTCCAAAGTAAAATAAGACAGTTCACCGATCGCTGGATGGCTGATATACACGATGCCTCTAGAGGCGGAGCAAGAAAATTCTGGAACCATATAAGCTGGCTAGGGAAGAAGAATCAAAGAAAGCAAGGTCGGATTCAAGATAACGAGGGAAATTGTTTAAAGGGGGACAACGCAGTGAACTACATTACATCAGTTATAGCCGAGTCATTTAAGAACGACGATAGGGTAATCTCCGCAAATCAGGAAGCAACACAAGGTAGCAGAATACAAAGCACCTTAGAACTGACCAATCTCAACTGGAAAAAGGCAGAAAAAATATTCCTAAAAACACATCTACAGGAATAGATGGAATTCCGATCAAGCTGATTAATGAACTCAGTCGAAAAAGTAAGGAAACGTTGTTAAAAGCTTTGGAAACAGTCATAGTGAATAAGCAAATTCCGGACAGCTGGCGGCAGAGTAAAATGAATTTGATTTATAAAGGGAAAGGAGAAAGCATGCACATAAAATCCTACAGGCCGATTACCATAACATCTGTAATGTACAGGTTAGCCATGCGGGCGGTGAAATTAAAGGTGCAAGCATGGGTTGAAAGTAACAAGATACCCGGAGAACTTCAGAACGGCTTTTGAAATGGTAGGCGCTTAGATGATTGCCTGTTCGTGCTTACCCAATGCATCGAAATATCTAGAGTGGAAAATAGACCTTTGTATTTGGCCTTCCTGGACATAAACGGGGCGTACGACAACGTAAGCAGGGAACTCCTGTGGAACATATTAAAAGAAGAAGGTAGCGGTTATGAGATAATAGAGTTCCTACAGGAAATATACCGGGATAACAAAGTAGAAATTACGTGGGAAGGGATAAGAAGTACGGAGGATGTCAAAGTATGCAAAGGATTAAGACAAGGCTGTCCTCTATCACCGGTGCTGTTCATGCTTTATATGATAAACCTGGAACGGAGGTTACAAGACAGTAACCTAGGTTTTAACCTGTCATACAGATTAGGTGGAAAGGCGGTAGAGCAGCGCCTCCCCGGTTTGATGTATGCAGACGATATTGTGCTGCTAGCTGAGAGTCTGGAAGAATTGCAAACTCTAGTTAAGTATTGCGGAGACGAAGGGGACGCTCTAGGCTTCAGTTTCAGCGCAGTTAAGTCGGATCTGATGATTTTCAACGGCTCAACTGATCAGGGTCTTAAAATTCAAGGCCTTGAAATACCTAGAGTAGCAGAATATAAATATTTGGGGGTATGGATAAACGAAGGATTGGCATACATTGGAAAGCATGAGCAATCACTTAAGGCCTAAGGGCGAAGGAATGCCGGGATAATGAAGCATAAGGCATTGTGGGGCTACAATAGGTATGAGGTATTGAGGGGTATTTGGAAAGGAATTATGGTGCCCGGACTTACTTTCGGAAATGCGGTTTTGTGCCTAAAATTAGAGGTACAGTCGACATTAGAAACAAATCAGAGATCCGTTGGACGATTAGCACTAGGTGCCCACGGCAAAACTACAAATGAGGCGGTACAGGGAGACATGGGCTGGGCATCTTTCGAAGTACGGGAAGCTCAGAGTAAAATATTATATGAGGAACGCCTGAGGATATTGGACAGTAACAGATGGGCAGGTAAGGTATTGAAATACCTGTACCTAAAAAGCGTTGACTCACAATGGAGGAAAAGAATTAGGAAACTAACTAGTAATATGTTAGTAACAAGGACGGAGAAATAAACAGCATTAAGCAACAGGTGAAAAACACAGAAGGTAAAAATTGGATAAATTCGATGGAAAAAAAAACAGAGTGGAATTATACCGAAAGGGGAAAATGCAGATCAGGAAGGAAGATTTCTTTGATAACTCAAGAGGCAGTGCCCTACTTTTTGAAGCTAGATCAGGGTGCCTTAGAACACGCAGCTACAAAAAGAAGTTTAACAATGGAGATGACGCATGTGCTGTATGTGGAAACTCCAGTGAAACAATTGACCATATTATACTCGAATGCAATGGTATCCATCCGGAAGTTGATGCAGGCGCAATCACTGTTCCTGAATCTCTGGGGTTTAGAGATAACAGTGGCCGGGTGAATAAACCGGCGGTGGAAACTAGCAAAAAACGGCTGGAAGACTGGTGGCTTAAAAGCAGAGAAGTGACATAATGTTAGTAATGTAGGAGCAAAATTTAATAAATAGAATGATGGTTTAGTTAACAATTCTAAATCAATAATTAAGATATATGGAGAAAAATGAGCATGATAGCTACTGCTACCACCCCGTTTCAAAGGGGACGCTCCTATATTCCATCCATCCCACCACGTCGCCGCCTGGGTCGCCGGCTCTGAGCGCGCGGTTTGCTTCCTTTCTGGGCGCGTTCGCCTCGCGTCTGCGTGGTAAACGCAAACTTTTTTGTGTGCGCGTGTGCAAGCATGTTAATGTTGAGACTGGATGCGTTTGTTTTTTAAAGCGAAAGCCATTCTAGGCTCACGGAGCGAAAAACTATGCGCAGAAGCTGTGCCTGTTATCTGTGCGTCGCATCTGTGCACTGGTGTGCCAGTCGCAAAAGCGGACGTGCAAGGAGGGAGATTAGGAATGAGAATTATTGATGGTGATAGGTAATCAATAAAAGTTATAGACATTGATAGAGGTAATGACTAATAATGGTTAATAATGACAAATGATTTGTAATGACCAGTATATCAAACTACGACATGTAATGACCGCAATTGATTAGAAATGAGTAAAAGTGCTTAGCGATGTGTGGTAATGACTATAGCTAGGCATGACTCATCATTACTGTTAATAACAAAATGACCAATATGTGAAACGACATGTAATGACCACTGTTGATTCTAAATGAGTAACGTGCTTAGTTATGAGTGATAAGGGCTACAATGACTACGCAGGCAGACTCATCATGAATGGAAAACGACCAATATATCAAACGACGACTTGAAATGACGAACTGTGGCAAACGATGAGAGGCAAATAATAGAAGGAGGATAGGCTTTCGCCGTCCTCCGCTTAAGAGACATCTAAGAGACGCTCTAATTTTATCCGCTGAGCTCGCTTCAGGCAAAGACAGCAGCGAGGAGTGGAAATGCACTCGCTTCCTCTGAAATGAAAGCGGCGCTGAGGTTAAAAAGTCCAGATGCTGAAGCATAATGCCCTGTCAGCTGCCATTGAATTTGCTACAAGGGAAAGCAGATTGGACTTGTTGGTGATTAATTATCGGTTAACCGTGCAAACAACGTGACGGGAACACAGGAGAAGACGGCACAACCGCGCTAGTTGTGTCGTCCTCTTTTCCTGTGTTCCCGTTACGTTATTTAACCTATTTACTTTTCAGGGCCAGTGAACTAGAATTTTTAACGATGTGTCGTGAAGCAGATGAACACGACGAGGTAGCACCAGAAGCTTTTCTCGCAGGTTATGTTGCGAGGACATATCAGAAAAAGCTACGAAGGGTTTTTTTATATATAAGCATGCAATTTGTTCCAAATTTTGCCGCGCTAGTCTGAGTGGCCTTGTAAGTAAATGAGCCTGTGCATACAACATTTGTTTATACTGTTGAGACTGTTTGAGCCGATGCAACAAAATGAAAAGCCACGTTCCACAGAAAATCCGGCGCCCGCTCTGTCGGTGGAAAGTCGGAAAAAAAAAAACTCTCTGGTAAGAGGCACTTTAGTTGGTGATATGGCCAGACACCTTTGGCGCAATGAGAATACGACATGTTCAATATGGCAGGAGCTGCCAAACCAGAGAGAGTATATAAGATGTAAGGGTGAAATGGGAATTATTGAAAGCGGGACCCTTAGATCCCAAGTCAGGCACACTATACTCCTATAGGGCACATTCGTACGGCTTCGGTAAAGACGGGCTTTATATAGCTATGTGTAGGGTGCTATTTCATATAATGCGGTGGCTTAAGGCTGCATTCTAATGATATGCGTCAGAGGCAGCAATTACTGGATACGGTGAATAAGCAGGTAGCAAAGTGCGGGCACTCTAACGAGGCTCCTCAAGGAGACTTAAGAACCCCAAGTTTTGTTTATCACTACCAGGTTGTTGCTTAATTTATGCGATATTTGGTAATGGTTTTGAGGCGACATGTCAGTCGTGCAAGAGCCTGTTGCAGGAATTACGAGTCAACTGGACCAGTTACAGGTTAATGAAAACCAAGGACAATAGAGGCTTGATGTACCCCGCAAAGGAAGAAATCAAACTTTGCCAGCTTAAGAGCACCTTCATTAACAGGATGATGAAGTCTGAAGAGGTCCGGTGAAGTAGCAAGCTGTATAAACTTTTGGTTTCATCATTATTTTCTCACTGTACACTGTACCTGCAGCTAATCTGTAAAAACAATGATCGTGCCCATGCTAAGGTGCTATGCAAGATATCGTTAAGTTTCTGCCCCCACTGATAGCGAGCTGGGTTGGAAATGTCAACTCAACAGGGGAGCGATGTTATGACATAAACCTCTCTCAAGAAAGGTGTTCCGTCTGCGATTGGTAATTTTCTTCCTTTTTTGTGTGGCCATTAAATAAGCGTACTCGGCTGCTCGCTGAATCTCAGCTGTAGTTGCGCTCTGACGCGTGAACATACTTGTGATCAAAGCTAAGAGTTTCACAACAGCAACACTCGATGCTCGTTTTTTCATTGAAAATTACGAACCAGCAAAATTGTATGGGTTTACGAGCAGCCAAAAAAAAAATAATAATAATAAAAACCTTCGGCGCATATACGTAGCACCTTGAGGCAGACCGGCTCTATCAGGCGCGCTTACTTTGTCCGGTAATGCAAAATGCGGGAAGCCATGACGGATAGCGTTCTGGCGTACAAAGTTTAAGATCTTCAGCTGAGTCGAAGATCCCAGGTTATCATCTAGATTTAACCTAATAAACATCTTCATATTTCCACCGTAAAATTTGTCACAATGAGATAGGAAGGTTGGTTACATGTCGCATTTTCACAGAGGTTGCTCATAGTGGGACATTTTTTATTGGATAGCGATGGCAACTTAGAACAGGTTGATATCAATTTGTTTATAAAAGCTGTATGCAGGAATGAGTAAGTGGTATGAAAATGACACACGGAATTCGCGACATAATTAAGTGGTTATGCATTAGGCTACCATGGTAGCTGAACAGCTTCGAATTGTTCACAGCCGGGTCACATTTTAATGTGACGAACAACTGGATTCGAATCGTAAAACAGCGCGAAAAACGGTATAGACAAGAACGAGAAAGACACGGGAATGTCTACCAACTTGCCCAATTGAACATTCTAGATTCGAATGCAACATCACGGTAATGAGCGCTCTCCAATCGATTGGCCTTGAACCACCGTTACTATAAGTTTTTCGGGGTACACTGCAGTATACATCCTTGCCGAGCAAGCGCTAAGTGCTGACATGGTCACACTAGACATGGGAGTATATACTAATTCTTGTTGCCAAATTGTGTGAAGCGGGGCTCTTATATCCTTAAAATAATAGGCTTCTACCACGCCGACGCCTCCCGCAAAGCGCAGTCAGGCGCAGCTCTCCGCGCGCGGCTGTCCCCGAACGGTGGCGCCGCAGCGGTGGCGACTGGCAGTAGGCGCTTCCCGCCGGTTTCGGGCGACGTAACAGGCCGCACCTAGTGCGCTCTCTTCGAGCGGCCGTGCCACTATACTGCGATGTAGACATGTAAAAGCACTGACGTTTTTCTGCAAAATTAGCAGTATCTAGTCACACTAGCCTTTTTTTTGCATTACTACCCTACCAAGCTTTTACTAAACCGCCTCGATGCGCTCATATATGCCCGGATCAGACGAAATGAGCGTCCGCAGGATTTTCGCTCATACCGGACTAGGGAAACAAACTTTGCATGCAAAAAACAAACAAACAAAAAACAGCGAAGGTGAGAACCCCAAAGCATTTTGCGATTGACTGCCTCGCGAGCCGGTTCCAGCCACATGAGAGATTTTCTAAAAACCCAGAACCTGGGCGACAGCGCCGAGCGGCAATGCTTTAGCGGTCCTCAGCCCACCGCGCATCGTGCTGCTGCGCGACACATGCGGTTAGCGCTTTATCGCACCAGAAACGAGAAAATATGCTTTTGCCCGGACTCCGCCGACTCCGCCCGGGTCATCCGAGGGAAACAGAGCGGCCGAGACAGACGAAGGCTCTACGCCGTGAATATCCGAAGTTGGTTTTTAGGGCCACGATGCCACGCAGTTGTTTACTTTAGGAAATTAGTACTCTACAAAACAGTAACGGTTTAACTTGAAATAAGCTGCAAGATGATCGGGAGCAAGTCGCGCACACTTGAGAACCACTTTTGAAAAGTTAATAACGTCATAAAGAAGCTACAAGAAGACAAACTCCCTAGTACATGGCTTACGCAGCCTGCAGCAACAATGAAATGTAAGACAACGCTTGTAATTTAAAAAATGCTCAATCTAAGAGGCTAATATTTTGCTCCAATATACACAAAGGCTTTATGACATCTGAATGAAAAGATTTCAAAACTTACATGGAATATTTCTTGAAGAGAGAAGCATTTTTCGTGCGCGGTGACACCGAAGGTCGAGCCGAGTGGACGAGTGGCCGTTTAATGGACGAAAGAACGGAGCGCCCTCTTTGAAACAAAATACAACTGTCGCTGTCATGCCGGCTAAGCGATTGTCGCGTCATACTTTGGGCTTTGTAGTAATCGCTTTTTCAGAGCTCGATGGCCTCGGTTTTGTACCCTCCGTTTAGCAAGCGTTTCCTAGATGACAGGACTTGAACCAGCCTTGAACGATGCGCTGCTGCTGCTGCTCATCTATGTAGGGCTCTGTGCCAGCAGCGAAGCGCGTCGTGGCCTTGAGAGACGCCTAGCTGTTTTGTTTACAACACCCAAACCTGTTCAAGTTGTATTTTGTGAATGCTGTGTTCTACTACGAATAGTTTGCTCACTTTTAGCATACCAACGAAAATGTTTTCATACAATAGTGCTCAATCGAGTGGAATATTTCAATCACCCTGATATGGGGATTTGAAGCACGTTTGTTGAAAATTATTGAGCTAAGCATCTCAGCAATCTCAGTACCACGACATGCCACCTCCTTATAAGCTAGTTGCATACGATGCTTAGATTTTTTCTCGTATATCCGCACCGTCAGCATCATTCTATCTGCTAGATTAGTCGTTTGGTGCCCCGATTCATTAGGCGCTTGGTTATTTCTCACAGTTTAGTTTCTTGCGTATATTTCATTGGCCAAGAAAATGCGGTAAAAGCACATTTCTCTATGTAACCTGTTATGAGAGCCGAGAAATGTTTGAAAGAGTCTCTCGCCGTTGCCAATCGTCCATCCGCGACGCCCGATGCACCTGCTGACGGGTGGTGTGGTGGCGATTAAGACGATTGCATTAGCTGGGCTGCTCCCTGCAATGCCTCTCGTACCGCCGTCTCGATCGCAGTCTGTATCAGCGCCTGGAAGTCGAAGGCACTGGGAACGGACACTGCTTCGTTGGGGCTGTCCATGTCGTCGCTGCTTGCCGTTGCAGCGTTCACAGATCCCTTTTCGACGTTAGGCTGCGTCTCGCCTTCGTTCTGTACGCTTTCGTTCATCGAGTGAGCCGGTCGTGATACCTCGCCGTCGTATCCTCCATTCGTTGTCTTCGAACGTAACATCATCGTGGCTTCTCGTGGTCGAATAACTTCAGGGGCACTCGTTGAGGAAGGTAACTGGTTGCAGATCCCACTTCTGAGAAAAGATCTGTAGTCGACACAGTCGTCAAAACAAAACAACGGAACAGATTTATGGTCCCTTCGTTAACAACACTCGCTCGCACGGCGTACAGAACAAGTGCCCGAAAAGGGTCTGTTTCGGTGGCAGCCCGGTCCACTCGGTCCCTCTCCGCACACCCTCTCCCACCAGATGTCTGGGGTCGGAAAGGCCGAGTAACCTGAGAGCTACTTCGCAGCGCAACAGAGCACCACCCGTCGAGTTCGAGGCGGGACCCTGGAGAGTGTCTGCGCGAATTCTGTCCGGGGGCCGAAAGTGCGTGGCGTCTGGTCGACAACATTCGGCCATCCTTTTCTTTTCAACCGCCCTCGCTTGGAATGGGGTTTTGCGTTTTCTCTCTTTTTTTTTCTTACTCGTAGGCCGCTTAGCCCTCGTCGCTTTCGGTGGCTTCTGAAGAGGAATCGCCGCTGGCCGCGGTTCCCAATGTGAAGCGCTTCATCCAGTCCGCCGCCACGACGCCTTCGTAGAATCGCCGGGTACCTGTACTTCGGGGAAGTCTTGCACTTTGTTTCAATCGTTGAGAAGCGTTTCCACGACCATGTACGGTCCCCTGTACTTTGGGCACAGCTTGCGCGACTCTCCCGTTGAATCTGGCTCCCTTTCGATCAACACCATGTCGCCTGGTTGGTAGCTGGGCACTGTGTTTCGTCGCTTGTTGAAACTCTCTCTCTGTTTCTTCTGGTCCTGACGAATATTGCCAATTGCCGTCTGCCGTAGCTTATGCAGGCAGGCGTCAAGCTCCAGTGCGATGGCGTCATCAACTGGGTCTCCTGTCACGTTTCGTGGGTGAAAGTTGAAAAGCAGACTGAATAGCGTCGCTTTCGTAGCTCGGTTTACGGTGTTGTTGATTCCCCATTGCACTTGCGTTAGAGTTTCGTCCCAGTCCTTTCCGTCGCCTCGTTTTGATAAACTGGCAATGGCGGGCGTTATCATTCGGTTGTACCTCTGGACCTGCCCGTTGGCCCTAGACGTGCACTTTGCGTTCTTCAAATGAATTATGTTGAGAGACTTGCAGTACTTCTCGAACTGTCGGCTGGTGTAAGCGGTTCCCTGATCGGTGATCAGTCTTCGTGGAGCCCCGAAAGTAGCAACAAGGTCTCGGAGAAAACCCTTTGCATAGCTTGACGCAGTGCTTCTCAAAGCGCGAATGGTCACAAACTTCGTAAAGTCATCCACTGCCACAATGACGTGCATATTGCCGCTAGTGCTGCGGATAAATGGGCCCGAGTGATCAATATGGATCGTATCGAATGGCACGGCCACATTTTTGATGCTGTGCAGCCTTCCCGGCTTTTTTTTCTGGGAGGAGCTTCTCGATACAAACATTCCAAGCAGCATGAGATGTGCCGTTTTTTGTAACGTCGCATCCTTGGGAACCAATATTTGCTTTCTAGCAAGGCCATGGTTTTGTCAACTGCGAAATGTCCCACATCGTCGTGACACCGTCTCACAATTTGCCAACGTGCCGCTTGTGGCACCACCCATAACAAGCGCTCCTCACCGTAGTTGGATGATTTCCTGAAAAGCACGCCTTCTACCAGGGCGTACTCCTTTCTTATGCGGTGCGCTTCTTTCATCTTCGACGACCCCCTCAAGATGTCTGCGATAGACAGTAACGTAGAGTCTGTTTTCTGTGCCAGCGTCAACCAGTCGTCGTCGATGAGCTCCGTTAGAAAGATATTAATGCTTCTTGCAACATCAATCTCTTCTGCTTCCGAGGTAGGCGCCCTGCTGAGGGCATCAACATGGCGCATTGAAGCTCCAGCGATTGCCTTTGTCGGCTTTTTTTGTTGCAGCTTACGAGAATGAAGGGTTCCGAATATTCTTCTTCCATGCACAATGTTCCCCTTGCGATTTTCCGGTTTTGCGCGATGATCAGCCGAGACTCTGAGACATTCGCTACAGGTAGGCATAGCTCGTACCCTTCGTTTTCCCTCAGTACGCAGCTTGGTACGCATTGGCCGCGTGGCTCGTGCAGCTTTCCGTGGACGAAGATGTCACTGTGAGTAACGTTGTCACTGCCCAGTGCAACGAAGCCGACGTAATTCGGAGGTATGACAACAACCTCCTTTGCCCACAAGTTCACTCGGCGTGGTGGTAGAGCTGGTACAGCTGAGTTGGCCAGAGTCCCGTCCTCATCCTCCGACTCGTCATGCTCCTCGAAAATGCGTACTGTATTTTTGCGGCGCACCACCGTTATGTGCGGCTGTTCGGTAAAGGGTTGCCTGACAAGCAGTGGGACAGCTTGTACATCGTCCCGGAAAATGTGGATCTGGACGTCGGCTGTAGCCTGGTCTACCGTCAATTTCGCTTCAAAGCTGCCCGTTGGCGTCGTTTTTCCCGATCCGTACCCACTGATCGTAAAGGGACGGCTTAATGGTTCGTATGAAAATTTCACCTTTTCTGCTTCTCTCTCCCGCATCGTTATGCATTGGCTTCCCATGTCGACGTATGCCTTAATCGGTTTCCCGTTCACGTTGGCACTCATTAAATACTTCTGATTTGGTACCATGCTGCCCACTGTATCGTTGCTCTCTTGCGCAAGGACAGCTGGTTTCGTCCCGTTGATAGTTGTCGAGCCTTTCTTTGAATAGCAATCCTTAGTCTCGTGGCCCGATTTTCCACAATTTGTGCATCGCGGTTTACGTTGAGGTTTTGGGCATGCTACCGAAAAATGTCCGTATGAAGAGCAATTAAAAAAAAGTGGCTCGCCTTTTTCATTATATTTCCGTCCGGATGCCTTTGCCGATTCGCCTCCGGTGCGAGGTGGACGTTGAGCAGTTGCCGCTATGCAGTCGTTGCCCTCTTGGACGCGGTGTGAATGTCAAGCATCCAACGGCTGATAGAGCGTCTTAGGTCTTGTCTGCTTCATGGTGTCCGTTCTGTCGCAGAGCCGTTTCATGCACTGGACAACTCATCTGGGCTTGCGTAGTTTCGAACGCTGAGGGTCCGCACCAGATCTTCGTCGTTGAGTCCAGTGATGACGTACTCGATACAAGCCGCTTCGCCGATGTTGCAGCGCGTTGCTTTGGCCAGCTTGTCGTAGAAGTACGCTTCAACACTTTTGTGGCACTCCTTCGTTCGTGATTCCATGTCCCGGAATAGGCGTTGGAAACTGGATGCCGAAGGAAACGCCCTCTTCATTTCAGCTTTCCAGTCGGCCCAAGTTCATTGGACATCTGTGAGCCCATCATACCACGTTTTTGCGACACCCTGGAGCTTCGTAAGGGCGAAGCAAGTGGCCTACTGGTCACTCCAACTGTAGGCTGCAGCCAGATTGTCCACTTTGTTGAGCCACGTCTCGACCGTTGGCTGATCGCTCAAAGATGGGTCGAATATTGGCACCAGTTGCGCGCTCGCCGTTGCCAATCGTCCATCCGCGACGCCCGATGCACCTGCTGACGGTTGGTGTGGTGGCGATTGAGACGATTGCATTAGCTGGGCTGCTCCCTGCAATGCCTCTCGTACCGCCGTCTGGATCGCAGTCTGCATCAGCGCCTGGATGTCGAAGGCACTGGGAACGGACACTGCTTCGTTGGGGCTGTCATTGTCGTCACTGCTTGCCGTTGCAGCGTTCACAGATCCCCTTTCGACGTTAGGCTGCGTCCCGCCTTCGTTCTGTACGCTCTCGTTCATCGAGTGAGCCGGTCGTGATACCTCGCCGTCGTATCCTCCATTCGTTGTCTTCGAACGTAACATCATCGTGGCTTCTCGTGGTCGAATAACTTCAGGGGCACTCGTTGAGGAAGGTAACTGGTTGCAGATCCCACTTCTGAGAAAAGATCTGTAGTCGACACAGTCGTCAAAACAAAACAACGGAACAGATTTATGGTCCCTTCGTTAACAACACTCGCTCGCATGGCGTACAGAACACACAGTGCCCGAAAAGGGTCCGTTTCGGTAGCAGCCCGGTCCACTCGGTCCCTCTCCGCACACCCTCTCCCACCAGATGTCCGGGGTCGGAAAGGCCGAGTAACCTGAGAGCTACTTCGCAGAGCGGCAGAGCACCACCCGTCGAGTTCGAGGCGGGACCCTGGAGAGGGTCTGCGCGAATTCCGTCCGTGGGCCGAAAGTGCGTGGCGTATGGCCGACAACACAAACAACATCAACAGCTAGGTGGGATTAAAGCAAACACGACGGAAACCAGCACCGCGGAACTATAATTATTTAGACACAAGATTTCCGAAGCATTTAAAATTGCAAAGGTAACTTGAAAACATCGATTATAACAGCACAGTTAAGGAATACAAATATTAAATGGGCCTGCCAACCACAAAAGCACGTTAATGCGGTTTTCCACAGAATATTTTCAGCCACATGCTAATATGCATCTAATATTGACTAGTAGGTGAAATAGACAAGACGTTGTTGACTAAAGTGTATGGCAATGCATCTGGAGGGACATGGTAACCGAACTGACAGTATTGTCTTGTCCAGCATATGCCATATATTGACCAACGTTAGTGGAGTAATGGCTAATGCTGTTCGATATAGCCATCCTTACGAAATGGCAATGCCAATACCGTTGATATAATGTATGCCAGTGTATATCTGACATTGGCGGGTCATTGTAAGAGAGCTCACATTATTGTCCAGCATATGTTGAATATTGGCCAACATCAGTGGACTGACGGCTAATGCTGTCTGTTATAGCCATCCTTATCAAATGGCAACACCAAGACTGGTGATACGCCGGATATCCAGGCCCATCAATGCCATCCTCGTATAATGGTACCACCGCTATTGTGAGAGCATCGGATATGACGGGCCATTGTTCATCATCATCATCATCAACCTGATTATACCCACTGCAGGGCGAAGGCCTCTCCCATATTTCTCCACTTAACCCGGTTCTGTGCTAGCTGCATCCACTTGGCCCCTGCGAACTTCTTTATCTCATCCGCCCACCTAATCCGCCCACCTAACGTTCTGCCGCCCCCTGCTACGCTTTCTTTCCCTTGGAATCCAGTTTGTTACCCTCAGCGACCATCGGTTATCCTCTCTTCGCACTACATGTCCTGCCCATGTCCATTTTTTCTTCTTAATTTCCGCTAGAATGTCGGTAACTTGAGTTATTTCTCTGACCCACTCTGCACGCTTTCTATCTCTTCATGTTACCCCTACCATTTTTCGTTCCATAGCCCTCTGGGTTGTCCTCAACTTAAGTAGAACTCTCTTAGTTAGCCTCCACGTTTCAGCCCATAGGTGAGTACAGGCAAGATGCAACTATTGTATACTTTCCTCTTGAGCGATACCGGTAAGCTGCTAGTCATAATCTGCCAGTGCTTGCCAAATGCGCTCCATCCCAATCTTATTCTTCTTGTTATTTCCTTTTCATGGTCCGGATCTGCGGTTACTACCTGTCCTAAGTAGACATATTCGCCTACTACTTCGAGTATTTCGCGACCTAATGTAAACTGCTGTTCCTTCCCGAGGCTGTTGAACATTACCTTAGTCTTCTGCATATTGATTTTCAAGCCTACCTTTCTACTTTTTCTGTCTAGGTCATCAATCATTATTTGCAGTTCATCCCCCGAGTTGCTTAGCAAGGCAATGTCATCAGCGAATCGCAGATTACTGAGGTATTCTCCATCTACCCTTATCCCTATCTGCTCCCATTCCAAGTCTCTGAATACTTCCTCTAAACAAGCTGTGAATAGTACTGGGGAGATTGTGTCTCCTTGCCTAACACCTTTCTTTATGGGAATTTTGTTACTTTCTTTATGCAGAACTATGGTTGCTGTGCAGCCACTATATATATCTTCCAGCACTTTCACGTACGGCTCGTCTACCCCCTGATTTCGCAATGCCTGCATCACCGCCGAGGTTTCAACTGAGTCAAATGCTTTTTCGTAATCAATGAATGCTATGTATAAGGGCTGGTTTTATTCCGAGCATTTTCTATCACCTGATTAATGGTATGGATATGATCGATAGTAGAGTACCGTTCCCGAAACCCTGCTTAATCCCTTGCTTGATTGCAGTCTAAGGTTGTCCTGATTCTATTAACGATTACCTTAGTAAACACCTTATACGTTGTTGTTATCATTATAATTAGGCACGACCAACATTGGTTACCAATGGAATCCTCAGGGCCAGTGTTGGACATGTTATAGGATGGTACAACCAATACCAGGCATAAGATGGCAGCACTGGGCCTACATAGGGCTGATCTCTGCCAACTCACTGACAATATTGGCCCGGGCTCTTGTGCTGCCTGGGATATGCTAGATGCGAGGGCCGTAACAGCTATTATCACATGACTATACATTCTCAAGCCGAATGTTTCATCCGAGTGCAAAATCAAGGCACCTTGCGTCGATGCCAAAAAAAGTCATTTCTGATATTCCGCAATCAGTAACCGAGGAACTGAAGGAAGTGATGGCATCGCCAGTCATCCCATTTCCCACTGTCACATATTCCAGTTTACCTTACGTCGATGGATACATTAAGTTAATCAACTTCGGAGGTGACGCTTGCGCTATTCTTCTTAAACCTAGCGAAAGAAGCAGCCCCATGTAGTATACTCTTCTACGAGGACGATATTCTCGAGAATATTAACGAATTAAGAATATTAACGAGAGGCCAACTCGTTATATGCATAAGCCGTGCAGGAAGATTTTGAGATTGAATTGTCTAGATGCAGGTCGCATTTTGATGAATTGATGAATATGTAGTGCAATGTGTAATTTTGAAGGGTAATTGTTTTATTGTTCGCCGCTCTTATTAGTTCTGCTTAGCTGTTTATGCCCATTTCCTTGATTAATAGTAGTCGGAAGACTACATATATATCTTCGGTCTTTCAACCCACTGATATGTTTTGAACGAAGCTAGAACAGCCCACTCCACTAGAAAAGGGAACTCTGAATATGAGAGGCGCCATGCATTTTCGCCGGTGCCTCTTTTGAAGTAAATGAAAACGGTAGCGGTTGACATAATCTCCACCCAACAGTTCACCATGCACTCACGTCAGGTCGCGCTACACCTGCTTACAACATTCAAAGGCACATTCCATAACGTGGTAAATATATTTCTGTACAAAACGTAGGGGCAAAAAATGTTGAAGTGTAAAGCCGAAACCACATGGAGCGTTTTTCGCGAGCGAAAAACGCGACGCGCGGCAAACGGCCGCGTTGCCGCCGACGCGCGAGCACCCGCACGAGAACAATTGAGCGGCGGTGTCGCGCCGCGTTTTCCGGGTTGCCAGACCACATAACTTCCAACACGATGAGGTATCTCTGTTACCGCATATATAATATGCCCTTTAAATTGCAGGACACTACGATAAAACGATCAGCGTGTAATTATACAGCGACATTTCCTCCAAAGTGTATTTATCAAACTTAATTTCGAACAGCAACATTGCGTGCGAAACTGCGACTATGTTCCTTCCACATGCTGAGCGGCCGCTGCTAGCCTGCTTGTTTACAACTGCTGCGTAGAAAATGGAGTGTTGGTCGCTTGAAACCGAGCAGAGGAGACGATTGCTGCTATTAAGGGGGATGCTGATATTGAAGCAAGAACAAATGCGCATCAGGAGGTCGATTTGGGTGCGACCTGCGTGGCTGAGAAGAAAACAAGAGAGCGAGTACCATACACTGGTAATGTTATTTCAAATTTGTTTGCCAGCATTAGCGATGAGAAATGAAGCCCTGAAGCTTATGTGTTAGTTATGTGCAGTTTCAGGTTATGCGGGAACAGGATCCGGAGCTGTTCTTCAAATATTATCGAATGACCCCCGAACTCTGACTTCATTCATGGCCATGTGCGGGAAAGACTCACGACAATGCACGTCGTTCGGGAGCCCATCGCATCTGGCGAGCGTCTGGCTATGACATTAAGGTAACTTAATGGCATGAATATATGTACGGACGAGTGTAATGTGGACTTTGTGTGCTTGATTATTTGGCGCCCGCACATTTTGTACAGCGAGGTTGCCCAGCCAAACGCGTATGTAATATGCAGGTATAAATCAGATATACGCAACACATTGGTGTGATATCGATGCTTATGGTATTTCGTTTTTAAATTAAATAACGTAATTCTGCAGGTAAAGAACCCGATCAAAAGCACGGCTTAAACATTTTACATATTCCATTATGCCCTTAGGCAATAAACAACGTTAGTAAAAAAAAACGCACTGCTTAAGAATTGCAATAAATAATGCTTGAATGACCTATAAAAATGTGTTGCATGGCCTTGAGCATGATTGCTGTTCTGAAAAGATATCTCTGCAATAAATGGACGTTTATTGATACTTTGCAATTCTGGGCACGCGACAGGTATCTATGTTCAGGTAATGCCATTGTTAACATTGCCAAGGACTTCCGCGTCGGTCTGGAGACTGCACGAGTAAGTGCTCCACTTGACTCTCTAAGTGCTGTGGGATGATCTTGCTCCTCAGTATATAAAGGTGCGTCATTTAAAATAATACACGCCGTTGTGCAATGACAGTCCGCCTCTTTGAAGACCCAGGCTATTTTTTTAAGATTCTGTGTAGTTATCTAGACTTGATGAAATCCTGTGGTGGCTTTTCCTTGAGGCACAACTGTTGCCAAAACTGTGTTTAACTATTCCATGCAATTTACTGTGGATTGTATTCTTGCAGCCTCCAAACGAGCAGATGTGGCGCAACATTGCTGATGGATTCTGGAAGCGGTGGCAGTTTCCGAACTGCCTTGGATCTGTGGATGGCAAGCACGTTCAGATTGTGGCACCTGCAAACTCTGGCAGCCTCTACTACAATTATAAGGTAAATGACACATTAGTAATTAATGTTCCTATGGTTTGATGTAGACGGACAAATTGTGGTGTTCAACCTTGTACATATAGGCGCATGATTGTACATGTTCAAGCACTAACAGATTCCCTTGCTTGAATATAAATTGTTTTTAGCCATTGATATTTTCTATGTCTTAGTGCTCCCTACTATCCAATTTCTTTTTTACATTTCTTGCGGCCATGTTTATTGACCGAAAGTGCCTTTTTGTGCTTATTTGTTACAGGGCACATTTTCGATCGTGCTTATGGCTGTAGCAGACAGTGGATATTTGTTTCGCCTCATCGACGTTGGGGCTCCTGGCCGCATAAGTGATGGAGGCGTCTTCAAACGCTCTCCAATTGGCCGACAACTGCAAGCTGGTCTGCTGCAGCTGCCTTCACATTCACAGCTGCCTGGCTCCAACAAAACACTCCCGTATGCCTTTATAGGGGACGAGGCCTTCCAGTGGCGAGAAGACTTTATGAGACCATTTCTTGAATCTAGGGAAGACCCAGCTGAACGAATATTCAACTACAGTCTGAGCCGTGCACGGTGTGTCTGTATTTTCCATTTCCTCTTGAAAGGGAAAGTGCATCATTTTCAGCTAGTGTTTATTTTGACGTCATAATTATGCTGTCACGCACAGCAAGTATATTTGTATGAGTGTAACGAAGTGGAAACTTTGGTAGATAACTAGGCTGGTTCTGTGTTCATCCGCGCTAAATAATAGGGGAGCAGTGGGCAAAAACATCTACAGGAGAATAGATCACGCAGATGGAATGTTTGGGCGGGCTGTCTGTTCTTTTTCTGTGCGTTGCTACCCCTCCTTTCCCCCTTTTATTCACTATGAGAACACCGAATAGCTAAGCGGTAGCTTGAGAAAGCTTAGCAAGTATTACTGAAAAAGCTGAGACAGAAAAAGTTGTGGTTTCAACATTACACTATACCTCTCACCTAATCGCTACAACGAATTGCCTATTTCCCTTTGTCTGTAATAAGCGGTTTAAGACTCGATTTCCTGCTTTTTTATTGCCGCGACAAATTTTCTTTCCCTACTGCACAACTCCAAACTTATTTCCCTAGTTGTTTACTTGCCGCAACTAAAAAATTATTTGCACATGAAAGTCTGATTTTTGTCGTTTGAAGGACTCATCTTGTGAATGCGTTTTCCGTCTTTATTTTTTGCAGGAGATGCGTAGAGAATGCCTTTGGCATCCTGCGGGCACGATTCAGAATCTTTCGTGGCCCCATCAACCTAAGTTCTAAAAACGCCAAATGGGCTTTGAAGGGAGCGTGCGTGTTGCACAATTTCTTGTGCATGGAGTCCGATGGACGCTCTTCGTACAGTCCAGTTGGATTTGCCGACCACGAAGATGTATATGGCAATATAATTGACGGTACGTGGAGAGCATCAGTTGAGACAGATTCGGCCACATTTGGCCTGCAGCCAACCCATGCACGGAAGAGTGCTCAACCAGCGTTGCAGGTGCGCAAACAGTACGCTGCACACTGAGTGAACGAAGGAAAAGTGCCCTGGCAATGGAAATTATTGGAAATTGCTGAACCCAATTGTGAGGAAGTGCAAAAATAGTGCCTCACTTTTGTGGAACTAATTCTTGGAAAACGATGTGAGACGTCAGAAGAAAAATTGTATTGTAATATGTTTCTTTAATTTCTTTTTCAAAATAAACTGAGAACTCGCCATTCTTCTCCACTCGAGGCATTATTCATTGTCCACATAGCGAGCTGCAACTTAAAGAAGTTCCATCTCGAACTGTCCTCGTAGACACTGTGGGCCCCGTCTGTGTTTGTCCCCCATGAAAACCCGAACAGTTTTGAAGCGTCGGCTCGTTGTGAAGCCGATTCTCCCAAGATTCCTATTTCTTTCTCGAAAGCCTTTTCTTGGCCTCTTTTCTTTTTTGTGGCCGACATGATGTGCTGCTGGCTGGTGATGGAGCTGATATGGGGCTGGAACATCCACTGCCACCCTCTTGTGTAGGGGTGGTAGAAAAGCCGGAAGCGCTCAGATAGGCTTCAGTGGCAATGGTACCGGGTCTTTCAGTCTGGAGACACGCGGCGCTCGTTTCGTTGAACGGGTCCACGTCTTGGATATCTACGAGGTTCCCTTCCGTTCTGCATGAATGATAAACATTGCAAAAGCACAATATTGCAACATTTTTGTAAAACCAACACGACTTGTAGCCCAGAAATTTCGCAACTTGCCTGAAGCTGATTATTATGAATAAAAATGAAACATGCAGAGAAATGAAGCGCAGGCTACTGCGAACACTTCGACACCATTACAAGCAGGAGTAATTTAACTGTACACAGTGCACTTCAAAAGTACATTTTAAGCACATATGATTGTTTAATGTGCATGATTCGAAAGAAGTACTTACTCGGGGTATTCCATCTTGTCAAACAGAAAAAGCAATTGATTATAATGCGGCCACCGCACGGTGACGGCAGTGTCCGCGCCGGCGCCACTTTTCGAAGATGCCGCTTCTTTTCGTTTTTTTCATGAAAGTATATCGCAGAGACTTCCACCGCTTCATCACTTGCGTCACTGTAAAGCAGTACAAAGTGTTACTCGGAGCAATTACACATACGCGCACGCAGGAAGGTAATGCAACTTCTGAAATGTATTGTACAAATTTATTTTCCGCGGAAAAGAAAAAAAGGAACTCGAGAAGCCTGCATTAGTCCGCGCTAGCTTTTTATTGTTGGGATTTTCTTACAGGCAAATTCATGTGAATCAGAGCCCACGAAACAACGCAGCTTGCAATGATCAAACTTGTTCTCTCGCAAATAAACGAAGGAAGTGCGGCGGCACGCTCTGTGCCAGCCAGCGTATGAAAACGAAGTGTACGAAAACGGCGCGTAAATATGCCACGCTCACATGCAATTCGAGACGTATGTGCATACATTGAACAAGTAGGGAAGTAAGATAACCACATCACGCATGCACAAATTTGGTACATACCGTCTGCGTTGAGGGCATCTGCTATGATTCTCCAAGCCTGGTCACGTTTTATGCTATTTTTATAATTTCTGTCGCGTATGTCCCACAAGGCGCGACGCTTTTCAACTTCGGTAATTAGGGCCTCGTCGAAGGTTGTTTTGTTCATTTTGGTCGAACACTACGCGCGAACACGATACGTGAAGCACGCGGACGCGCGCAGCAGCTTTCCCGAGGAAACAACAAAGTTCCGCCAAAAAGGTTCCGCCGAGGATGGATGGATGGAATATAGGAGCGTCCCCTTTGAAACGGGGTGGTAGCA
>JAJIZL010021566.1:129689-172041 GCA_023969395.1 Amblyomma maculatum
CTAAACCCCAGAGCTTCAGGAACAGTGATTGCGCCTGCATCAACTTCAGGATGGATACCATGCATTCGAGTATAATATGGTCAATTGTTTCACTGGAGTTTCCACATACAGCACATGCGTCATCTCCATTGTTAAACCTCTTCTTGTAGCTTCGTGTTCTAAGGCACCCTGATCTAGCTTCAAAAAGTAGGGCACTGCCTCTTGAGTTATCAAAGAAATCTTCCTTCGTATCTGCATTTTCCACTTTCGGTATAATTCCACACTCTGTTTTTTTTTTCATCGAATTTATCCAATTTTTACCTTCTTTGTTTTTCTCCTGTTGCTTAATGCTCTTTATTTCTCTATCCTTGTTACTAGCATACTTACTAGTTAGTTTCCCAGTTCTTTTCCTGCATTGTGAGTCAACGCTTTTTAGGTACAGGTATTTAAATACCTTTGCTGCCCATCTGTTACTGTCCAATTTCCTCAGGCGTTCCTCATATAATATTTTACTCGGAGCTTCCCGTACATCGAAAGATGCCCAGCCCATATCTCCCTGTACCGCCTCATTTGTAGTTTTGCCGTGGGCACCTAGTGCTAATCGTCCAACGGATCTCTGGTTTATTTCTAATGTCGACTGTACCTCTGATTTTAGGCACAAAACCGCATTTCCGAAAGTAAGCTCGGGCACTATAATTCATTTCCAAATACCCCTCAAAACCTCATACCTGTTGTATCCCCACAATTCCCTATGCTTCATTATCCCTGCATTTCTTCGCCCTTTTTGCATTAAGTGATTGCTCATGCTTTCCTATGTATGCCAATCCTTCGTTTACCCATACCCCCAAATATTTATATTCTGCTACTCTAGGTATTTCAAGGCCTTGTATTTTAAGACCCTGATCAGTTGAGCCGTTGAAAATCATCAGACCCGACTTAACTGCGCTAAAACAGAAGCCTAGTGTCCCCTTCGTCTCCGCAATACTTAACTAGAGTTTGCAATTCTTCCAGACTCTCCGCTAGCAGCACAATATCGTCTGCATACATCAAACCGGCGAGGCGCTGCTCTACCGTCTTTCCACCTAATCTATATGACAGGTTAAAACCTAGGTTACTGTCTTGTATCCTCTGTTCCAGGTTTATCATATAAAGCATGAACAGCACCGGTGATAGAGGACAGCCTTGTCTTAATCCTTTGCATACTTTGACATCCTCTGTACTTCTTATCCCTTCCCACGTAATTTCTACTTTGTTATCCCGGTATATTTCCTGTAGGAACTCTATAATCTCATAACCGATCGATACCTTCTTCTTTTAATATGTTACACAGGAGTTCCCTGCTTACGTTGTCGTACGCCCCGTTTATGTCCAGGAAGGCCAAATACAAAGGTCTATTTTCCACTCTAGATATTTCGATGCATTGGGTAAGCACAAACAGGCTATCATCTAAGCGCCTACCATTTCTAAAGCCGTTCTGAAGTTCTCCGAGTATCTTGTTACTTTCAACCCATGCTTGCACCTTTAATTTCACCGCCTGCATGGCCAACCTGTACATTACAGATGTTATGGTAATCGGCCTGTAGGATTTTATGTGCATCCTTTCTCCTTTGCCTTTATAAATCAAATTCATTTTACTCTGCCGCCAGCTGTCCGGAATTTGCTTATTCACTATGACTGTTTCCAAAGCTTTTAACAACGTTTCCTTACTTTTTGGACCGAGTTCAGTAATCAGCTTGATCGGAATTCCATCCATTCCTGTAGATGTGTTTTTAGGAATATTTTTTTCTGCCTTTTTCCAGTTTAGATTGGTCAGTTCTAAGGTGCTTTGTATTCTGCTACCTTGTGTTGTTTCCTGATTGGCGGATATTACCCTATCGTCGTTCTTAAATGACTCGGCTATAACTGATGTAATGTAGTTCACTGCGTTGTCTCCCTTTAAACAATTTCCCTCGTTATCTTGAATCCGATCTTGCTTTCTTTGATTCTTCTTCCCTAGCCAGCTTATATGGTTCCAGAATTTTCTTGCTCCACCTCTAGAGGCATCGTGTATATCAGCCATCCAGCGATGGGTGGACTGTCTTATTTTATTTGGACGAGGGCCTGCACTT
The DNA here is from genome assembly GCA_023969395.1 of Amblyomma maculatum. NCBI lineage: Eukaryota > Metazoa > Arthropoda > Arachnida > Ixodida > Ixodidae > Amblyomma > Amblyomma maculatum. The sequence goes on from JAJIZL010021566.1 coordinate 131,777, forward strand.
GAAGTTTCTTTTGTCGATATGATTCCCATTTTTGGTAGATTTCCTCCTGAGAAGCCTGTGCTTCCTTTGCCATTCGGTGTTCCCTTGAAGCAGCCCGTCGTTGTTCGATAGCTTCCCTGATTTCCTTATTCCACCAGCTCCGTGGCTTCCTCTTTCCATTCCAGCGGTTTGCTACTTTAACCTCCTGAATTTTACTCCTTATGAGTAGTTCTACCTGTTCAAAATCCCAGTATTCCATGGAGCTTTTCTCTATTGCTTCCTCTATGTCTGCTGCTATCTGTGCTATTTGATCGTCGTTTAATTTTGCGTTTACGTTTTGCCTAAGTTCCATTTCTCTTTTTATCAAGGGCCCCATCTGCAGACTAATACGTTTATGATCACTTCCCAGACTACACTCCCCATCTTCGTATATTTCCATTTTTGTGACCTTGCTATAAATTTCCTGCGACATTAGACAATAGTCAATGGTCGTCTGCCTGTTGCGGAATTCCCACGTGATTTGGCCTTCACATTTTGTTTCTCTATTTACTATAACTAGATCGTGTCGCTCGCAGAAATCTAGCATTAGCTTCCCGTTACAATCCGTGTATACAATCAGATCGTCGATGTGGCCGTTCATGTCCCCCAGCAGAATAATATTGGCCCCGTTTCCAAACTGGCTTATATCGTCACTGAGACATTCAACAAGATCCCTGTTTTCTTGCCTGCATTGACGTCCTGTTCCTAAATATACTACCCCTAGCCATGTCCTTATGCCGGCAATGGCTCCTGAAACCCAGATATGTTCTTTACAAGATGATTTAATTCTTTGCCAATTTGTTCCCTGGTGTATCAACATACCTACCCCTCCACCCTTTCTTTCCGTTCTCGTTCTGTTGCACCCTTCCCAGACGTAGCCTTCTATAAACGGCAGATCTTCTAGATCCCTGAGATGAGTCTCGCAAAGAGCGTACACACCTATTTTGTCATCCTTCAACTGCTGTTCTATCTCTGGCCATTTCGCTCTTTTTCTGATCCTAGTGTTAAATTTCTTTTTTGTACTTTTCTTTCTCGACCTACTCTTTGCCATTTTTTGGGGGCTCAGCCTCTATTATTACACTTTCTTCTGCTTCACTTCTAACTCTGTGCACGGAGTCCTCGCGGACCCCCTAAAAAAGCTACAGCCCTGCCTGCCAGGCACCAGCCGATGTCTGCTCCCACCCTTCTGTTAAAATGAATGCCATCTCGCTGAAAAGCCCTACAAATACCTGCTGTATGCATCTCCCTGTTTACCTCAACCACTTCAAAACGCTTCTCCAGGCTTAAGCTTCCTATGTCCTGATTAACGGTCACCACGTCCTTTTCGATCTTTTCGTTCAATCCTAGCACCTCTGGTACTGTGCATACAACTATCTGCGTCTGCTATGCTATCTCCCTGATCTCGTCAACTCCCTTAGCTAAACTTTCCACCACTCCTGCAGCGTCACCATTTAGCACATCGTTTAGCCCCGCGGCTACTATTACCATACTGCACACTGCGGAATTCTTCAACAGCCCATTTTTACTCTCTTTTAGCACAGCCCTCATTGTTCTCCCTGGGAAGGTTCCAACCAACACTCTCTTATCACCCCTTACACGTTCCAAGATATCTCGCTTGCACCTGTTCATGTTAGAATCTCCGGCGATAAGCACCTGGGCCTTCTCTCTCCCTCTCCCAACTGTTGGCTCCTGCTTTCGGTTATCTGTGTCCTTATCTCTGGGATTTTCATTATTCCTAACTTCTTCCTTTTTTTCCGGCGTCTTAGCTGCTTCTAAAGAACTCTGACGGTTCGGATCCGCCTGACCTACTTTGCTTATGCCTTCCATGCCAGTGCTGGCCCCAGCCACGTGGCCCGCATTAGAATGTTCGTACTTGTTGGTTCCAAGGACAAAGTTGGCCCCTTTCTTTTCAATTTGAGTAAGCTGTCCAAACTGTTTCTGATTTTCCGTCCTTAGCAAACGTACTTCATTTTCTAAATCCTCCACACGAGACACTAAACTGCCCCTTACTTGATCAAATCTATCTAGACGTGCATTGAGTACGCAACACCGACACAAAAAGTCGCTGCCTTCCGCTTCACCTACAGAGTCAAAACGCGTTTCTTTGAGATTAACCTGCGCCTCACACTGAGTACACTTTACCTTCTTTTGATTGCACATCTTAAGCGCTCATCGACTGAACTATAACTTTTACGAATTCTTAGAATATACAAGTTGCCAAAAGAAGACACAAGAAACGACTAGCAAACACGCGTTAAAAACCAATTCTGCGAATGCTAATAGCCTAGAAAGAAAAATATTTATCTAAACAAGATAGCTAAACAATGAACGCCAAGAAAACCTAGCTGCCGGCACGAAAAACCAGGCCGCTAGAACCAAGAGCTAAAATCTATTCTTTAGGCTGCACCCAACCTAACTAGCTGAAAAAGAAATAAAGTTAATAAAAGAAAGAATTCATCTATTTGACGCTTCGGAAGCTCCCGCTGTCGCCAGTTCGTCCGTTTCCGGTAGCCACGTGCAATCGGAGGAGCGATGGAACACGCGTACGCACCACACGGCTGTCAACTGTCAACGCGGATGCGCGGAGAGCAGAGCCATCTGTTGGCAAACCAAGAAACCAAAATGACACGTGACTGCACGCTGATTGGTGGACGCCGGCCGTGACGTCAGTGGACGCGCCGCGCGAGGCATTTTTTTCTACGAAGCGTAGAACCACGCGGTGGCGCGATTTCGTAGTGGGAATGGGTACTAGTGGGAACGCGTCAGAATGACGCGCGCGCCCCATAATCCGCGCGGCAATCTCGCCCTAAATCGCGCCATGCGGTTCCGGCTTAACCGAAGCTTCATTCGACCGTGCACGGCCGCACTGACGAAGGCGCGCACGTGCGCGAGCGGATTGTTGACTGTATTTTATTCCTCGTACACGATAAATGTTCGATGCTGATTACGGCCTTTGTATAAACCATAAGGGGCGAAATGTCAGGACCTACAGGTTGCAAATGACGCGGGCGGAGCTAAAAGCGAGCACGCGTTTCCCTTGCGCGTGAACGGCTGTAGCGGAGGAGCCGCAGTGGCGTGGTGGCGACCCCACCGAGGCGCGGCGGGCGGTGGAAACAGACCCCATTGGAGAGGCCGTAAGAGAAGAGAAGTGCGCTCTGCCTCGAGACCGACCGTGGCTTTTCGATGTGGCAAGGAGCAGACGACGCGGCCGCGCTGCGCGGAGGTTTTGATGGGGTTTCCATGGTGGGCGCTGACGCAAAGTAAATTAAGGGGCTATAACGCAAAGAGTGGCGCAGCGCCCCCTGGCCCAGATTTTCTCCCCTGTCTCTCCTCCCCTTCGGTTGACAGGTGTCCTCTGCACGTGTATGCGTCTTCAAGTCCATTGGGAAACAGAACAGGGCATCGGGACCCATGCCTTTGTTACTGCTGCTGACCCGAGATGGGGCTTGTTTGCCGCTGCCTGCGGCGCTGGAGAGAAAGAGAAATGTAGTTGCTCGCCGAAATCCTTCTTTGCTCCTCGAAGCTCGAAGAGTCGGGGGTATTCGAAAGATAGAAGCCGTGCGTGTCTCTGGCCAACCGCCCCTTCCGTAGTTATAAAAGTTAGTTTTCTTTGTGTTACCGAGCGCGTCCCCATGTCGTCAGTCCATCTTTCAGCAAGATTCGTGGTCGCATGATTCAATTCAGCATATATAAAGCTATTTAATATTTTTATTTTTATTTATAGATGCCGTAAGCCTTTACAGGCTCATACAGGAGTGTGTTACTAAACAAAAAATTCAGAATGAAAGAAGAGCAAAATTACAGACTGAGAACAAATGGAAGCGGGACAGCGCAGTAACCAATCCATAGTACAATTGAAAAAAAAAAACATACGAAGAAGAGAAACACGCAAAACACAGTCGTAATGAACAGCTGCATAATCAGTCAGTCCTATTCCCACAGAAGTGCCCTAATTTTAGTTTCAAATAAATCAACAGAATGGGCATTGACAATTTCTTCTGGGAGGCGGTTACATGCTTCAATAGCACAGAGAAAGAGCGAGTATTTAAATGTGTCAGAACGCGACAGAAAGGATCTGATGCATCTGTGATGATTATTTCTATGTGAATGCTGAAAGGGCGGCATGATGTACTTCGTTTTATCTATGTTTATACGCCCGTGATAAAGAAGAAAATGCAACTTCATGGCAGAGACATGTGGTGCTGATATTAAAGTTGGAACGTTTGCTTGATTGCGTAGTGCAGTGACGCTGTCGTACGGCGAGTATCTGGAATAAATAAAACAGAGTGTCCTGCGCCGTATTGTTTCTTGTTTATCAACGAGATGGGATTGGTTCGGGGACTATACGATACCACCATACTCAAGTATCGGCTGAACGAGGGTTTTAAAAGCAGTATAATTTGACACGAGGTGGTGCTGTAGCCAATTGCCGACGCAAGAAATAGAGCTGGGGCCCTATTCTCCACACACATGGCCGCCGTTCGGCGGCATTTGTTTTCTCTGATTGGTTCTCAGAACAGCCATGTGTTTCAAATTTGCGGCGCGAATTTTCGGTGTGTCGAACTTGATTTTTGCGGTGACGTAAAAATGACGTGAGCGTGAAAATGAATTTGTAGCAGCGGTATTATGATGCATGGAGGGTATATATAAGTAACTGTGGAGGGAAAACTGAAGCATCTATGATAGAAAGGAAAGCACTTGCGCTTGTATTACGAATGAGCTGAGATGAACCGTCCACTGTCAAGAGCCGACTCCTGAATTCTGATTGGCTGACGTTGTGTGGCGGGAAATACGTCATTCATAAACATTTATGATTACGTCAAAATGTCGTTTCATTACGCAAAGAATGTTCTGCCGTTGCTGTAAATGACCAAAGTTGAGCGCTGCATATTGAACCACTTAAAGCAGGTGCGAAAAAAACATGGCGAATTCGACGTGCAGTGTAGGCGGCTGTTAGCTCACCGCAGTTTGGTAGAGAGTTTGGTGGGTGGCAAAGTAAGCTGACACATCTTGTTGTAATTGCAGAAAGCACTAAAACGACATCATAAGGGAACTTTCCAGCTGTGTCATCTTTTAGAAGATTAATAATGAAGACGCAGATTTAAAGCCGCACGAGTGTCGTAGCTACCCTCCCGTTGCAAATGCTTTGCTCTTATAGAGAAACCATCGATACGCGACGTCGTTGCCAAGCGCCCCAATGCGGCCCGCTAACTCAAGAATAGACCCCTTTCGTAAATGTTAAGTCAGCTTCACCTCTATGCTGCATTCCCCTCTAATGGCGGAACAGTAATGTATTGAAACATTATATTATGGCCATAATTCATATCATTTATGCATCAGAACATATTCGCATAATTGCTCTATTACCACTACATGCATCTGTGTAGAAGCAACATGCGATTTCAGGTCTATATCGCCATTTTTCTGGCGGCCAGTGACGCCATGTTTGGGGAAAGAAGCAGCGTGGGAAAGCCTACTTAAGGATTTTTGCAAGGGGTCCATTGATCTGCGGGAGACGAGGCATTTCAGAGAGCAACAGAAGGGGAAGTTTGGCAAGTTGTAGGCTGTTCATGATGGTTTTGTGGGCGTTGTTTAACACAGAGACAAAAAAAAAGAAGATAAATAGAGGCCCCAGTCCCGTGCTCTCTTTTCTTTGTCTCTGTGTTAAACAGCGCCCACCAAACCAACATGAATTTCAGAGAGCAACGCGATGTTTTCTAATTATCTGTCTGATCTGTTCATGAGTACAACCTGAGGGGGGTCATATGGTTCGATGGCTACGCAGGAACTTCGCGCGACAGGCAGCAACGGATCGCCAAAGACTTTCTTAAACGTCGGCCCTAAACACTGCCTTTTTTTGCTTTGCACTATGCACTCACTGCAATGAATTAATGAATTGAACAGCCTTTCCACGATGGGAAAAGCAAGCAAAAATTCTCACAGCTTTTATCTTAATAAAGGAATGTATGTTCCATGTACACGGCACATGTTTGCTTACCACATTATGATGTGTTTCATATATAAAGTTTTCTTTTATTATGCAAGCGGTCTCACGATTTGCTTATCTTTTAGAGAAAAAAAAATGTGATGCAAAAAAAAAGGTGATGCACGTTATGATGGTACGCTCTAATCATATGATGTAGTTGAGCAGTGTATTTTGTGTTGATTGCTTTTTTTAATACAGCCTGAAACTAATCTCCCATTATTGATTTCCTTTTTACCGTTTCGACAGTAATTAATAGGCGCGCGCGGCGCCGCCCTAGCTTCATACTACATTTCCTCAGTCATCTTTCGCTTTCTTTCCTTATTGTCCGTTCATCCGCCTCTGCACGCGTACGGTAGCCTGAGAATCTCAGTAATTACCCTCCTGTTATTCTGTTCTTCTGTTTCGTTCTCTTTCTCGGACATCTTTTGCGTTTCGCAAGAGCTTTTCGCGTGCCAGTGCATGACAATTTTACCTACTAGGTGTAAGGCCCAGCGTATGCCTTCCACTTCGCGTGTGTGTGTGTGTGTGTATGTGTGTTTGCATGTGCGCGTGTGTATGTGTGTGGAAGGCTCTCTCTCTCTCTCCATCCATATCTTTCTGTGCGCTGCTTTCCGCGCTCTACACAACTAAAGCCGACACAATTTGTTACAAACTTAAGCAGACTTGGTGACCTGACGGTAGCTGGTCATAACGCGGCTTTTCGAAAAAGGTAGTTGCACACTCAGTACCTAACAGTATTTGATACTTTGAGACTGCGAGCGTTGTCCTTAGAGATGGAAAATACAGTACTGGAGCTACTTTGTAATTCTGTCGATGCCTTCTATTTACGACCAATTCCTTAAACGTTTTAGTTCCTGCATTTAAAATCAGCTGATAAGTGAACGTGAGAGGTCATCGGCGCTTATGAACAGCAATGCTACTTTCCGCTCCCATTTTTCATCAACCCACTGCGAATATTCCATTGCCGTTCGTGCTCTACAGCTGAAACTTGCGCAGCTGATGCCGAATCTTCGCCCGCAAGTATGTCATGACACACTAATACCGCAACGCCACAACATACTTCACTCGCCTCACTGCAACTTCCTAATCATGGAATGCACCGCAGAGTATCGGTTCCTGCAGGAGCACCGTCGTTTTTCATACTTGGCGCCAATATATAGAAGCAGACGACAGCGCGCTTTTTTCTGTCACTTTATTTCTCTTTTTTCTTCAGCATGCGTAACCCGATTGTGTGCTTACGTAACCTGGCACCGTCCTACTACACACGTCACGTGTACGTCACAATTTGAACAAATGGCGAATTGTCGAGAATAGGGCCCCTGCCGGAATGCGATTGTGCATGTGTTATCAATTTCAGTAGCCCAGTTGAGTGTGCTTGAAAACGTCACACCTAAATATTTCACAGTGTCTGACCTTGTGATAGCTGTGCCTCCTGTAGTATAAGTGTATTGGTTCGGTATCCTTTTATGAGCATGTTGTTTTGTTGACATTGAACTTCATGCCCCACTTTTCACACCAATTCGCGATGTTGTTCAGTGAGAGGTTCAGTCTGATTTGATCGTCCAGGGACCGAACAGTTGTGCACACAACATAATTGTCTGCGAAAAGTCGTACTGTTACGTTAGGCTCCACACATGATGGGATGTCATTATTATACACCAGGAAAAGCAATGAACCCAAAACAGACCCCTGCGGAACCCCGGAAAACACCTCAAGGGTGTCTGACTCAGCATTGTTAACTGATACGTGTTGTGATCGGAGGGAAAGATAAGATGATATCCACGTAACAGTGTTACGGTTCATGCTAATAAGTTTAACTTTTTCAATCAAATGAGAGTGAGGGACCCTGTCAAACGCTTTGGACAAATCTACAAATATTGCATCTGTTGCGGAAGCAAAAGCCACATTTGACACTTCGTGACAGCTCCAGCATACCCCAGAAACCCGGCTTGCAAGGCCCTATTTGTGAGTAAAATCTTATTTTCGTCATTTTATGTTGTGAATCATTCGGAAATTGATGTTGTCTATATGCCAGTTGGTTTTTGTTCGGCGCGAATAGAGAATAACACCAAAAGCTGGGAAAACGTTTTAATAGCAACTATTTGTGAAAATTCAAGATTGTCGTCATGCGCAAAACAGCGCTGACCGAGTGATAAGAATTTCAGCTGTCGCCTTTGGTGATATTGACCCTCGAAACTATGACAACTTTTACCTGTCGTCTGCCATCTGCTGGACACCTTGGTATCTAACATTCCTTCTGGAGAGAAATCAAAAGCGTTTCCTATACCAACGCAGCAAGTAAGTAACGTCTAGTTCACAGGTATTTGAGCGAATTTCGCAACAAGCGGCATCGATACGGCAAAATATTTAAAACTTCAGTTGCGAGTCAGCGCCCGTCCTGTTTGCTTTTAGATCTTCGTCCTTACTCTGTAGCGCTGTTTATTCATAATGTCACCGTACTAACTCATCCAGATGTCTCGTCTATTACAGTATTCTGACAGTTATACTGTCCCATTGTACAGAGTGCGAAGGAACGTAGATATACTGTTTACATTCATTTATGTTGCAGAAAACAAAACTGCTCTCCAGTTCATGCGTTCAGCATATTTAGTGAACTGTACTGGCGTATTTGCATGAAATTAATAAAAAATTGTTCGAAGGAGCTAAAAAAAATGCCATATCTCTAGGTGTGGTAAAAAAGGCGTCATAATGTAAAGAAGCGTAAATGTGACATTTGATTTTGCATATGTTAATTTGGGCGTGTCACGCAGCTCATTGTGATTTTTTTACAACGAAAAGGCCCTGCAGAACGCAGAACAGGATCCCGGTTAGCGACATTGCCTGGCCGCATCTGCTGTTTAGAAAAGGTACAAAGAAAAGTACAAAGAAAAACTGTGAGATTCATTTACTCTAAATTTTCTCCGTATGACTCACCCTCTAAATTAATGCAGGTTAATGGTATTGAATGTCTTGAGCAACGAAGAAAAAATTTACGCTTGCAATTTCTTTCCGCGCTTTGGAATCGAGACCTAGCTATTAACCCTTCACCATATCTGTCGCTTTTATCATCGAGACATACGCGCCACCATCGAGGCATACGCGCTCGCTGACGCCATATTTCGCACAAACTTGATTTATTCAAGGGTTCGTTTTTTACTCGCACAGTAACCGACTGGAATGATTCTTTATTGCCTTTCTCCAAACTTTGGTGTTTATTACTTTTGTTATTATTGTTTTGTTGCCATGTTACCACCCTGCTTGGACCTGTACAAGGTTCGCAGTATTGAATAAAGAGGAAAAGAAAGCAGACTAACTAGTTACAAGACAAAAGTATATCGTTTTAAACTGCCATATGTTTGAATTCTAAAAAAAACAAGAAATATTCACTTTTTATAGCATTTCACATATATTACTGCAGTATGTTTTTCTGTTCTTTCGTTTGTCACAACGGTTTATAACTGTGAAAAAAAGAAACCCTTCGTGCAGAGCAAAAACTTTCAAGCCATTTTAGTTCATCTGTTTACTTGGCGCTGTTGCCGACTGCCTTGGACCGTGAGCCGCGTCTGTATGCGCAATATGTTACCTCGCCATAATTAAATAACAGGATAGCTAACTAGCGCAACAGTCTACATTACTGATGGTCACCCCTTCACGCCATTGTAATAGCTCAACACAGTTTCTCGAAGGGTGGTCTCTGTCATCTTTTAAAATTAATATTTAATACTGTACGATGCTTGCAGAACAGAATTATGCGCAATGACACGTACTCGTATGCTGTCCGTTCTTTTGCTTTATATGCGTGCCTACGTAATCAGTCAACCTGATTCCTACTTGTTGCTTGCATTTTCTTTTTCCTTTTATATTTTTTTTACAGTTGCTACGCGTGAACGCAGAAATAGTTGTTTTTGATTTCCCGAATTTCATCCGCAAACGGTTGCCAGGTATATTCGTTACATCAAGAAGACGGCAAAAACTTGCCGTTTGCTGAGCCAGTATGCCCTCTCCAGCCAGGCTCAACGCAGTTTCACATACGGTGATCTCTGTCATCTTTTAAAGGTTATAGTGTGATACTGCACAATGCCTTCAGTACGGCATTATGTGCAATGACACCTATACTTATGCTGTCATTTTTTTTCATTGTAGGCTTGTAGGCTTGTGTATTTAAATCAATCAGCCTGATTTCTACTTGGTGGAGTAAAGCCTATGTTTTGTTTTGTTGTTTCACAGATTCCATGCGTGAAAGTAGAAATGGCAAGAATTTCATCCGCAAATGGTTGCCCGGTGTTCATCGAGAGGGCGGCAGGACCATGATGTTCGCTGAGACATGGCGCCGCATCCAGCCAGGCTCAACGCATTTTGTCATAAGGTGATCTTCGTTATATTTTACAATTTATATTTCCCTACTGCACGATGACTGCTGTATGAGATTATTTATTTTATTTATTTATTATTGAATCCTCAAAGGCCCCATTTAAGGGGTATTACATGAAGGTAGGCTTGGAGCATGGCGATTACAATAAAAATGTCTTTCGATGGCAGTATTGAAATGATGAACGTCGGTTAGTGAGACGATGTGGTCGGGAAGGTCGTTCCAATCCAGGGCAGTGCGGAGAAAAAGTGACTTTTGGAATGTTGTCGTATGGGCGCGCTGGGGTTAGACGGCATTGGAGTGGAGATGACGAGATGACCAATGGGCTGGACGGATGAACACGTTGTCAGGTGGCAAGATGTAATAAAACTTATGATAAAGAGAAAGGCGAGCTAGTTTCAGGCGCAAAGCTAGATTGTGAAGTTCAAGTTTCGATTTTATTACGGTAACACTGGTGCGATAGGATCGAGTAATCTGAAAAAATGAAACGAGAAGATCGATTTTGAGTAGATTCCAGTAAATTGATCAGATTAGTTTGGTGAGGATCGAATAGAGCGTGCGCGTACTCAAGTTTGGGTCTGACAAGCGAAGTGTAAGCAATTAGTTTGACAGAAGGGGGGGCTAATGAAATGTGCGGCGTAAGTAGCCAAGAACGCGACAAGCGGAATTGGTTATATGAGAAATATGACTGAACCAGGATAGGTCACTGGAGATATGAATACCTAAATATTTGATAGTGTCAGTTTTAGTTATAGGAAAATCGTAAAGATGATAGGTAGAAGGTAAATAGTTACGCCGACGGTGTAAAGAGACATGAAACAATTCATTAACATTTAATTTCATGACCCAGGTGTTGCACCATACTTGCACGTTAAGCAGATCATTCTGTAGGATAGCGATGTCAGATTGGTTATTTATGGGGCGGTATATTACACAGTCGTCGGCAAACAGCCGTATGTTAGATGTTATGTAATTTGGCAGGTCATTAATATAAATTAGAAACAGTAACCAAGTACAGTACCTTGAGGAACAGCTGACCGGACTTTGGAAAGGGTAGATGAATTGAAGTTGGCGACAACGAACTGGAGACGATTTGTTAGGAAATTGTGGATCTAATTCAATACACAAGGGTCTAAATAAAGGGTAGACAGTTTGAGCAGCAAATCGCGATGCGGGACGTTATCGAAGGTTTTTTGAAATCTAAAAAAAATAGCCGTCTGTGGGTATGTTAAGGTCGAGGTTCGTGTGAATATCGTGAAGGAAAAGAGCAAGCTGAGATTCACAAGAGTAGCCTTGATGGAAGCCGTGTTGACTAGGAGGGAAATAGCCAACAGATGAAAGGAATGTAGCAACCTGGGAATGAATGCTCCATAATGTTTGAACAAACACTAGTGAGAGATATTAGTCTGTAGTTGCTGGGTGACGAGCGATTACCCTTTTTGAAGAGAGGAACGACCTTCCCGATCCTCCAGTCCATGGGAATGGTACCAGTGCTTAGCGACTGCTGAAATATCAGCAATAAAACAAGGCTACTGACATGTTTAGAGTTCTTAAGCAATGATATGCGCAATGATATGCGTGTGCTATCCATGTTTTTTTATTTCTATGCTTGCATATTTAAACAATCAACCTGATTTCAACTTGGTGCATTAAGGCCTGTGCTTTGATTTTGTTTTTATGTTTTGTACAAATGTTTGCGTGAAAGTAGAAATGACACTTTTTATTCCCAGCATTTCAGCCGCAAATGGTTGCCGGATTCGTTACACCGAGAAGGTGGCAGAAGCTGTTCGCGGAGCCAGTGCACCCTCCCCAGCCAGGCACTGTTCCCAGCCCAACCTCTGAACACCTGGATGCCTCATAGCAGCGTAGCCCCATCTATCTGGACAATTCATTTTGGATCAAAAGACAGCGCAAATGGACGAAGGACAGAAGAACAGGAAGCACACAGACAGAGCGATGCCCGTATCTTCCGCAGACTAACCACAGGCAATCTTTCAGGTATCATGCCTGTCGTCACAGCTCTGAACGAAGGATGGGACCAATCCGCCTCGAATGTCCTTGTGACGGCTGTAAGGATCCGCACATGATCTGAAGAACTGAGGGACACAGGCCGCGCTTAAATTGCCACGCGGTCATTCTGGCTCTGCACACACTCACTACATACAGAGTGGCGATGTACGCCGGTGTAGCCAGCAATAGGTTGAAACATGTAAAAGAGCCCTGTAGCCCTGTGCAGTAGAAGAAACCCAATCCACTTCCCAACAACAGCTCCTCTTTCATTTCGTGCATATTGAAGGGTAGCTGTCAGTATTCGGCGAATTTAAAATACAGACAGCTGAATAAGTGGTAAAGAGGGGTATATTTCTTGAATGACTATACACTGAATATTGAAAGGCTGTTTGCTCCCGCCCGAATAGCCTGTTGTTGAACACTCCATTCCGCTGGGTATTCTGCCAGCAGGTATTGAAGGCATGTAACTAAAAGTAAAAAAAAAATTCTTTTCCTGAATCTTTTTGCTGTTTTATTTTATGAATACAATCTAGTTGTTTACAAGTAAAAAGGTTCATTGAACCGTTTGGCACAGAAATTTATTTATGCATTGCTTCTTACAGCTTAAATAGTAAAACCAAACCGTATAACCCTGAAAGATAACCTGCTGCAAAGCTCGAGATCGTCTATCAAATGTGAAGGTTTATAGTGGGCCATTAAGGGAAAAGCCTCTGATAGGACCATGTAGGGAAAGCCATTGGTTCGCCAACCTTGGAAGTACTACTGGACTAGCGACGTTGTTCTACATAGGCTTTGAATGGAAAAGCAAACAGTATGGCCATACTGGTAGTACCAAACTGGTTGTATAATGGACCAATATTGGCGTGAGCGATGATCCGATAATGATGATGATGCTGGATTTTAATGGCGAAAGGGCGTCTCAGGCCAAATGGCGCCAAACACAAGGTTAACAGTGTACTCAAGTTTATGTAATGTGATGGTGTGATGTTTCATGAATGGATAAAAAACAGCAGTGTATAGGGCCTAAAATTCATTTGCGATTTATAATGAGCTGGGAAAAAAATTAAAAAACGTATATGTAGATGTTTTAAAAGATCTCGTCCATCCTCTCAAGGAGGAACGGGCTGAGACCCACGTCGATAAGAAATTCCATCTAAAAGCCCTACTTGTGATAAGAATTGAAGCACATGCTTTAAAGGAAACATTGCGTTGTCACCAAGAAAAATGGATGGGTGGGCAGGTATTTGGTTAGTATACAAGCAGGGAAAATGATGCCTCTTTTCTGGTTCAAGTTGTGCACATATAATTAAAACATGAATGACTGTAAGCCGATCAACACATCTTGAAAAGTGTGGCGCAGGAGAGGTAGTTAAAAGATATGTATGTGTTGTGCATGTGTGACCAAATCTCAGCCTGCAGAGCGCTACTTCTTTAAATCTGTCTTGTTTTTTCTGTGATGTACCTGCCTATCCTTGGCTTTATTGTGTATAGTTTATTTTCTGTTGCTGCGTCCCATTCCTCTTGCCATTGTTGCCGAATCATGTTTTTTTATGTGTGGCTTGAAGTCATGATAAATTATCATGTCAATGTTTGTGTCATTTGGAAGGGCAGCTGATGCAGCAAGCCTATCAGATACCTCGTTGCCTGCTATACAACGGTGGCCAAGTACCCAACATAGCGTAATTTTAAGTTCTAATTTATTGGCAGACACTAGGTTGTAAAAAAGAGAATTTAGGACTGGGTTCTTATGCATTTCGAACAATATAGAGAGGTTAAAACACTAAGGGAGTCTGTGTAGACTACCGCAGTACGTAATTTGTTTTCAATAATGTGTCTCACGGCTAGCAGGATTCTATGGCATTCAGCGGTAAATATACTTGTAGGTCTGTTAGTGTTTTTGAAAGTGAAAATTGCGGTCCATGTGCTGCACAGGACACTTGAACAGACTTTGAAGCAAAAGTGTAATATTCATCACAAGTTTACTTCGCCTGAAGTGACATGAAGTGCTGCTGTATGGCAAATAGGGGATGCATGTTTCCCAACTTCAAGAAACGACAGGTCACAAATAACAGTGTGCATTTTACAAGAACGAATTAAGTTTTTTTATGAAAGTTGTATGAAGACTGGTAACTGGAACGTCCAGATGTTCAATATGCGTAACAACTCTGATTGGATATGGTAGTGTCAGAGATGGTTTTATTGAGAAAAGTGCTGTGCTAGTTTTGTCAAGCAGGAGCTGGCGACATGGATGATCCAGTTGGCATAGTACCTTCATAGCATAAGTTACACAAGTAAATTCTCTTCTTCGTTGCAGTGACCATCGGTTCGCCTCCACATAAAGACTAGCAACTGGGCTAGTTCCGAAAGCGCCCTTGGCGAGGCGAAGACCGAGGTGGTGCACGGGATCAATCAATTTTAGAGCAGAGGATGATACGGACCCATAGACCATCGAGCCATAGTCAATGCGTGATAGAACTACACTATTCAGATGGCTCAGAAGGCAGTCGCGGTCTGTGCCTCATGAAAGGTAAGAGATAATTTTTAGCAGATTCATTGCTTTGAGACACTTCAGTCGCAACTGTTTTATGTGGGCAATGAAGGAAAAATTTTCGTCAACAACTACGCCAAAAAATGTATGTTCCTTTTCAAGTGCAAGGCTTTCACCATTCAGTGTAATGTTAGGGTCAGGCCTGATGCCACGCTGCTTACAGAAAAGTACACAAACACTTTTTTTCCGAATTAAATATAAACCCATTGTCATCAGCCCACCTGGACAATTTATTAACACCTAGCTGAATCTGTCTTTCACAGATGGCCAAGTTGCAATATTTGAAGCTTATCTGGATGTCATCAACATATACAGAGCAAGAAATGGGTTTTGGCAGCACGCTTTTTAGAGAGTTCATTTTGACTATGAAAAGTGTGCAACTGAGAACACCACCTTGAGGGACACCATTTTCCTGTATGTACTGCTTTGAGTATGCGTTGCCAACACAAACTTTGAGGGTCCGTTCAGACAAGTAACCTCGTATTGTATTCAACATGTTCCTTGTGATACCAAGAGAGAAGAGGTCGCGGACGATAAAATGGCGCCAAGTGGTATCATATGCTTTTTCAAGATCGAAAAACACAGATAAACAATGTTGTTTGTGCACAAACGCATCCCTTGCATACGACTCAAATGCAATGAGCTGATCAGCTGTTGACTGCCCAGCTCTAAAACCAGCTTGGTTTTGATGAAGAAGACAATTGTATTCAAGGAAATTAGAAGGCGACGATTTGTCATTTTTTTTTAAAAAAAGCTTTCACAAACAGCTGGTTAGAGCATTATGACGATAACTGGCAGCAAGGAGTGGGCTCTTTTCGGGGTTTTATTATCGGGATAATGATCGCTTCCTTCCACGCTTTAGGAAACGTCCTGTGGCCCATATTTTATTATACAGGCAAAGTAGGGTTTCAAGCGTGTCCACATGCAGGTACCTGAGCATTCCGTATGTGATTCTGTCAGGATCTGGTGCTGTGTTCCCACATGTGCCTAGTGCAATCGTCAGCTCCTGCATGGTGAAAGGGCTATTGTACCCTCCTATGCACGGTCTTTTATCACATATAGGCTTCCTCTACTCAGTTACCTTGAGCCGTAAAAAGGAATCTGTGTAGTGCGCTGAGCTGAATATGTATTCAAAGTGTTGCCCTAGTGTGTCTGCTTGATGTTCAAGAGAGTCACCCCAAGTGCTGACAAGGGGTGTTACGAGAGTGCTATATCATTTGAGTGCTCTTATCCTGTTGTATACTTTCTGTTCATCAGAATAAGAGTTCAAAGAAGAAAGGAATGATTATCAGCTTTCTCGCTCGGAGATGCCTCGAACACGCCGGCCATTTGCCTTTGCGCGCTTAAATCCTATTAGGTTTTCAGCCGTGGGGTATCGGCGTAACTCCGACCATGCCCTGTTTTGTGTTTCACGGGCAGCCTTACATTCTGCATTCCACCAGGGCCTTCGTTTGTTTCGTGGCTTACTTGATGTTTGTGGAATGTATTTTTCTGCAGTATCTATAATGTGCAGCGTGATCAAGAGTTGAGATTCGTCAACGCCTAAGACAGTAACTGATGAACAGGGCAGAGCTGAGTGTTTCCTGAACATCTCCCAGTTGGCCGCATATGCTTTAAATATCCTGGGACTAGACATATTTAAATGTTTATTGCCTGTATACTTCACAGAGATGGAAATGGTCGCTTTCATATAGATTGTCAATAATAACCCACTCTGTAGCTGCCAAGAGCATCGGAGAGTCAATGGCTAAATCAATGGCTGTGTACGTATAATGAGCTGGGCTGTAGTATGTTGGCTGTTTTGAGTTGAGCAAACATGATCCTGAGGATAACAAGAACTTTTCAATTAGTGCACCTCGGAAGTCCGTTCTTGTACATCCCCATAATGGGTGGTGGGCATTAAAGTATCCGACCAGCAGCCATGGTTCTGGAAGTTGGTCAATCAGCTTTTCAAAATTTTTGTTACATAGTCTATGCTCTGGCGGAATATACAGCGAACATACTGTTGTTATTTTACCAAATATTAAGGCTTGTATTGCCACGGAATCTACGTCTGTGTTAAGCGAGATGTTTCGACAAGAGATTGACTTTTGTGTTATAGTGGCAACGCCATCGGAGGGGTTAGTACTGCCTTGCCTATCTTTCCTGAATACACGATACTGCTTCAGAAAACTTGTCTGTTGATTTCAAATGCGTTTCTTGCAGACAAACTATGATTGGTTGGTGTTCGGCGAGGATTTCATATATATGCGTCATCCATATGTTTTAGGAGTCCTCGACAGTTTCAGTAAATGATGCTCTCGGTAGCCATTTTGGTAGGTGTGGAAAGAATATAGAGTAAAATTAAGACTCGCCGCCCTTATCAGGTGGCTTAACTAGTGTATGATTTTTTTTATTTGAGGCGTTCTAACAGGCCCCGCCTCTAATTGGCGGACTCCCTAGGCGCCACTGACGCTGCGGAGTCTATGCTCACCTCTATCGCCTCTGGTGAAGGCGTGGAGGCAGGAGAGTTTTTAAGGGGAACCAAGTTCCTCTCAGATGTCTTTGGTGTCCCGGACGTCTGGGTGAAAGTGACCTCCGGGATTGCAAAGATTGGTGCAGCCGGTGGCTGCTTAGCGAGGAGCTTGTTGGCGACTCTCTTGAGCAGGCGGCTGACCTGGATTACAGATTGATCTATTCGATGAAGAGTAGTGGCGTTTCTTCCATTTTCTTGATATCAGAGCTCAGCACGCGCCCACCTCTCGCTGCTGTGACCGATTCTTTCTCGTCGGGCTCAGCGCGCAGGTAGCGTAATTAGAGTACGTGACATTGTTGCCCCGGGGAACAAGAGCGTCGGGCCGATGCAAGGGTATGCACAATTAAAATATATATATATATATATAGGAAAGTGAAGGGAAGCGAGACTCGAAGGGCATAAGAAAAAACCACGAAGGAAATTATATAAACCAAAACGAAAGGTACAGCACGAGAGCAGATTAACGCTTGACATGATTTCTGTCACGCGAAGAGTCAAGTCGTATCAGATGCCCAATGTCAATTCGTGGTCGACCACGACCGACGGCCACAGTGCCATGAGGATCACCCAAAAATGTACTTTGTCAATACGGCAGATTCATACACTCAGAAATAGCAGTGTAGCAGTTCTTCCGAGAAAATGTTTTGTAGAAAGGGTCCAAACTCGCAAGCTGTCGCCTTAGTTGTAGGCAACTTTCCTGCGATGCTGGTTTTAGTGTCTATAGTCTGCCTTGTTGCGTCCTAAAGCGCAAACGAGCAAGTTTACGAGCGGCTTCACATCCAGCACCACCCGAGTTTATCTTCATCATCATCATCATCATCATCATCATCATCATTTATTTAACCCTTAAAGAGCAGCTGCATCACTTTTCGAGGATTTCGCGATATTCAAGGGTTCAAATCTACATAGACTGTAGGTAATGCATGCAAAGTATTTTTGCGCTAGCTTTCAAACTGATGGCGTAATCGAAGATTACACCTTGAACTTCTCCTCACAGCACTTAAGTTCTGCGGAGAAGTTCAGTGATGACGTCACGAACGGTAATATTTCTGATGTTCGTTGCCTCCGCCCACGTACTGCGCACATTTTCTGGCGGTGCTAATCAACATTTCTAGGGCTTTGTTTTCAGCAGCCTTCTTTTCATTTCTCCAAACCAAGTGTGTGTATGCAGAAAACGTACCGGCACCGTCAATGACGTCATCATGCGTCGCTGTGCAGTGCGGTGAAGCCTGATAGCTGTGGCGATTTTAATCGCTAATTTCGCCACTGTTTAAAATGCTAGCGCCAAGGTATTTCGCATGCTTTAAGTAAAAGTTATAATCATTCAACCGCTCGAAACTCATCTAAATCTAAAACCGGTGCACCTTCCCTTTAAGGACCCTTTGCAGGGTATTACATAGGGGGGGGGGGGGGGAGGCGACGTACATAACAAAACAATACATGAGGAAAGTCAGCGATGTTAAAACAACAACAGATCGAGTAAAACAGATATGTATAAGCATAAAATGAGAGTAATTAGTACAACGAATACAATGAGTAGAATCGAAAATTGCAATGAAGGAGAGCAAGAGAATTTATCAAACTAAGAGTTGGAAAATACATTTTAGACAAATGTAATGTTCAAAGCCAGGCAGTAAGCGTTTTTGGAATCTGACAGGGTCACTTTCCATGACAGTAGGATCTGGCAATTCATTCCATTCCTGTATTGCTGTTGGCAAAAATGATTTATTAAAAGCAGATGTTGATTCATGTAGGCGCTGTACACTAAAGCAATAAATAAACGTCGAGATGAACGTGCTGGTGGGTGAAGAAGAGTTTAGCGCAGATGCGTGAAATGATAGAATATCTTGTAGAAGAGGCATAGGCGTGATATCTTGCGGCGGAAGATCAAGAGAAGATTCAGTGACAATTTTATACTGCTGATACTCATTTGGTAGTCATACTTTAAAGATATAGAACGAGCGGCGCGGTTTTGCACTGATTTCAAAGAATTGATGATGTAAGTCTGATGTGTACACCAGATTGCGCATGCGTATTCAAGTTTAGGTCGCACGAAGGTTTCATATCCCAGTTTGCGGATGGACTTGGGAGACGACTTTAATGTTCTTCTAATAAATCCCAGTGTTTTAGAGCTCTCAGCGACTAGTTTAATTATACGTTCGGCCTAAGTTAAAGTGCTTGAGAATAATACACCGAGGTAACGATACGTTAGTATTTTGAAATATTGACTGAGTTTAAAGTGTAGACGTGTGTGATGTTAAAGCATTCGCGCGAAACTTGCATAAATTCGAGTTTTGAAATATTAGGCTGCATGAGCCACTTATTACACCATTCCTCTATTAAAGTTAAGTCATCCTGAAGCATGTTCTGGTCAGTATGTGATGACACTCGGCGATTGAGGACACAGTCATCTGCGAAGAGGCGTATTCATGGTGAAATGCAATAGGGGAGATCGTTATTATAGATGAGAAAAAGAAGCGGGCCAAAACTGAGTCTTGTGGAACGCCAGAAAGAACATTGGTTGAGGCTAAAGGATGTCCTCCTCTGACGATGAACTGAAAGTGGTCAGTGAAAAAGCATTTAATCCATGATAACAATAATGGGTCCAGGCTGAGAAAAGAAAGCTTACAGATGCGTCGATATTGAGAAACATGATCAAAAGCCTTTGAAAAGTCTAAGAATATAACATCAGTTTGAAAGAATGAATCAAGGTTTAAATGAAGATCAGTGGTGAAATTTAACAGATGCGATTCGCAAGAAAACCCAGGGCGTAATCCGTGTTGATTAGCGAATAGGAATGCGTTGTTATCAAGGTGTTGGGCAACTTGCGAATAAATGATGTGCTCCATTAGTTTGCAAGCGATGCATGTTATGGATATCGGCCGATGATTTGTTGTATCGAACCTGTTACCACTTTTAAATACCGGAACAACTTTTGCTAATTTTCCAGTCTGATGGAAGAGCGCTTTGAGCTAGGGACTGGGCAAATATTATTTGCAACATACGGCTGGTTGGGACTTTCGTTGATTTAAGTACTTTGCAGAAATGCTTTCGGGACCAGGGCTACATTATAATTTCAGCTTGTCGATAAGCTTTTCAATACCTTCGGCAGTGACTGTAAAGGGTGGCATCTGTGCAAAACCGGTACAAGGAAAGTTTGGAATATTTACTTTTCCTCCTTGGGTAAAAAGTGAACAAAAATCGGATCGTTCGTCTGACAGTACATGTGAAACATTCGAGTTATAAAGTGATATGTTTTGCTTATGAGGACTAACCGGAGAAACTATATTCCAAAACGTTTGGGGATTTTTGTTCATTATGTGCAGAAGATCCTAGTGGAAAAACTTCTTTTTGAACTGCTTTCGTAGCCTTGTATAGTATTTGAGACACTTGAAATATTTTTTCCACCTGACGGCTGAGTTGGATTGCTTAGCAATACGACAAAGGCGTTTTTTCTTACGTGACAGCTTCTTTAGGGTACTACTGAACCACGCTTTACCAGCATCGCCACGAATGGAAATGACTGTATTTCAATTAATGTCAAAAGTTTCTGCTAGAATAAAAACCAGTTTTGGTTGACTGTTCTTGAAGAAGCAAGCTTCATAAACTATGGAATAAGTTGTCCAGTTCGGCGTTTATAAAAGGAACGTTTGCCTTTCATAATCACGGATGACTTTAGTGGAAGTGTAGCGAAGCGGCTTCGGCACTGCTACAGTAAGCAACATAAGGTCGTAATCGCTGAGACCGTCTGTAGGAGACATTGAGTGGATCATTTCTGAATTTGAAACAAAAACCAGGTCAAACGTGTTGCTGATCCTAGTTGGCATGTTGATTGGCTGGGTGAGGTTAAACAGAGTGCAAGATCGATGAATTCTTTTTATTGACGTGAAGTTGCGGGTAAATTATCCCAAACCTTGTCTAGGTAATTGAAACCGCCACAAAGTATGAAATGTGGACTGGGAAAACGCCTGGTTAGGTCGAGAAGTACAGAGTACAGTTCCTTGACGAAGAAAAGATCACTATCAGGCGCTGGATAGCAAGCGATGAGTATGATAGAGCTTCCAGGAAGGGATATGTTTATGCCGTGAATTTCACGATAACTTTTTATATCAATGGTAAATGAAGGCTAGGCTCGATGGACGAAATCTAGGCTACCACCGCCTTTGCGTCCCTTCCTGTCACGCCTGTGTATTGTGAATGACGTATTATTCAGCTGCTCTTCGGATAATATATCAGCATTTAGCTATGTTTCCGTAAAAACAGCAATATCAGTGTGGTTACCTTTGAGGATTGCTTCGATGCAGTCCCTTTTGGGTAAGTAGCTACGGAGTTTCTTCAAGTGGTGCAGCGCAACGGCACGAATTATGGAACGGAGACAGCGCTGAACGGACAACATAAGTTTATTCAGGGTGCCAACGCTATACCCTGGCGCCGGATGTTTGGGAGAAAAACTGATATTTCGTGGTGCGCAGCTACGCGGACGATTTGTTTTATTGGCTGATGCAATATAGACAAAGTAGGCTTTGAACGTTTTTGTGAACGCTATGATTTCGGAGTGCAATAACTTGAGAATCATAAGGAACTTGTTCAGCAAACGGAAGAACCGCAAGTTGACTTAGAAAAGGACTAACGGGGCGACTAAAAATGAAACTGATTTCATACTGCGTTCTTATACCCTTGTATTATGCACAATGTAGAGGTAACCGAAAAGGTGCAATGCAGTGATCGCAGGATGCTAGGGTCTCGAATGAGCTAGATCTCAAGAGTGAATGGAAGGAAGTTCATCAACGAATTCGCGGTGAGGGGGAGGGCAGAAGAGTCAGGTTCTCGCTACAGAATAGATATTTAGCTCTAACCGAGGATTACGACATTAGCCTAGAAACAATAAACAATAATTTCATAGATATCAATACTGAGTGTGCAGTAGAAGTAGGCAATAGGATAGTTAGAGCGGATAACAGTAAACTGTCCTAGGATACGAAATATTTGATTGAGAAACGCGAAAGTCTGAAAAATTCTTATCCAACAGACAGAACTGGCAGATATTTCAAATCCAACCAATAAGCGTAACAAAGTCGACATAAGGAAGTATACCATGGGGAAGATTGAGCACGCTATAAAGAACGGGGGTGGCATTAAAGCGGTACAGAGGAAATTGGGCATAGTCAAAACTCGGATGTATGCGCTAAGGGACAAGGCGGCCAATTTCATCACGAATATGGGCAAGATAGCCAAAGTAGCCGATGAGGTATATACTGATTTCTGCAATAGCCTAAGTAATAAGGACAAGATTAAGATAGGCAGCAGCAGAAAGCAGTCAGACATTACGCTAGTGACAAAGGACGGTGTTAGGAACTATGAAAATGTTTGAAAGCTTATGAACTATGAAAAGTGGCAAAGCGGATAGGGAGGATCAGGTAACTGCAGATTTCTTTATTCTTTATTCTTTATTCAATGATTACCCCGCTTAGCCCGAGATTTGTTGTAGGAGGAAGGGATATCATGCAAGAAAAACTGGCCATCTTGTATCTGCAATGCCTGGTAACCTCGATGGTACCAGAGTCATGAAAGAACGCTAACATTATCTTAGTTCTTAAGAAAGGGGAGTCTAAGGACTTGAAAAAATGACAAACCAATCATCTTACTATCTGTTACATATAAAGCGTTTATTAAGGCAATCGCTAACGGAATAAGGATGATCTTAGACTTCACCAAACAAAGATCAAGCAAGTTTTCGGAAAGGACAGTCTACTATTAATCATATCCATACCATCAACCCTTATAACAGCCCTTATGCAGAGCATTCATTGTTTACGAAAAAGCTTTTGACTCAGTAGAATCATCCGCAGTCGTACAGGCATTGCGAAATCAGGGTGTAGACGAGCCGTATGTGAAAGTACTCGAAGATATCTACCATAGTGGCTGCACAGGAATCACAGTTCTGGATAAAGAAAGTAACAAAATTTTCATAAAGAATGGTGTTAAGCAAAGGGACACAATCTCCCCATTACTATTCACAGTTTGCTTAGAAGTATTCAGAGACTTTATATGAGAGCGGTTAGGCATAAGTGTTGATAGAGAATATCTCAGTAATCTGCGATTCGATGATGACATTGCCTTGCTAGTAACTCAGGGAATTAACCGCAAATAATGATTGATGCCCTAGACATAAATAGTAAGAAGATAGGCTTGTAAATTAGTATGCAGAATAATAAGGCAATAATCAACAGCCGCCGGAAGGATGGAGCAGTGTTCACAATAAGTACCGAAGCAATGGAAGTGTTAGACGAATAGCTCGTCCTAGAACAGATGGCAACCACAGATCCAGACCATGAAAGGGAAATAACTAGGAGAATGACATCGTCCCACCAGATTATCAGTTGTATCGGCGGGACAGAGGATGCTGGTGTTGTAATCAAGTGTCGCTGTTGACTTTAAAAGGCACGTTGCTGAAAATTAGAGCCGTTGTTTTTTTTTAATCAGAGTGTGTCATAAACCCCCGCCTTTACGGTCTACAGAGGCGCGGGGTCTCCTTTCCGGCTACCCGTCGTTCCTCCATCAGGTTTGGGAACACATTTAAAAGTTAGGCCGGTCAATCCGTGAAGTACGTGTCTCGGTGTGCGATTGAGTAGTAAGTTCAAGAAGGACTGTCTTTTTCAAGTAATAAATATTTATAGATAGTATTCTAAATTACGCAGCATAATAAAAGAGTACAAAAAATAAAACGCCAAAGCATAAATGCGACAAAAAACAACTCGGTAAATGACAAGAGGTAAATCCGACAATGAACAGACACAGCGATAAGAAAGAAGACTATAAAGATAGCAATTAAAGGAAGTATCACGGATATAATAAATATGGGATAGGGTCACATAGAAAAAACATCGCAAAATCCTAAGTCATAGCAAGGTTAAACAAAGGCAGAACAATGTTCGATTAAGCAACAATAAGTGGCAAAAAGGAATTCTCACGGCTTTCTTGTTATTTGAGGCGTCAAAGGCTGGGTTGATCTGTAGCGATGGCCGTACAGATTAAGAGGCTCTGTGCAACACAACACGCTTTCTCGGAGCGGCCGCGAGAGAAGCTCGGAAGATGAATCTTCCCAGAGCACACTTCCTCGGGCGTGCTGCGGTCTGTCATTTTATACTCTCGGCTGGCTGCTGAGTGCCCGCGTCAAGAAAGCGCAGTCGCGGCCCCGAACTATATGTCGAAGCCTGCTCAGAGCAGCGGGCAGATGCCGTGAGTTCCGCTCTATATGTGAGGCAGAAGATCCCACAACTTCCGCTGTATAGATGAGGGAGCTTGTGACACTGCCCCTCAATTAAGAATATTACGCCTGTGACAGCCCCGTTAACATACGCCGCTGTCGCCGCCAGACCACCACCCTGCCCTGTCGCGTATGCTGCGCCGTTACCGCCGCCACCACCTCCTCCCCGCCCTTACCTGCCTCCTCGACGTCCGGTCAGCAATCCATGGCGGACCTCCGACAACCGCCCGATCTGTTATTCATGTGGCGTTCCTGGCCACGTCGCCCGGCTTTGTCGCCAGCGCACGCAGTCATACCGCAATGGCCCCCGCCTGTACAGTTATAACTACAGTTCAAACTTTGAACCTTCCCCTCCCCCTGTCCCTGCTGGCACTTCTACGGACTCAAATTATCCTGACCGCTCCTCTCACTCCTCCCGTCGATCGCCGTCTCCCCGCCGTCGTTCCCTTTCGCCGCTGCGCCGTCGCTCTCCTGCTGGCCCGGAGGAAAACTAACTGCCGCAGTTCCGGAGGCAAGAACTGCGTTTTCCTCTACTTGTGCAAGTCCTCCGTCTTCCCCTACCAACGTTCTCGAAGTGTTTGTTGATGGCGTCGCAGTTCTCGCTCTTGTGGACACTGGTGCCGCTGTGTCTGTTATAAGTGCCAACCTTTGCCGCCGACTTCGTAAAGTTACGACGCCTGTTTCGAAATTTTTTCTCCGAACTGCCAGCTCACATCGCATTCAACCGCTTACGGCGTGCACAGCTCGAATTGTCATTCAGGGTGTTTTGTACGTCGCCGAATTTCTTGTGCTGCCTCACTGCTCCACGAACTGATTCTGGGTTGCGACTTTCTCACCAGCCATCATGCGATTATTGATTGTGCCCGAGCCAGCATCGAATTGTCTCCGCTTTCGCCGGCCGCCTCATCTGACACACCGCTCCTCGTCGATAAGATAACTGTGGCCGAAGATACTGACATCCCCGCCTGCTCTACCGTCCTCGTGCCCGTTTCCTGCGCCGGCTTTTCTGAATCGACAGTTCTGTTCACTCCGACGCACGCCGCTAATCGTCGCCATTGCTTAGTCCTGCCTTTCGCCCTTCTCACTTTCTGTGGTGGCTACAGCGCCATATACGTCTCTAACCCGTCGCCTTGTCCGTCAACGCTTCTTCGTGGAGAACGTCTTGGTCATGTCGAGTCCTTTGATGACGCTACGACATCTGCCGTCTCAGAAGACCCAACCCCACTGCAACTCGATAGTATTGACTTGCCCGCTTCGGTACAGAACGACGACTCCACTGCAGCTTTTTCTGGCTGTCTGGATGCCAGCCTTTCAGCAGATCAACGCGACCAGCTCGTCAGCTTGCTGCAGCGCTTCCGTTCCTCATTTGACCTTCCTCGGACATCTTTGGGGCGCACAACCGTAGTCACTCACTGCATCAACACTGGTACGCACGCCCCGGTACGCCAGCGCCCTTATCGGGTATCGGCTGCTGAACGTAAAGTTATCACTGAGCACGTTAATGACATGCTTCACCGTGGCGTCATCCAGCCTTCGCACAGCCCTTGGGCTTCTCCAGTTGTTCTCGTGAGGAAAAAGGATGGCTCTATACGGTTCTGTGTCGATTACAGGCGTTTGAACAAGATAACGCGAAAAGACGTATACCCCCTGCCACGTATTGATGACGCTCTCGATTGCCTTCAAGGTGCCGAATTCTTTTCATCTCTGGATCTTCGCTCGGGCTACTGGCAGGTACCCATGGTGCTGACGATCGCCCAAAAACCGCCTTTGTGACACCTGATGGTCTCTATGAATTTAACGTCATGCCGTTTGAATTGTGCAACGCGCCGGCCACCTTTGAGCGCATGATGGACACAATTCTGTGCGGACTCAAGTGGCATGACTGTCTTTGTTACCTGGACGATGTTGTCGTGTTTTCAAAAGATTTTACGTCACATTTGGACCGTCTCGAGCGTGTGCTACAGTGTTTGACTGATGCCGGCCTGCAACTAAATTTGAAAAAGTGCTGCTTCGGGGCTCGCCAGCTTCCTATATTGGGACACGTTGTTTCGAAAGATGGTGTTCGTCCAGATCCTGCGAAACTCCGTGCAGTAGCTGAGTTTCCACGCCCAACTTCTCTAAAGGAGCTAAGTAGTTTTATCGGGCTGGGCTCGTATTTTCGTCGCTTCGTCCGCAATTTCGCTTCGATCATCTCGCCGTTGACTGATCTCCTTGCCGGTGACGCCATTCTTTCGTCTTGGACATCCGACTGTGATGAGGCCTTTTGGACACTTCGGCTCCTTCTAGTGTCGCCTCCGATTCTCCGCCATTTTGACCATACGGCGCCTACCGAAATTCACACTGATGCCAGCGGTGTAGGTCTCGGCGCTGTCCTTGCACAACGAAAGCCCGGCAGCCCAGAGTACGTTGTTGCTTATGCCAGCCGTACCTTAACAAAGGCCGAAAACAATTATTCTGTAACCGAAAAGGAGTGCTTGGCCATCATTTGGGCCATTGGGAAGTTCCGCCCATATCTCTACGGTCGTCCCTTTTCTGTTGTTACGGACCATCACGCACTCTGCTGGTTGTCCACCCTTAAAGACCCATCCGGCCGGTCTGCTCGTTGGGCCCTCCGCTTACAAGAGTATGACATTCAGGTCACCTACCGGTCTGGCCGTAAGCATTCTGATGCCGACGCCCTGTCCAGGTCACCTCTTCAATGTGGCTCTGACTCGACAGCTGTCACCATAAGTGACTCATTTTCGCTAGAAATTGCCGACATGCCCAATGAACAAAGGCAAGACCCTTGGATCGCTTCTCTTCTCACGCTTTTATCTACACCTTCTCTGCGCCCAGCTTCACGAACGCTTCACCGCCAAGCTCGTCATTTTTCCATCCGCGACGGCATGCTTTACCGCCGAAATTACCTCTCCGACGGACGAAAGTGGCTCCTTGGCATTCCTCGGCATCTCCGTTCGGAAATATGCGCCGCTTTTCACGCCGATCCTCAGTGTGCCCACGCCGGAGTGTTGAAAACTTACACTCGTCTTCGCCTCCGCTATTACTGGCAGGGTATGTACCACTTCGTGCGTCATTACGTTCGCGCATGTCAGGAATGCCAACGCCGCAAAAACCCTCCACACCACTCCAGCGTTCCGATGCAGCCCTTGCCCTGCCCCAGCCGACCATTCGATCGTGTTGGTATTGATCTTTACGGGCCACTACCAGTCACTCCAGCTGGTAACCGTTGGGTCATCGTCGCTGTTGACCACCTTACCCGCTACGCAGAAACATCTTCCTTACCTTCTGCGTCGGCGCCAGACGTTGCGTCTTTCGTCCTGCACCATCTCGTTCTGCGCCACGGTTCACCTAAAGAATTGCTCAGTGACCGTGGCCGTGTTTTTCTTTCCTAGACCATTGAAGCCCTTCTTCAGCAGTGCCGCATTGTCCACCGTTCTACCTCGGCCTACCATCCGCAGACAAATGGCATGACGGAACGTTTTAACCGTACCTTAAGTGACATGCTGGCCATGTATGTCGCGTCCGACCACTCAAACTGGGACCGGCTTCTCCCACTCGTCACGTACGCTTATAATACTGCCATACAAAGCACGACCGGCTTCTCCCCCTTTTTCCTTCTATACGGCCGTGAACCCACCTCAACTATGGACACGATACTTCCTTATCGCCCTGACACCTCCGAAGCGACCACCGTCTCTCAAGCAGCAGCATATGCAGAAGAATGTCGCCAGTTGGCCCGCTCATTTACAACCCAGAACCAAGGTCACCAGCAGTTCCTTCGCGCACCGTCTTGTCCAGCTCCTTCATACAGCACAGACTCCCTCGTGTGGCTTTGGGTTCCTGCTACCCCTTCCGGCCTCTCTACCAAACTTGCGTCCAAATACCATGGCCCATATCGGGTTATTTGCCAGACCTCTCCGGTGAACTACGTTATAGAACCGCTTGTACCGACAACGAAAATGCGTCGCCGCGGGCGTGAAACAGTGCACGTTGACCGCCTCAAGCCCTGTTACGACCCGCCTGTTGTGTCCACACCATGAGTCGGCAGGATGCCTCTTTTTTCACCCGGGGATAATTGTAGTGTCACACCAACGCTCGGTGATTGTCGACAGTGACAAAGACGACGAGCGTATGTCGGAAGGCGCGTGCTGAAAAAGAAGACGGCAGACACGCAAGAGACTGACGCGCTAGTTAAACGGTCGACCCGAACACCGACCTGAGCTTCAACGCACCCTTACACTTGGAATATTCTAGACATCCACAAGCGACGAGAACGAAGTTATTGTGCCCCGAAGAGAGATGTAGTAGACTGGGTCTGTCCGATGCACTGAAGATCATTCCCCACTCCCTAAGCGCACCATATACGCACTGATCAGAACCTGCACAGCACCACAACACTCTAGTTCGTCAGTCATGCCCTGAGACACGTCACAAGTCACTGATCACTGTTAACAATCAAGCAAGAACAAATATACAGGCACAGCATGTATGATTTTCTTTACACAATCAACGCAATGTAGATGGGCAGTAGTGTAAGCTGAACAAATATTCCAGCAGGCACATGTAATCTGCTCCCACCTTCTCGATGCATTTAATATTGCTACGAAGACGACGAAGCGGACAGTGGCTCTGGATGGAGTGGTCGCTCTAGGCCAGCTGGCCATAAAACAAATTTAATCATCATGTCATCATGTCCTTCTGTTTCTGTTGTGCCGCCGTGTTCCATCGCATGTCATGCCACCACGTAACATTTTGTTGGAGGTAGGTTAGGTGTCATCCCCATCCTCGCACTGGATCATCGACGCCATCTGTAAACCGAGATCGTCGACCGAAAACACGTGGAGATCGCCGCACAGCTCCATTCCAGCCCTTTCAGCTCAGACCTGACCAGCCACTCTTCCTATCACCGTCCCCATCTTTGACCACAAAACACGATGACCAGGAAGAGTCCAAAGCCGACCCGACCAACCCCACGACGAAGCGACCTCGCG
Organism: Amblyomma maculatum; assembly: GCA_023969395.1. Taxonomy (NCBI): domain Eukaryota; kingdom Metazoa; phylum Arthropoda; class Arachnida; order Ixodida; family Ixodidae; genus Amblyomma; species Amblyomma maculatum. Next base: position 161,481 of record JAJIZL010021566.1, read on the forward strand.
ACCACTGGAGCGAAGGCAGCACCCTCTCCCAAGCCGTCCGGTATGTCCATGGGTCTTTGCCTTCGGCAAACGGTGAACATTGGACCTGATTATCCAAGGCAAGCATTCATCCCATCTCGCATTCATTCTGGTGGCAAGCATTTCAGCTTCGAGTCATCCATCTGTATTCACTTGTCACATCCTGCATTGGATTACAAGCAATCGATCGGGACGATCGTTCAGTGGCCCCAGGTCATGCTACGAAGATGAGGAAGCGGGCAGTGGTGCAGGGCGGAGTGCTCGCGCAAACCCCGCTGGCCATTAAATCTTATATCATCATGTTATCATCCTTCTGTTTATGTTGTGTTGCCGTGCTCTATTGCTTTTCATGCCATCACGTAACAATATACTTGACAGAGAAGTGGAATTCCTGAAGCTTAATACTCCAATGTAGAACGCGCCTGTTCACAGATTTTGTTGCTTTTATGAACCTCAAAGGCTGGTGGTACGTTTGAACGAGAAACCTTCTCCCGTAAAAGAAGACTTGAAATTTCTCAATTCTCCAAACGTGAAGCTTCTTGTATATTCTGTAGGGTCTTGGGAAGAAATTAGGAAGCTCAATCTCTCCAGCGTCTGTGTCCTTTCCCGAAATTACTGCATCGACGACTGCCATAATGGTGCCGTCTTTCCGTTGCTGGTATTTCTTTAGCATGTTGATATGAAATATTTTTGGGACATGGCCCAAATCCAGTTCATAGTCGACATCGCCCCTGCGGCTGATGACCGAAAAAGGACCCTTCCATTGCAGGAGCAGCTTATTGTGGTCTGTGGGAAGAAGAATAAGAACCTGCTCTCCTTGTTTGAACGAGCGTTTGCGGCTCTTGATTTCGTAGTAGTTGCTGTAATGCTTTCCTGCGCGCTCCAGCTCTTCGTCGGTAAGATTACAGGTATTCTCCATTCTGTCCCGTAGAGCAAGCACATACTCGTACGTAGTTTGCAACTCGTCAAGGATGGTTGCATTAGTCCAAAGCTCTCTAAGTACAGCCAGAGGCCCACACACATTTCGCCCATATAGGAGTTCGAATGGGGAAAAGCCGAGGCTTTCATGTGGTACTTCCCTGTATGCGAACAGGAGTGCAGCCAGGTAGCGATCCCAATCGGTTGGTCTCTCCTGACACATGTGCTTAAGCATTTAAGCGTGACGTTAGACCATTCGACTAAGCCGTTCGCTATCGGGTGTTATGGAGAGGCATGCAGCGGTTTTACTGACAGCAGACGGCTAATTCCTTTCATTACTTCGGACGTAAAATCATTGCCCCAGTCTCTGAGGACCTTTCTAGGCACTCCTACACGGGAAAACTTTTAGACAAAAGCCTTGGTTATCCTTTCGTTCTCGATGCCAGGAAGCGCGCCTGCATCAGGGTACCGAGTGGCATAGTCCACCATGGTCAGAATGTACCGATTGCCTTGATTGGATTTCGGGTTGAGTGGGTCAACGATGTCGATCGCAACCATCTGATACGGGGTCTGAATGACAGGCACTCGGACCAAAGGCGCTCGTGGGGTGTGACCCTTTGGAGTTGTGCATTGGCATATATCGCAAATGGCAACGAACCGTTTTGTATCAGCCTGCATTGCGGACTAGAAGAATTCTGTCTGAAGCTTCAGTAGGGTTTTCTGCGCGCCTTGGTGACCACCCATCAACCCATCATGTGCCAGCTTGAGAAAAGCTGGTATGTACTTTTGGGGCACAACAACTTGAGTGTACTCCCCGCTGGACTCGGTGGCGTATTTCCTCTGAAGGGCGCTATTAGCAATGAGAAACTGGTGACTACCCTTTCCACTGTTCGTTTGCGGCGCGCCCACGCGATCCAAGCACGAGCGTAGGGTAGCGTCATTATCTTGCTCTTGAACCAACTCTTCGCGGCATACACTAGGGAGGCCTTGCAGGACTTTAAGCTTTTTAAGCGTTTTATACTTGCATGCCTGCGCTCTAGTCACTACCGGGCAAGCTTCAGTGACATTCGAGATTGGTGCGGTGCTCTCGGTGTCAGGCGCTAACTCTTCAACATTTACTCCTGAGGACTTCGCAGTCTCGCTTTCTGTTGTGTTGTGCCAGTTTGGATCGGGGTCGTCTGCAGACCTAGCACCTTACACATTTTCCAGCACCAAATTATACAAGGGATTCTTCATGCACGTAGCGCGAAGTTGTCCCGTAAAGTACGGGGTGTCGACATAGACACAAGTTTCTGGGAGCATTAGGAATGAGCGCTCGAGTACGTAAACTGGAGACATCGTTTCGGCGATATCTTCATTCTATACTAAGCCCTTCCTTATCACCACAGTGTTGCATCCTATGTCTCTCAGGACTCCAACTGTCTGGCCCCCAATCATGCCGGCTACGACAGGTTAGCATTTCACTGCGCATTCTTTACTGGTGAAACCAGCATTGATGACGGGGATCTTCCCTCCGTCCTTAAGTTCTAGGTATCTGTTCTCAATGCATGCTGCAGCGGACTCCCGATTTTCTTCTCGCTATTTGATGTCCCTTTTGCCCAGCATCTCCAGTTTGGATGACCTGGCTTGCCGCATTTGTGGCATTTCTTGGGCGGTCCCGATGCGTCGGAGGTGGCAACCCGGCAATTTTTGGGGTGGTATCTGTGCGTGAATAAATAAAACATTTCTTTTCATCGCTACTCTTCACGTCCGATGATTGAGCGTTCGTTTTCTACCTGTAGTCTCGGATATGGTGTCTTTTTATTGATTTATAGGAAGTGAAAGACGCGGTAACTGTCTCACTTGTTTTTTCTGTGGACACCTCAACCGCGCCGTAAGGAAAGAGAGGAAGGTGGGATAGAAAGTGGAAAAAGAGAAAGAGGAGCCGTAGTGGAGGGCTCCGGAGTAATTTCTACCACCTGGGGATCTTTAACTTGCGCTGACATCGCACAGCACACGGACGCCTCTTCGTATCGCCTCCATCGAAACGCAGCCTTGCTTTTCGGGGTGCTTTGCTTTCCGAAATTCGAACAGCCACGAGCCTCCACATATCTTACTCCCCTTCCTACTGTTTCCGCGAAGGATGTGTCCTTCTTTTCTTCAGTACTTCCTCCCTTCCCTCAAGGCGCGGTTTGGGGTCCAAAGGAAACAAGTGAGACAGTTACCGTGCCATTTCCCTTCCTATAAATCAATCAATCAATCCTTCTTTTCTTTCAAAAACATTTGTAGTGGAGTGGCGCAGTTAGACAGGAACTGCTCCCTTAGAATCAGGTAAAAGAGATCTGCGTACTCTTTCTTTGTGTCCGACCGTTCTATCCATCTGTCTAGGAAGTTCTGTAGGCGCGTCTCGAACTGTGAACACGTTTCCTCGTTCCGGGGACTAGCAGACCTGAAATTTTCTCTGAACCCTTCCTCTGTCATACGGAAGCGAATCATGAATGCCTGCCAGAGCTTATTGTAGTCCAAATACTCGGACGCAGACATGCGACTAAAAACGCTGAGCGCTTTACCGCTGAAACACAGACTAAGGGTTGTAACCCATTGATCGCGAGGTCAACTCTGACTCTCAGAGACACGCTCAAAACGAATGAGGTAAGCGTCAAGGTTGTCTCTGCTTTCATTAAAAACCGGCATCTGCTTGTGCGGGCTTTTGCGTTCGGGTCCAGCAACTGACCCTCCCCCGTTTCTGATCTTATCTCTCCAGTGCTATTAGCGTCAGGTGCCGGACTATTCGGTAGGTATCCTCGCAGCATCATGAACTCCTTTTCTTTCTTCATCTCCGCCATCCAGATTTTAGACTGTTCGTGGGCCGTCTGCGACTCTAGTCCTCTTTCTTTCTCCATTTCCGCCATCTGGAGTTTAGATTCTATTTCGGCTTCCTCTTTCTGTCCGGCACGTTTCTCACTGCGTTCCTCTCCGCGACGAACTCGCTCCTGATCTACTCATTTGAGCAGCTCTTGACCCTCGAAGCCAAACGATCGGCCATACTTAATAGGCCGTTTTATCTCTCTCCTTGAGCCATCTTAGGGAGAAAGCGCTATGCAGTGCTAGGACATCACTAAAAAAATTGCACCTCTTCCTCTCTCTCTCTCACCGACACTTGGTTGTCCGGTCCTGTTCGTGGACGCCAATTATGTCACAAATACCCGCCTTTAAGGTCAACAGAGGCGCGGGATTCCCTTTACGGTTACCCGTCATTCCTCTATGAGGTTTGAGAACACATTTAAAATTTAGGCCGGTTAACCCGTTAAGTACGTGTGTCGGTGGTGATTGAGGATAATTTCAAGAAGGTCACTTTCGTTTACGAAAAATTGAATATTTTTATAGTAGTCCAAATTACAATGCCTAGTAATAGAATACCAATAAAATAAAACGCTACGACACGAATGCGATAAAATAGCAACTCAATAAATGGCAAGAGGAAAACGCGACAATCAACAAACACTGCTGTAAAGAGGAAGTTCAGATTAAGTGGGCAGATTGCCGAGAGAGAGGAAGGGGAAGTGATTTTGCAGACCAGCTGACTGCAAGTTAGGCCACCCCCGCTCCGGTCCTGCTCGCTACCAGTACCCGCTACCAGTGCCTGGATCCCCGCTGAACACTTGGTGGAGGTCGCGGGATTTCTCTTCCATTTCATCGCCCTGGAGCTCCGCAGCCGACGAATTCCTACCTCAATGACTGACTTCAGCACTAACACCACCGGCCCCGCTACTTCTGCCCCTTCTATTCCATGCTCCGGGGTGCTTCTTCAGCGGGACCCGCTGGACTTCAGCGGTACCGACGATCAGGACGTGGAGGACTGGCTTTCGTCGTATGAGCGTGCAAACACCCACAATAAGTGGGATGACATCTTGAAGCTTAACAACGTATTATTCTACCTCACACAAGTCGCAAAGTTGTGATTCACAAATCACGAGGCTGACATTACAACCTGGGCCTCGTTCAGATCTCGATTTGTGGATGTCTTCGGCCAACCTGCGGTCCGCAAGCGTCGCGCCGAACACCGTTTGCGCGAGCGGGTGCAGCAGAAAGGAGAAACCTTCACTAGCTACATCGAAGACGTTTTAGGTTTGTGCCATCGTGTAAATGCATCGATGACTGAAGCTCAGAAGATTCACCACATCATGATGGGCATCCAGGATGGCGTATTCAACATTCTCATGGCCAAAGAGCCCCGCACTGTAAGTGACGTTGTCACGATGTGTCAAAGCTACGACGACCTTCGTCGCCAACGCATCGTCCCTCGACAACCTGAAGAGACGATCGCGGCTAAGTCCGATTGCACAGACATCACTGCACTTATTCGAGAAATTAAAGACTTCGTACGGGAAGAAGTTGCCCGGCAATTATCATTATTTCAAACGTTCCGCAATCCAGCTGACACCTCGCTTCGAACATACGCCAGATTATTCAGGAACAAGTTGCCGAAGCACTTCCGCCCCCTCGACAACCAACTCTTCATGCCGCTCCACTGACAGCTCCGCTCATTCATGCCGACGCTGTCCTAACGCCCGCAAACACTCCACTGTCGTATGCTGTGGTCGCCGCAAGACCACCACATCCACACGCCTTTTGCATCGTATGGTTCGCCTCAGCGGGCATTTTTCACTCAGCGTCGTGTGCCACCTAATCTACGCCCTTGGCGCATATCTGACAATCGCCGAATTGCTTTGCACGTGGCCTCCCTAGCCATGTTGCACGCCTGTGCCGCCGCCGCCCGGCACCGTACGCTTCCGATCAGAGCCCGGTCAACTACGCGCAGTCGCCGTCCCCTCTCCGTGCGTCCCCTCATCCCTCGTCCCACTTTGACCACTTCTCGCATGACAACCGCTCAAACTCTCCGCGTCGCCGCTCTCCGTCGCCGATGCGTCGCCGTTCTACCTCGCCAATGCCGGAAAACCACTAGACGCAGTTCCGCAGGCAAGAACTGCGCTTTCGTCGAACAGTGAAAGTCCTGCTTCGCCACCGAAGAATTTAATCGAAGTTACCATCGAAACTGTTTGTACTCTTGCGCTTGTAGATACTGGTGCTGCTGTGTCGGTTATGGACGTTAGACTGTGCCGCTTGTTACGAAAAGTTGTTCTGCCGTATTCTGGGGTTTCTTTGCGAACCGCCACTGCTGAGCACATCAAACCGCTCGGTACCTGCACGGCTCGAGTCACCATTCAGGATATTCTCTACGTCATCAGTTTTATCGTTCTTCGTGACTGCTCTCATGACATTACTTTAGGGTGGGTGTCTCAATCGCGCCGTAGTTTATTGCGCTCGTGCCGAAGTAGAGCTTTCTCCGCTGTGCACCGCACCGACCGCCGTTAACGTTATTGGGGAAGCCAAATACCACGTTGCGGATGCTACTGATATCCCGCCTTTATCTGCCACTATTGTGCCTATAAACTGCGCCTCTCTTCATGACTGTACAGTGCTCTTCACCCCATCTTCCCTTTTCGTCTCATGACGCTGTCTTCCCCTACCCTTCGCCGTCCTTAGTGTACGAAGCGGCCGCACCGAACTAGCCACTACTAACGATACGTTCTACCCATTCACGTTGCAATGTGGCGAGTGCGTTGGGCATGCCGACCCTGTTCCATCAGAAAATTTTGTTACCGTCAATCCAATAAAAAAGAAGACTATAACGATAACAAAGCAAGTATTCCAGATATGAGTATGGGAAAGGGTCACATAGGAAACACAGCGTAAAATCCTAAGTCAGAGCAAGGTTAAACAAAGGCGAAAACAATGTTCGATTAAATAACGGTCTGTCGCAAAAAAAAAATTCTCATGTCTTTTTTGTTAGTTGAGGCGTCGAAGGCTGAGTTGGTCGGTTGCTGCGGCCATACAGATAAAGAGAGCGATGCCTTGATCACGGGCTTGGTGAAATACTAGATGCATTTTCGGTGCGGCTGCGAGAGATGCCCGGAAGACTGAATCTTCCCAGAGCGCACTGCCGCGGGCCTTCTGCGGTCTGTCATTTTATACTCTCGGCTGTTTACGCAGTGCCTGCGTCAAGGACTCGCGGTTGCTGCCCCGATCTAGATGTCGAAGCCTGCTCAGAGAAGCGGGCATATACCGTGAGTACCGCTCTATATGTGAGGCAGGAAATCCCGAAACTTCCGCTGTACAGGTGAGGCAGCTTGTGACAGTGAAATAAATTGCGTTTCATTTTTGTGCAGTTTATCGGTCTCCGTTGTCGATGAAAGCTCCTAAAGAAAACTACGATCGACGCTTGTTACGAAACAAAAATGTGATTGTAACTAGTGACTTTTTTTACCTGTAGTAAATTGCAGCAATCTCTCGTTTGAATTACCACATACGAGTGATATTATCATTGACATTTTGCTTACTCTCGGTCTTGCAGAAATACCTACTGAATGTACTCGCGAAACATGAATCCTTCATTAGTGAAGTGTTTAGTGAAATAACTGCTAAGAGTGAACCCGACATATCTGACCAAAATTAATATATTTTTCCTGGAATGTTGAAAAGAGAAAAACAGATGCATTGAATGTCGCTATAGTTAAGGAATGCAGCAGAGCTGACGGTGTTGCTATTTTTTACTATACTGATGACAATGATGTGATTATACGTGATGTTGAAAGCTCACGAAAACGGTTAACTAATGTGCTTAGGCATTGCATTAAATATTTTGTGCCTGACAGAAAAATATTTAAAAGCCAGAAACATCCGTGGATTATTCGTGACGTTGTACATACTAAGCGCAATCTTAAAAATATCATACGAAGCATGGGACGTCAACACTGCTGTTTAATGAAAGGAAGCAAAGCCTACTATCAAAATTGAGCTACGCTCGAATTAAATAGTTTTCGCATACTTCAGCAGAGTTTATAAGGACAGATCCCCAGATACTTTGGCGGCACGTGCCTATGAAAGCAAGTAAAATTTAGACGCCTATAGAACAAACACAAAGGCTGCACCAGAGGTGTGCATTGAAATAACTCGTTAGGGCGTCCTGACGAAGCTCTTGAAACTGGACACTAAACAATGTTCTGGATCCTATGGTCTACTCCAGATTGGAAAATAGCACATATAAAAAAGGTGATCGTTTGTCAGATTCAGATTATCGTCCTAGCTATAACATGCAGTTGCTGTAAAATGTTGGAGCATATTGTTGCCGGTTATCTGCGAAAGTCCTTGAATGATCATAAGCTTTTGTCTGTAAGCAGCACGGGATTAGGGAGGGATTATTCACAGTTAGTCAGGGTGTTTCATCTGAGCACGCATTTGCGCGTGTGCTTGATATGTCCGGGCAGCTTTTTACCAAACCATATCTCGTAGGAGCACTCGAGCAGACGACGCTCTGGCGCGTGATTGCTCTGAGCAACGCCACCTGGCGACAAATTGTGGATATATTGTCTCAACGAATAATAATGCATTTAAAGGCTGCCGTTCCCGTCGCTTTCTGGCGCACTGGATTGACACCACACACCTATCCACCGATGCCACTGAAACATCAGTTCCACTTCTGTGTAGTCCTTTTTTTCTGACGTTTTTTCTTTTTTCATTTCTCTTCGACGCATTTATTTCCTGCCTTCAGTGAGTGTATGTTACCTTTATGTTGCGTTCACAGACACCTTGCAGTAACAATCGGTATGAGAACGGTTACACTAAACAATTACCTCCATCGTTATTATTTCCTGCCTTACGTGAGTGAATGTTACCTTTAGGTTATGTTCAGAGACATCTTTCAGAAACAATAGCCCTTTACAGTGAGTGTATTTTACCTTTAGGTTGCGTTCAGAGAGACCTTTCAGCAATAATCGCCGTTTAGCTCGCTGAGAGCGTCGTCTGCTTCAGTGCGCCTACGGGATATGGTTTGGCAATACGCGTCCGGGCAAGGGGACGTAGTTTTCTTTTATTTCACGACGGCTTTGATAATGTGCCACATGGCAAATGTTTTCATAAGATGGAATGCATGGGTGTGCCTTTTTGTATCATCCCATGGATTCAGGACTATCTTAGATACAAACGACAATATTGTGAGCCTTCCGTGGATGTTCTTTAATTTATTCATTCCATGATCTTCCTCTTTCATTTGTACATACCATCATCATCGTCCCGCGGCGCCGGCTCAGGCGCGCGCCTGGGCTTTGTCATCGGAGTAAAACGCCAGACACGGCATCCCTTGCTTTGCCGTCTCGACCTTGCCGTCTCGACCTTGCCGTCTCGACCTGGCCTTCTTCCACAAGTGGTGGAGGTAGGACTTGATCCCCTTGCTGTTTTGTGCCCTGCCTCTCGCTGGAGCTACGTTCCGGTCGCTGTTTACCGCCTGCCACCATCGTTATGACTACCGAGAGTACCCACGAATCCGCAGCACCCTCTACCTCGGCTGCACCACCCCCTCCGACTGTGCCCACACGACAACGCGACCCGCCGCTGTTCGCTGGTCGTCGCGATGAAGACGTCGATGACTGGCTGGACACCTATGAACGCTGCAGTAACTACAACCGGTGGGACGATGCTCTAAAATTTCTGAATGTTTCTTTCTACCTCATTGAGGTCGCCAGAACCTGGTTTATTAACCGCGAACCCCACACCACTAACTGGAACACGTTCAAGCAGCAGTTCCGCCAATATTTTGCGCACCCAGCAGTTCGGACAGAGGTCGCGAAGAATAAGCTCGCCTCTCGCCTCCAAGGTCTCGATGAGTCGTACGCGTCTTACATAGAGGCCATACTTGCACTTTGCCGGCGTATTAGTCCCACCATGCCGGAACCTGAACGCGTACACCATATCTTGAAAGGAATTAATTCAGTGGCATATAACACCCTGATTGCCCAGAATCCTTCTACCGTTGACGCCATTATTGCGACCTGCCAACGTATCGACCAGCTGCAGTCCTCCCGATTGCAGCCCGGCATTGCTACTGGCCCGACCTCTGCTGACATGGATCTGCGGGCACTGATTCGAGCCATCATCCGGGAGGAGCTGCAAGCCCTCAAGCCTGTCTGTCAACACGGGTGCGATCATTCTTCGGTACCTTCTAATGACGCCGGTCTCCGCAACATCATTAAAGATGAGCTGGCAACAATCACTCGGCCTATGGTGTCCGACCCTCCTGCAACCCGCCCAGCATCGACTTACGCAAACGTCGCAGCATCACCCCCTCCTTTTGTTCCGCCGCCACAACTGGCACCGCCCTACAACCACATCAACGCCGTGACGACGGCTCAGCCTACGCCACCCTATTACGCACCTTGGCGCCCCTCTCGCCCAGTTTGCTACTACTGTCGAATCCGAGGGCATATATCCCGCTTCTGTCGTCGACGCATTCAAAACGAGCGGCGTGGTTACGACGCCTTCGAAAGTGACGTACCCTCATATTATCAGCGGCGACCTATTCCCAGCCCACCTCGTCGATCCTCCCCACCTCCAGTATCTTCCTCTGAGCCTCGTGGGAACCATGTATCCCGACGCCGGTCCACATCCCCATACCGCCGCTCAGTTTCCCCTCTCCGCCCCGCAACCGTTCTCCCTGTCCGCCATCCGGAAAACTAAGTGTTGCAGTTTCCGGAGGTCAAACTTGTGGGATTCGGGCTTGCTGCGCCTGCCCTTTGCACGGCCGCCGCCC
>JAJIZL010021566.1:172051-240568 GCA_023969395.1 Amblyomma maculatum
GGGCGGCGGCCGTGCAAAGGGCAGGCGCAGCAAGCCCGAATCCCACAAACTGCACTCTGCGAACTTACTAAAAGTCCTCCTGATCGCCCGTATAACGTGATTGCTGTTATCGCTGAAGGTTTACCGGTTGAAGCTTTGATTGATACAGGGGCTGCGATTTCTGTTATTCACGCTGATTTGTGCTACCGTTTGCGAAATGTGACAACACCATATGATGGGCCTGAACTCCGTGGAGCCAGTGACGTCCCTTTGCGCCCTTCAGCGAAGTGCACCGTACGAGTTGTTATCGACGGCAACCGCCATCATGTGCAGTTTGCTGTGCTCTCACCTTGTGCGCATCTGATGATTTTTGGATGGGATTTTTTGTCAACCGCTTCAGCGTTAATTTCTTGTGGTGAGCGTGTTATCCATATGACAGACAGCGATTTCTCATCTGACTTTCCTGAACGACATCATCCCCTCGTTGCCGCCGCTGATACTGTTTTGCCTCCTCAGTGCGAAAAACTGCTTACTGTTGTTTCTGACCACATAACTGACGGGGACGTACTAATAGCACCATCATATAATCATCTTGCACGCGGCATCGCCTTCCCGTATAGTCTTGTCCGATTCCACAACGGCTCAGCGACAGTAGTGGCCACTAACACTTCACGTGAATCCCTCGTGCTCCCAAAAGTAACTTCTCTGCATTGCATGGTGGATGTTCAACCTTTTTCCCTGATGGTGCTCACCGCCCCTCCGCCTCAGCAACGTGTTTCGTCAGACGTCTCTCTTTCTGTTCTCGCAGACTATTAATCCTAAACTTACGCCGAGCCAACGCCAAGAACTGCTGACATTGCTTCGACACCACCAAGCCATTTTTGATGCCACTTCCACACCACTGGGACAGACTAGTGTTGCGCACCATCGCATCATTACTGAAGGTAACTCTATCGTTCGCCGACGGCCTTATCGGGTTTCCCTCTCTGAACGAAAAGTAATTGAAGAAAATGTAAATGACATGCTCCATCGCAATATAATTCGTCCCTCAACAAGCCCATGGTCCTCCCCAGTAGTGCTAGTTAAAAAAAAGGACGGCTCGGTACGCTTTTGTGTTGATTACCGCGTCCTCAACAAAATTACCCGCAAAGATCTATATCCGATGCCACGAATTGATGACGCCCTTGACTCTCTCCAAGGCTCAGAATATTTCTCGACCTTGGACCTTCGCTCAGGTTATTGGCAAATACCTATGCACGAGGACGACAAAGAAAAAACCGCTTTCGCAACACCCGATGGCCTTTACGAATTTAATGTTATGCCTTTCGGACTTTGTAACGCACCAGCGACATTTGAAAGAATGATCGATACTGTGCTTCGTGGCCTAAAATGGAGAACCTGTTTGTGCTACTTGGACGACATTGTTGTCTTTTCGACAACCTTTAATGACCATCTCACGCGCCTGAATGAAGTCCTCACCTGTCTCGCTTCGGCAGGCCTTCAGCTCAACACCAAGAAATGCCACTTTGCACAGAAGGAAATTAGAATATTGGGACATCTGGTCAGTCATGACGGCATTCGCCCAGATCCTGAAAAAACAATCGCGGTCTTGAACTTTCTTCGTCCACAACGGACTACAGATTTGCGCAGTTTCCTCGGCCTCGCCTCTTATTTCCGGCGTTTTATAAGGCATTTTGCAACTATTGCTGCACCACTTCATGAGCTACTTAAAGCACGCAGCCCTTTCGTATGGACAGAACAGTGCGAAACTGCTTTTAATGACCTAAAGCACGCCCTCACATCAGATCCTGTTCTTGCCCACTTCAGTGACAGCGCTCCAACTATCCTGCACACCGATGCCAGTGGTCACGGTCTTGGCGCTGTACTTCTGCAGCGTGATGCAACATCGCGTGAGAAAGTGATTGCCTTTGCCAGTCGGACTCTGACTCCAGCTGAGAAAAACTACACCATTACCGAGCAGGGGTGTCTTGCCGTCGTCTGGGCTGTCCAAAAATTTCGCCCTTATCTATACGGTCGGCACTTCACAGTTGTGACCGACCACCATGCTCTTTGCTGGTTGTCTTCACTCAAAAATTTAACAGGCCGACTTGGCCGCTGGATTCTACGCCTGCAAGAATACCATTTCGACGTCACTTATAAATCTGGTCGCCAACACCAAGACGCCGACGCTGTCTCTCGCTGCCCACTTACGGAATCAGCCTGCTGTTTTTCTTCGCAACGCATTTCTACCTCTGACCACAGCCGGCCATCTCTTCCCCCGACGCATATCACAACAGTTTCTTTTGACGATTCTGAGCACAAACACGCACTCCGCTCGCAGCAATTAGCTGACGCCTACTGCCGTCCTATCATCGACCGCCTTATCGGCGCTTCGGACCCACCCAATGCTAGGCTTCGCCGACAGCTTCGCAATTTCAAGCTCGAAGATGGCATCCTACTCCGTTACGTGTATTGCCCTGATGGAACTCGCTGGATCCCAGTCGTGCCGCGTGTGCTTCGCCCACGTATTCTGGCGGCTCTCCACGATGACGCTACTGCAGGCCACCTTGGTTTTGACAAAACCTACGACCGCGTGAGAAAACGATTCTTTTGGCCTGGCTTATCTTCCACCGTTGCCAAATACGTCGCATCCTGCCCTCTGTGACAACGTCGCAAACGACTGACTTCTTCGCCCGCTGGCCTTCTACAACCTCTTCCTTGTCCCGCCACGCCATTCGACGTAGTCGGCATCGACTTATATGGTCCCCTACCTCTCTCCGATGGGGGTAACCATTGGATTATAACAGCTGTCGACCACCTCACACGCTACGCTGAGACAGCACCTGTACCGACTGGTTCCGCTGAAGAAGTAGCAAATTTCTTTTTGCGATCAATTGTATTACGTCATGGCGCTCCTCGGGTGCTCCTAAGTGACCGCGGTACAGCCTTCTTATCGAAAGTCGTTGCCGAAGTTCTTCAAGCGTCATCCACCCTTCATAAGACAACCTCGAGCTACCATCCCCAGACTAACGGGCTGACTGAGCGATTTCACCGCACCTTATCGGATATGATCTCCATGTACATCTCATCGGATCATCGAATTTGGGACATTATTCTACCATTCGTCACTTTCGCCTATAACACAGCAGTACAGCGGACTACCGGTTATTCTCCATTTTTCCTCGTTTATGGCCGTTCTCCCACTACAATTCTCGACGCTTCCTTCTTCTCTACGCCCGACTACTCCACATCAGTACCTACCCATTTTCTATCTCGTGTGGCCAGATGCCGTCATCTTGCCCGCCTCAACACGGCAGCGTGCCAGGAAGACCGCAAGACTCGCTATGATTCTACACATCGAGTGGTCTCTTTCCGTCCTGGCGACGAAGTACTGCTTTATACACCGTTGCGCACCCCTAGCCTTAGTGACAAATTCCACCACCGCTACATAGGTCCCTATGAGGTCATAAGCCAAACTTCCCCAGTGAATTACAAAGTGACGCCTGTTGATACCCCAGCTGATCGACGCCACCGTGGAACTGAAATTGTTCATGTGTCTCGCTTGAAACCGTTTGTGCGCCGCGATGCATCGCTTAGTTAGGAGCGGCCAGGCTGGCCGCTTCCGACCCCCCGGGCAGATTGTGTGAGCCTTCCGTGGATGTTCTTTAATTTATTCATTCCATGATCTTCCTCTTTCATTTGTACATACCATCATCATCGTCCCGCGGCGCCGGCTCAGGCGCGCGCCTGGGCTTTGTCATCGGAGTAAAACGCCAGACACGGCATCCCTTGCTTTGCCGTCTCGACCTTGCCGTCTCGACCTGGCCTTCTTCCGCAATATGTAGAAACTAATTAGACCTCTTCTAGTGTCCTCAGTGTTAATTCAGGAGTTCCTCTTGGAAGTGTGGTTGGTCCGTTGTTTTTATTATATATGAATGATCTAGTTACACTTGTTCCTGAAGAATTATCTGTTAAGTTATTCGCAGACGACTGCATCGTATTTAAACAAATTTCATCTGAACATGACCACAGCTGTGTACAAAAAGTAAATTTTGCCATTGATGAATGCTAAGATAATCTATGTAACCTAATACTGAAAAATTTGTTCTCTTACAAATAACTAGACAAAAGTATCCCAATTTGCTTCCTTACTTGCTTCACGGCAATGCGATTTAAAAGTTGAAAAATTTAAATATTTAGGTATAACACTTGACAGTAAGTTGAATTTGTCAGCACATATTACTAATATTTCTACAGCTGCATTACGAAAGCTATGGTTTTTAAGAAAAAAGGTAAAATCTGGCCCAGCACGCATAAAAATTTCCCTTATAAAGCTTACGTTCCGACGTTACTTGAATATGCTTCAGTAGTGTGGGACCCGTACACGAAAAAAGACACAATGCCCCTTGAAAAAGTCATCTTGAAAGCTGTTAGGTTTATATTTGGAAAATACAGAAGGGAAGATTCTCCTTCTCAGTTAATGCCCTTTACTAATATTCATATACTGAAAACCCGTAGAAAAATTGCTCGATTGAGATTCCTCTTTAATACATTATCAGGAAAGATAAACTCAAGCTCCCAGAGTTTATTAAGCTTATGCATAGACCAAGAGTGGAGAACATAAACCCATTGAAGAAATTTAAACCAAACTAACTAATTTCAAGCGCCTCTCTCGGACAGGAAGTGAGTAGACTATACCTGGGAACAAATACAGTTATTCATAACCTAGTAGAATCAAGAAACGAAGGTGTGCCTGGGCAAGTCGCTGAAGGTAAGATAACCAATACTATTTTAGGGACATAACGTAGAATACAAGCGGCAAGCGTCGGAAGAGGCAGTAGCAAGTCTGGCCAATGGACCGAAATAGGAACTTGGTGGAACAAAGGGCGCGATAACTAGAGCTTGACACGAGTATAAGAAACAGTTGTGAAACAAGTTTCTCCAGCAAGATACGTTGATCTTGCTTATTACGTAAACATTGAAAAGGATTACTTCTTCTTTGTACAATTCATTCTTGAGGGCTAATCATTATGCTCAAAGTCTACAACTACGGTAAAACTGAGACTACAAAGTGCTGCAATTTGTAGGCCATATTGCAAGAAGTGGGCGCCGGTTATTGATAACACTGTAGTAGCTGAAGTCCAGCTGTCGTGTGACAAAATAAAATGAACTCGGAGATCTACAAGACTGCACGTATTATTGACAGTTTTAGTGCAATTCTCTCACATGGCTGAATCGTTGACACAACTTACATAATGGGATGTGCAAAAGACATTAAAGCTGTCAATGAAGCACTCTAAACACCTTCCGCGTTGATGAAAATGGGCAATTCATGAGTGAAGATATCTGTGTAAATCATCTGTAAAATCAATATTCTTGGCAGTATTCATCGTTCCATCCTCATCTCTCAATAGTTGACGCTGGGTACAAATCGCTTTCTCTACGCGAGTAAAGGGCCTACACATACAATACTTTTAGCGACGATATGCTGCAGGCAGCATGTGGCTAGGCACTTCTTGTGTTGAAGTGATTTAGAACTTTTTATGTTTTCTTCGTGAAGAAAGCAGTTAAGCGTCCACCTAATTAAATGAAATAATATTTAGGTAAGCAGACGGTAAATACAACTGTCGAGTAGACCAAGCAGTTTAAGATTCACTTAGGGTCTGTCAGTTTTACTCGTAGGATGCTCATTAAAGGATTGGTATTTTGAGATGAGATGTGTATAGGTTTACACCTGTGGAGCTCTTATAGCAAAACGTGCGCCAGCGCTGCTTAACATCCTCACCCTCTTGTGTTATTGCTCGGCCTCCGGCGTGGCTGCACAACAGCTGCTGATGAGGAAGAAGAGGGCAGGAGTGGGCGGAACGGTAGGCTTGTTTCAGCTGTGCTTGGATGGTAGCGTGAAGAGGTGGTACCTGAGGAGCTTCTATCCGGAGGGTTTGGTGGAGTCGACTGTGTAGACATCAAAAAGGGGTAAATAACAAAAAAAAAGCTAAACTGTATTCACTGAGTATACAATCACAGTATCGGTCGACTTCAATACTGACCACTATTTTCGAAATGCATCAGGTAATATTGTATGAATGGCAGAAGTTATTGTGACAATCATTGTTCTTTAAATATTTCTTCGTTTCAAACAGTCCCTTCACGATTCGGCTAATAAATAAAGGCCTCAGCGTTTCCTGGCCGCCATATCCCTCTTTCCACGCCGACAGCCACAGAGCCGATTTGTACTGCGACTCTTCTTATTCTCAAATGCACTGCGCCGAGCCCACTCTGAATGCTTCTATGTCATCGGACAACTATCACGTGAAGGCCGCCCATCCTATTCTTTCTTTTCGTCACCGCAAATATTAGTTATTTATTGGCACCTACTGGAACATTTGAAAAAAAAATGCCTCCAGGGGGGCGTTGCATATTTCTCACCCGGACTGCAAACCGTCTGTCCAACCCTGTTCCTGAAAGTAACCTGGTCGATGTACTTGTGGACGAAGTTCCTGCTTCTGTCCTTAGTTAAAGCGGTCCCCAATTACCCATTTCAATGTGCTCATTTCCCATATACTCCTGACACTGCAGGTATAACCTGCCTCTGCAACGTGGCCAGTGGCAGTCCAGCTACAACTCTTGGCACGTGTTTTGCGAGTCACCATTCCTAGTGTCACCACGCCGAGTCACCACCGAGTTACCATAACCCAGTGTTGTTGTTGGTGGGCGCCGTGAACACCCTTTTAGCGTCATTTTTGGGCTTGAAATGATTCCGATATATTCCAACCCAATTGAAATTTTTACCGGCTTTCCTCCTTCGATGCTACGTTCTGCCCTGAATACCTCACATCGCCTTTGCGAAACGAAGTTTTACTGTGAATCTCCTGAAGTCGCCGATTACTTCCCTGCGTCGCCTTTTCCTACCATGTTCGATGAAGGCTGCTCGGTTGGCCCATTGCTGATGTCTGCAGCATCCGCAACGTTGATTATGCGCGCATTGTATCTTCTAAAGCAGCAGTAGATGACCGGTCAAAATGTGTTTGAGTGCATAGATGTCGTATGTCACAGTGACATTAATAAGGGACAAAGTAAACGGTTTCGCTCCTTGGTGAACTACGTAATTGAGAAGCAGCTTCGAGCGGTGCAATCGAACAAATAACAGTTTTTTGTTATCTTATCGGAAGACCGTTTTGCCAAGAAATCTCGCCAGACTGTCATGAAAGATTTCCGGACCGTTAAGGTAAAACCATCACGTTGTAATTAGAAGGCAGAGGTTCTGGTGAAAAAAAAAAAATAATTTGGAAGGTCTAGCAAAGAAAGTGAAATATGCTGAGCTAGTTGCTCTTAAAATCTTATTTGCGGCCAAGACGCGTAAGCCTGAGATTCCTTTCAGGGCTATAGCATCGGAGCACGTCTCCTAAAAGATGATTGTCTGCACGTATCTGAACAAACAACTCTCTATACTGCATGTTCATGGTTTCCAATTTAGAGCGAGTTGTTAGGTTCTTGCTCTGTGACAGCCCTGGAGACCGTTCTGGGCTTGGCGTTGATGCCGAATATCTTTTCTTTTCTGTACAGCATGGTCGTCTACGGTATGTACAGCAATATTAAAGATCAAAACGATGAGCACGCCTTTCAAGATAGAAGCGGCATTTATACCGCGTCCTTTGTGGCACTCCTCACTTTGTATCTCAAGAATACGTACGTCGCTTGGCAGAACCAAGCACTCTTGCAAAAGTCCTGTGTTGGTATAGGGTCAACAGCAGCACCTGTGCTCAGCAGCATTTTTCTTAGCCAAGTCGATAAGAGAGTGGTGAATTATTGGCTGGTGACATTGTGCGTATTTTTAGGAACGCTGATGATTATCTTGTGATTACAACGTCCGTTCAACAGAAACTGTGACATATGTTTTAGAGTATTTTGTAAAAAACGTTTCCGAACTTAAATTTACGCTTGAAATTCCTCACAATAACATACTGCAATATTTCGACCTATAGACGGCTGGCCTTTTAAACATTCCACCTGAGCTGGCAATATTCCGCTCGAAGTGAGAAGCCCCGGTTGAACGACAAATCTTGTCACTCGAAATTAGTTAAAAACGGGTTAGTAACTGGATGCATGAATGGCGGTAAAAAAGGCTTGCTTTCAAAAAATGAGCGATAGCCTCACAGCCCAGGTACCCTGCGGTTTTCAGGCTAGTTTCTTCGCCTCTGTCATGCTTCTTGTACAGGAAAAATCTCCAAAAAACAGAAACCCTCTGAAAGTGGCTAGCAGCAGCGCACCAGGCCTGATTATGGAAGGAAAAATATAGCTGTGATGCCATACGTTCATAAATTTTCACACAGATTTAAGAAGCTGAGGGCACAATATAGTGTCAATGTTGTGTTCTCGTCTCCTAATAAGATTGGCAAGGTTGAAGCAGCGGTGCAAAAAAAGAAAGATGGAATTGACAAAAAAGCGGTTGTAAAATTTTTAATAAAAACATGTACGTCCCGTGTAAGGCTGCAGTGGTATACCAGATTCTAATGTCCTGTGGCCGCACATACACTGTCCAGACAATCCGTTGCCTCAATGTAGGCTTTCGGAACAACAAATTGCTTTAGGAACAGGTTCAATAAAATTAGGTAAGCATTGTCTAGAGTCTCAGTGCTCTCTGTTCCTCGTCAACACCGAAGTCCTGTTCGTTCATAATGATCGTAGCATAAGGGAAGTAGCCGAGGCATGTCATGAGAAAAGAAGGACAATCGTTGTGCCAGCCGGGAATCAGTAGCCTTATCTTCTATGGAAATGGACATGTTAAACAGGGGGGAACGATGTCCGGATATGAGTCCCTTTAATTACGTGACAAGTGCATTTATGATAAGGTACATTCGCGAATGCTTGATTCCTGCCTTTATAAGAATGCGTGTTTTTCAAGTAAACGCTGATGCAAGTTCAGTGCCACGTGTGTCTTTTCCTTCTTCTTAGTCCCGTATTCATGTGCTGTTTTATGAGAAACCACAGCGTCACGTCATGCTATTTCAGTGAAATCAAGGATTGACTGTTAAACATGACAAATACAGAAAAGAAAAAAAAAACATAGCATGACGTTTCGACTCCCATACGGCAGTCTTGTTCACAAAAAAGAAAAAAAAAACGAGAAGCGAAGGCACCAGCTTATGCATGTTTAAAAAGGGGGCGCAGAGAGCATGCGTAAGCAGTTGTCAGATTGCCACAGTTACGGTTCAAGGTGTGACGGGTCGTTTGTATGGTCAGCGATTCCAGGTGGAGGCGAGGAAATTATTTTTCTTGCAACTGAAAGAAAAAAATTCCCTTGCCTTCTCCTGGAATCGCTGATCATACAAACTGCCCGCCACGCCTTGCACCTTAACTGCGGCAATCTGAAAACTGCTTACGCATGCTCTCTGCGCCCCCTTTTTAAACATGCATAAGCTGGTGCCTTCGCTTCTCGTTTTTAGCGTGAACTAGGCTCCCGTAGGGAAGCCGTTATTTTGTGCGTTTGGTCGGTGTCAACAATGTCATGTTATGCACTTCACCCCATAATGTAATGCCACCCTAATATTTGCGCAACTCTGACGGATGTTATCCTCACTTCTTAAGCCTGTGGAATATTCTTGGTATGGGAGGAGGATACCGGAAGCCGGTTATGCCGGCCTAATGTCGCGGCGGCACTCTTGGCGTCCGGGGGAAGGGGAGATGGGACGTTGGGAGGGGTGCCAACCCGAACTTATCCGGGTGGAATGAACCAATTTTCAGCTCTCCTTCCTGACCCTCCAACTGTCTTTCTGACATTCAGCGTTGTCACATTCCGCACTATTCCTGCGTATGGCATGAGGCCCGATTATCTGCATCTCGAATCCCTGACGAGGTAGCATACCGTTTCAAGAATGCATAAGGGCCCCTTATGTGAGGTCGCATAAGGGTCTGCTAATGAACATTTTTGGTGTGCTTTATGATCTCTACGCCAAACATTTGCTGTAACTTACTGTAGCGACACTAGCGATGCAGGTCCTGTTCACAGGCGTCCGTAAGATGCCGTTAATTTTGAGTGGCGCAATAATCAAAAC
Organism: Amblyomma maculatum; assembly: GCA_023969395.1. Taxonomy (NCBI): domain Eukaryota; kingdom Metazoa; phylum Arthropoda; class Arachnida; order Ixodida; family Ixodidae; genus Amblyomma; species Amblyomma maculatum. The sequence goes on from JAJIZL010021566.1 coordinate 182,083, forward strand.
GAAGTCGACAAATGTTCGCGAACGTTGTCATCGACCCTTCGTGCACCCTTATCCGTTCTGTAATACACTAGTCATGAAAATAACAGGGTTGGAGATTTCTCAGCTACTATTCATTCCTCAATACGATAACCAAAAAGGCATCTATCCTCTTGAGCGTATCAAACATATCAAACATTGAGCGTATCAAACACTGTAAATTTTTTTCTAATTGTACTTTGTGCGAGTTATGGTAGATCGAGTAGACAAACAAGGCTGTGAACGTGATGCCTTCTTCAAGGCGTGTATTGTTTAGCATGGTACGATTTTGTGATTCTAACGCGCCTGAGACATTCACACATAACACACTCTTTGCTTCGGGGCGTCCAATGGGCGACTTATTTGTCAGATTTCACTGTTTTGTCTTTGTGTTATACATTTAATAGCCTCCTGCGTCGACTTTCTAGACGTCATACACTTTTGGTCGCCTCGGACTTCAACATAATTTTAGGAAATTTAGCTTCTCTTCAAAAAAAATTATGTTTAGGCGATCAGGGGAATGCCGAAGGGATTTAGCTTGACTTTAACAAGATTCGCGCCATCAGTGATTCCATGTGGCGCTGGCAAATCGGGTAATTATTACTCAGAAAATAAAATGCAACACACTTTTTAGACGTTAAAAAATTGACGATTCATTTGAAACACCAAATCTAGAACTTATAATTTACGTGGTCTAATTTTTACAGCCATCGCTGTGGGCATAACGAGTGGGCGTCTGCTGCGTGGCACGCAGGGTTATTCCATGAGATTTGGCATTGGCCTACTTGGGATGCCATTTAGTTCTTGCTCAGCTTCCCAGCACCCATCGTGGTCATCCCAACAATGGTGATGTGGACAGTTTTGATGATGGGAGCGTTCAAATATCAGAACCTCTGTAACGCCAATGTGCAATACACGTCAAAGGAAACCTAGAGCTAAGCCGGATTAGATAACCCGGGTGCCCATTTTATGATGTATGACATAGGCCACCAAGGAGCACAAGCCTTTGACCGTCTGCGGGCAACATTTTATGGTTAGAAAGATCACTGATATCTCGGAGAGCTTGGTGAACGGCAAGATTGGGATCCTGACAGACACCCCAAGCTACTGTGTCCTGCCCAAAATGTCTCATCAACTTTTATTTCATGGTGAAATAAATATCCCGAAGAGGAACAAAAAATGGAACGAAAATTTAGAACAAGTATGAAGTTTCACACATAAAAAAAAATCCAGCAGAGTACTTGAATGTGCTTAGGTGCAGTAATACGAAAGCATTAGGAGTTCGGCCACGCAATCCACCAGATGATGTACATCTACGGCATATTTGTCTAGTTCGGAAGTAAGAGCGGTGGACGAAACCTTATTAAGACGATGATGTTTACTGCACAAAGCGATACTGTGCTGCAATTTTATGCTAGGATTCATTGGCTGCGGCGAAATCACTGTGCTCTCCTGGAAGGATTGTCTGTTTGGATGATGGTTTGCATACCGGTGGTGACAAGATATTTTGTTTAATGTTCTTTCTTTGGAACTCGCTATGACGAGAGGCTGTGGTGAGAGGCTCTGTCTACAGCACTGATAAGGCAAGAAATGTATTAAAATGAAAAATGCAGCGCTACTACAATACACACAAAAAATAAAATTTAGTGCGTTAAAATGCGATCTGATTCCTTTTCAACATCTCTAGATTTACAGATATGAGTCGCGCTATATTTCATGTTCATACAGGTCTCCTCACTGCCAGCTCGCTGGTGTTTGTCAACCAAGTCCCCATACAATATACATTCTGATGTCGCCGCAGGCTTAAGCAAGGAAGATCTGTTATCTCTAGATGTCTAGATCTCTGAGCCCTCACTCTGAGGCGTGAAGGTTTAGAGATTACATTGACCAGATAAATAAATATGCTGCAGAAGTAGCAAAAAGCAGTTGAAAGAATTATTGCAAGAAAATGTTACATAAGTTAGGAAGTGTAGAACTGAAAGTGTACTAGGTAGATCAGTAAAATCGGGTAGTTATAACAGTATTGATTAAATAATGCACAATGAAAGCTGAGAATAGTTGTACTACCACCGCTCTATTTTGTAGGGGCAGCGCCTATATTCCATCAAGTGTACCGTTGGCAGAATGAATGCTTCCTTCTAGCTGATACGGCTTATGACAAAGACATCAGGTTTTCTTTGACGTAATGATCTGTTCTCAAGTTTCGCACAACCGAGTATCATAATCATAAGTGTTTGTTTTATTTTCCGTTACTTTACGTGACAATTTTCAGAACGCAGAAAAAAATTGCGCACAAATCTTATGCATCGCCTTAAGCGAACAAAGCGAGAGAATTAAGGTACTTTCCAGGATCCCAACGCTTCCATTCTCCAGACTCATCCACAAGTCTGCATTCCAGCAAGATAATGGCACGCTGCGGGAGGCAGAGGACATTCCTCTGCCCCATGCTTTCCACTCCCAAGTGCAATAACGGTGCCCCTGGGGTCACCAAGTAGATGCCTAATAGCTATACTGAAAGCAGACCGCTCAAACCAGCAACGGGAGCCTGAGAGCTACGGTCTAAAAGTACGTTGGCCAAACATTTTTTAAGGAATTCTGCATTGAAGACATATGATCTCTTCACCTGTACTTTGTGGGGCATGTTGCAGCTATCTGTGAGGGGGAGGCGCCTTTTCATTGTTCCCCTACGCTGAGCCCAAACTCCTTCGTTTCCTGTTTGGGGCGGGGGAACTGGTTTACCCACTAGGTGTATATAAGTAGGGTTGTTCGTTTTCGGTTAAAACTCGAATATACATGGTTTTGCGCCCCGAACATATTAATAAATAAAAATCGCTTAAAACCCAATTTTTTCTACTTTCTGGAACAACTGTGCGCACAGAAGTTGTTGAAAGCTCTTATGAAAGCACCAAGGCCGAACCTTTTCGAGCAATACTTTTCTTTATGCGAAGGCAGTTTTAATGAGATGTGCACTGGAGCCACTTTTGGATGTCCAGAAAACGCTTGAAAGATGAACAGTTCTCATGTCACGCTTCCATCACCTCGCAAACGTAATGCAACAACAGACTATCAACGAGTTTCCCACGATGATCGGTACAAGCGATCGAGCAAAAGGTGCTTTCTCTATGTTACCCAAGAGCCGTGTCACATTAGTAAAACTTGTGAAGAAGTTTTATCGAATATCACCACAAAATGTGACTGCAATCTGAAACAGAGCATCTCAGACAAATTAAACGACCAGCTGACAATGTGGAAACTGGGTGTCGTAATCGATCAATTCCAGAAGCGACTGATGAGTCAGTCGTTTGATGACTGCCGACCGTTACGGACCACGCAGGCTCGCTTAGTGAGAATTTTAACCAGTACTTGCTGGAAGCAAGCCCGCTGAAGTGATGGACTGTTGAAACGCGCCACTGTGCGCTACCCCAGGCTTGCGAATGAAGCGATGAGATTGCTGTGTGTAGCTAATAGCAGCTGTGACGTTGAGCAAACGTTCCACCAGCTAAGCTCCCTCCAGACTAGACAGTCTTCGGATGGAAATCGAAATGTTGCACATGCAGATGATTATTTATGTTAATAAGGGCGTGTAAAATGTTCATTGCCAGCTCACGTGAATAAAATTGTTGTTGAATAAAACGCTGAATTATGAAATACTTTCTTGAAAGCAATCTAAAACATACTCCTCATCGGGACCCGTCGGTTAGGAGAGGCATTGAATAAATTTTTACCTTGTAAATGTAACCTGATAAAACACGAATTTCGGAGTGTTTTCACGAAACATCTAATATTTCCCCTATTTTCAAGTCGATAAATAACGCCCGATTTTTACCCCCCGAATGTGAAAAATAAAAAACCCGAAAACGAGAAGCCCTGTATATAAGCAATGCTCACGATCGCCTGGGCCATCTGTCCTTGATCTTCTTGGCTGTCTCGCCTGCTGTCCTGCTGCCGGCCGCCATCCCCCTCCCCCCCTACCTCTCTCCTCTGACCTCAGCCTCGGACGGCCCCCATGTAAGCAACCAACTATCCGTTTGTTCTTATGTACCACCTCTGTTTATCTGTGTGTCTCTTGTGGGCAGAGGAATCGCCCACAACTACAAATGCCATTTTATTCTCTCCTTGTGCTTCCCGAAGCATATAACTATATTGAAAATAAGGTTTACCATCCTTCGATTCCCTCTAAAAAGAAGCTATTTTGAAAAGAAGCAAATAATATCCACGCTTCGCCGTGACGCTCTTTTTCCTAACTTTTAGTTGCGATACCTACGGGAACCACTATTTCCAATGAACCAATGCAAGGGTTATGCAATTAAATGAGAACTTTAACCATGAGTTGTGTCCCAGCTTACCTTAGAAGGACTTGCTGTGGCTGAAAAACAACCAGGAGCATTGAACGTTTTTCTGATTAGTAGCACACAGCGAGCATATATTATGTTTATCTAAAATCGACACATTGTTCAAGTAACATTTGGAGGTCCTTGAAAAGATGGCTTAAAGACACCAAGGAAATATTTCGACCCGGCTCTTTGTAACTGCATGGGCACTGCATTAATGTCCTTTCGATTATGACATGCAACAACTTCAATGCAAAAGCGTTAGACTTGCTATTGCCAAGAAAGCGATCTGCGTGCACGTTAAGCAGGAATTAGCTGAAAGCATCTGCAATGTCACGCTCCTAATCAATGACAGTTGACTCACCTGACTTGACCTAAGTTGACCTGACCTCACCGCTCCTTACGAATGACAGCTGCCCTCAACTTTACCTCATATATCAGTTGGGGGATTTCGAGAATCAGCGGCCCGCCAGACATTCAAGGAATATGCGAGAAAAATCGTTTGTACCATCAACGAAACTGGCTGAAGGCTGCAAAATAAGCATCGAGCAAGGTCTTTGGAAATCAGCGTGCTACGTCGTCATGTAAGCACATGCGCGCACCACCGGAAAAAAAAGGGGTGGGGCGGAAATAGGCAGACCACCTGGCGAAGACAGTTCCGAGAAAACAGTTGAAAAATACATTAAAGAGCTTCACGCCAAAGTATGTCCGCTCAACAAAATTTCATTACCCGGGTTTACCTACATATACCTCCTTCACTCCGGCTACGTCAGGAAGATGCCGAGGCGCTGTCGTCGTCAGTGACGTTCGCGTGATAGGCAAAACAACATTCCAGTCGCTTTTACCTACCGTGATTGCGGAATGGTTTGCTGCTGTCTGTAATAAAACAGCACCATGGCCGACTAGTTGCGTCGCCGTAGCATGTGCCGAAATACACAGAAAGGGAGTTTTATTAAGCTGGCGCTGGTTTCTGGCGGCGAAGGATGTCGTAAACAGTCGGCCGCCGCTGTGAAACGCCAAGGCTGTGTACCCATGCAGGCTCCGGATATGCAGCAAACACAATGTCACGGCTAAGCTAGAGGTTATTCACTTTTACGCCACAGCTATATAGCTGCCAGAGGCCAGTATATTGTAATACGTAGGCATGTTTCTTTGTTGGAGCATGCATAGATATGTTTACCTATGTAAACAATTCCTCAAAGAGGTTTTTTTTTTACTTTGGTAATTGTACGTATGCGTAGTGAGCTGCTGCGCAAGTGATCAGTGCTGAACTCCTACATGGTTATGCTGTATGGCTAGCCTTCGCCGTGTTCATCTCGAATTATTTTAATCTATTCCGTCATGAAGATTACCACTGTGCTTTGACAGCCGCTGATTTGCTCGATTGGAGCTGAAGTTTGTTTATACTGAGCGGTTTTAGTTGTATTAAGAGCGGCTAATTGTGAATGCGAGTTGTGGGGTTCAGCATCACCGAGATACATATGGGCTCGTGATTTAGACACTCTGAGGATCTTTATACGGTCGCCCTAGCTACAAAATCACCGCGCCTGCTGCAGCTTGTAATTGTAATGGAAGCTAGAACCCTGAATACCCATGACGAAATTGCGAAAGTAACGACAATAGCCTCCCACGAACACAGGAGATAGAACAGGCACCAGGTGTGGCGATTTCAACAAATAACGTACGGATGAGCAAATTCGTGCGGTGCCAAGGCACAATGCCCTTTCTACTGTTGAGTATACTTATAAAAGACGCTCGAAGCTAGCGAGGACCACAGTGCTTACCAACAACGTTAATTTGCCGCTCGGTGTGAAGAAGCACCCGAGAATGCAATAATATGTTTCGAGCGGATTACTTCGTACACGGTTTGCGCGCGCTGTTTACGAGTGTAAAAAAAAGTCACCGTCTGCTTACTCGACTAAAAGTAGTTGTAAGCATTCGAAGCTTTGAAATTCGTGTTCAGCGGTTAATGTGCTGGACGAGAACAGCAAATAGGTAACAACGCTGCTGAGTTTCCCAGGCGTGCAGCAACTCTTCACTTGTTCGCCTTGAACATATTGCTACGAAGATGACGAAGCGGGCAGTGGCGAGGGGCGGAGCGCTCGCGCCAGGCCCGCTGGCCATTAAAGCATATTTCATAGTCATGTCATCCCGTCTTTCTGTTTCTGTTGTGTCGCCGTGTTCCATCGCTTGTCATGCCACCACGTAACATTTGGTTGGAGGTGCGGTTCATCCCCATCCTCGCCTTGCACCGTCGAAGCCAACAGTACGCCGGGTCCATCTGCCGAAAGCCTGTGGAGATTGCGGCCAAGCTGTACCCCAGCCCTTTTTGCTCAGACCCGACCAGCCGCTGTCCCCAGCCTCGTCCCCAGCCCTGACCACAAAACGCGATGATCAGAAAGAGCCCAAAGCCGACCCTACCGACCCCACGACGAAGCGACCTCACGACCACACGAGCGAAGACAGCACCCCCGCCCAAGCCGTTTGGCGTGTCCATGAGCCTTGGCCTTCGGCAAACGGTGAAGATTGGACTTGATGCTCCGATGCAAGCATTCTTCCGATCGTCGCATTCATTGTGGTGTCCAGCGTCTCATGTCCCAATTTTGTGTCTGTGTTCATCGTCACGTCATGCATTGGATTTCTAGCAATCGATCGGGACGATCACTTGGTGGCCCCGGGTAATGCTACGAAGATGACGGAGCGGACAGTGGCGCGGGCGGGGCGCTCGCGCCAGGCCCGCTTAGTTATTAAAGCACATTTCATAGTCATGTCATCCCGTCGTTCTGTTTCTGTTGTGTCGCCGTATTCCATCGCTTGTCATGCCACCACGTGACATTATTCTGTCCGTCTGGTACGGTGTGCGGCACCGGGCGCCGCATGCCGTGTACATGGAGGTTTATTATGCATCGCTTTTATCCTCGCCGCAGAGGCTCACGAAATACTCTATAGTCTTGCGTACATGAACTAGACAGAATGCGGATCGAGTCGATTATTCGGGGGAAAGAGCCAGTTTTTATTGGGAGACGCGTGACTGGTGTTTTGTTCTCTTCCTCTGCGTTTTGCCCTTTCTCTCTAAAAGGGGACCCGACTTGACTTTTGTTGGGTCTGTGTAATGAGCACATGGTTATTTCTTCTGCCAAAAAGGCGCCTGCACTCCATAAAAACACGCCCTTGATAAGCTTGGCCACTGTGCCGCGCCCGTGTGTTTTGCCTACCTTGGGATTGCAGACGACTGCAGTACCACCTCGATAGCCTTGTTTGTTTGTAAACATAGAGTACGTCTATATGTTCTGAAAATTTATTATTGGTTCATAGTATAGAGTGAGAGAAACGAAACTTGCCTTATTCAATTTAGTGGAACAAATATTAGAGTGTAATTGCAGGAATGCTGATCGCATGCAATAAAACGTCAAAAGTTTATATTACACTATTTGTGAATTAACTATCTCAACGTGCACGCTATGCCATACTTGTTTATAACAATCACTACTGCGTGAACATGCAAGGAATTTCTGACGCTGTTTTTATATTCGGTCGTTTCAGCGATGGTGGCGGCGCCGCGCGGCCTGGTTTTGAAGCAGCAAGCCCGTGATAGCTCTTCACTGCTCCGGCGACAGCATTGGTTTGGAGCGTGGAGATGCGAGCAGAAAACAAAAATTTTTGCGATTCTGAGATGTGCAAATCAATAAACTGTTTGACATTTCACATATGTTATTCCTGTCAAGGAGAAAGTGTGTAAAACGCAGCATTTCGGTTCGCGCTGGGCCGCTGTGTAAGACTTGACGACCCATGTGGATTCTGAGCGAGGTATTTTGTTTAGGCAAAAAGCCGCATCGTCAGTGCATTCATCCTGGAGAATCGCATTACATTTGGGCTGAATATCATGCAATCGCAGTTACACGAAAGTGCTGCAGTGTTTAAACACCAAGCTGATATGACACGTATGGTGATATCTTTTAAGGTGGACGTGAAAAAGACGCACCCCTTTCTCTCATTAATAACCGGCTATATTGCTCCACGTGCAGCTGTTCGTTACATCCGTCTTTCAGCTTTAGTTTATAGACCAACACCGTGTTTACAAACAAAAGGGGCGCTCGCGGCGCCGCAGCCGACTGGGGGTGAAAAATAGGGTTAGCATCCATAGGAATACATGGAATCGAAATATTTCTAAGCTGTGTTGTTAAGCTGTGTTTTATATTAAACGAGACACCTATGATGTCCTTATTCGGTGCAGAGTAACCGTGAACATCCTAGAACAGATCGCGAAAGTATGAAATCTCATGACCGAGGTGAAGTATTTTTAAAACACCGCGAAACGTATGGGGGGGCAAGTTGGGAGGGCGACCCATAAAAACACAAGTAAACGCAACTTACCACGCAACATTTTTCTCTTTTCGCAGAGCACCAGAAGTAGTTGCCGGTCGTTAAACATTGGACAGCGGCTTGAAGAAGTAAGCTGCCTCATTGCGGAGGCGGTATACTTTCAAAACTCCCCGAATAATCTATGTTGTGAATCCGGACACCCCCAAAATGCTCATGTAGCGAAATACGTAGTTTTGTTTAGAGTCTGACATGCTGCCGAATGGAGTAAATTAGCTTGATGATACTGTCGCTCAAGTGATAAATCCTAGACAGTATTACATTTAAAAAGCAGTTGTCAAACGCGACATGACAATACGGACCGAACGAGATTCGCGCATTGCAGCAGACGACAGCGCAGCTGGCGATACCCACCGCGGCCGCCTACCGTTTCAGAGCGTCTGCTAACGACAGCGCCAGTGGTGCATGGTCGTCTGCAACTGTGCCCGGTCCGTTTACCGTGCTGTGAACGGTCCCACAAGTCGTCAGACTTGCAGTTCTTGCAAGGGAATGTAGTGTGCCATGCAACATGATGTCAGGGCGTGGTACAAGGGATTCACAAAAAAAAAATGAGAAGGGTTCAACGCTGCTGAACTGAAAAAAAAAATGTTGCGGTAAGTTGTGTATGCATATGTTTCTATCTGTCGCCCTCCCAACTCGAACCCCCTAACGTTTCGGGGGTGTTTTAAAATTACTTCGCCTCGGCAATGAGATTTCATACTTTCACGATCTGTTCTGAGATGTTCATGGTTGCTCTGTACCGAATAAAAACATTATAGGTGGCCTGTGAAATTAGAAATCTGCTTTGAAATATTTCGGTTCCATGTATTCCTAAGGGAGCTAAGCCTACTTTTCACCCCCAGTCGGCCCAGGGGCCCAATTATGGGACTCGCTCTAAAGTTATAGAGCGTGACGTCAAAATGACGACGCCGTGATGCCTCGGCGAAACGTCAACGCGTGACGAAAATCGGAAGCAACCAATGATCGTCCGGGTGCTGCCCCGGGCCGCTTATTTTCACGGCAAGAGATTTATTCAAACGTCAAGGAGCCGTTCGCTAACGTTTTTATAGATATAGCATGTGAATAAATTAAATACAGCTTTAATTTTTCATGAATCCACATTTCAAGTTCAACGTCATCAAATAAATCATTTGCAATTAAACGCTCTCTTGGGTAGCTTCTTTTGCCGCGAGGGCTCGTTGGCAGAGGTAAACAAACCGTGAAAATGGCGCTTTTCAGTAAAACAGCTGATTCCACGGCTAGTGCCGGCTTTTGCGCAGCGTTGAAGTCAAGGTACTGTTTGATGGTCCCAAATGCACCGAGAAATCATATCGAAAGCAGTGTAATCGGGGCTTTGTTTATTTTTCTTTGGGAAACAAACAAAAGAAAGCTCCACTGCGGAGCACAGGCAAAATAAACGTTTATGTCCACACGAACGTCTCAAACACAAATGCTTCAGTTAGAACGAACACGGGGAAAACCAACGCGGTTCAGCGTACACTACCAACTCGCTCGTTTTCATTCGTTTTGCACTGTATGTCGCCTTCGCCTCTGTCTTTTGCTTTGGGCGCACTGCGGAGCCCAACCACCCTTCGGCGCCAACTTTGCAGCAGTTGAGTTCAGCCATTTGACGCACGCACTTGCTCACCGTCAGTTATGAGAGGCCGACTACCTGCGGAGACGAAATCCTCTGGAGGCAAAAAAAAAAAAGATCGGAGCACGCATGACAGCCGCACAGTCAGAGCGGTCGACTAAGAGCTTCATCACAGTTCATCGGCGCATTCGTCGCGCCACCATTCCGCTTTCACATTTTAAAGTCGAGCATCGGAACAAGTCGCAGAACAAGTAGAACGCATTCTCATACACCGCCTTTCGTCATTGCTCGCGCAGGCGTTGCCGCTTCAGCGCCGCAGCCACCACTCACACCACTACATCGCGGACGCCGCCGCCATTTTCGCTCTAAAACGTTTTAGACCGTCTCATCGCGCTCTACAAAAATAGTCTAAAACCATGGGCATAATTAGGTGCGCGACGTCATCTGTTTTTTCGCCTCCGCGACGCAATCGCAGCATCCCATGACGCAACTTTTCAAGATGGTGACGGCGACCAATAGGATCGGGCGTTTTAGAGCGCTCTCAATTATAGAGCGGCCCGTAATACGGCCCCAGCCTGGCGACAGAAGCGCTACCGCATCGCGCTTACGTTACAGATCGGCTTGGTTACAGATTGGCTTGGTTTGTGAGGTTTAACGTCCCAAAGCGACTAAGGCTATGAGAAACGCCGTAGTGGAGAACTCCGGAAATTTCGACCACCTGGGGTTCTTTAACGTGCACTGACATCGCACAGCACACGGACGCCATTGGTCTATAGGGGACCCAGGGTGGCGCAGGGTGGCGCTGCGGGCGCCAGTGAACAGCGCCCTCTCCGGTCAACGCCATCTAATTGGTCGGGTAGAATGAATAGCTCGCCTGTAGACTTTCGTGTCTTTTCGGCTTCTTCCCGCGTAAGCAACTCGCTTTGCGCACGCTCGCGTTCTTTGTCGCTCGCGTTGTTCAAAGCTGCTTGCGCGGGCGCGCGCCCTGATCGCAGCCTACTCACTTTGCGCGCGCTATTGCCGGGCTTGGATTTCCGTGCTGAAAGAAAGCAGTCTTGCAGGCGCGCGCGCTCCTACTTCTACTTTTCAAACTCGTGCTTGGACGAAGTGGGGCTTGAAGCGAGTGTGCAGCAATGTACACGTTTCGATGTAGTTTTAAGAAATTAGCCGACAGCGGTGGCTACATTCGCAGCGCAAATGTCAAAAAAGGAGAGCTGTTAGTCAGCCATGTGCATTCTATTGAGCAGATTTTAAAAGACAACGCTGTTATCGTGAAGGCTGAGGGTGTGCCGCAGGTCAGTGACCACATCGTGTACGATGTGGGATTTGAGGCAAGTATTTCATTTTTATTATAGCCATTTCATTAAGGGCCAGATTTGTAAGGCGCATGGAACCATTCGACGCGCTGTTTGCTTTAATTTCTGTAGAGCTTGCAGATGGTAATCTAGTTGGTGCTTATGGACTTAATAAAATATACGTGTGTTCGTTCGCATCTTAGGCGCGCTTTGCGGTATATGCCGATATGTTAATTTTGATGCCATTTGTCGTGCAACTGCATACTCAGAAAATTTTATACATAACTTCCACCTGAATAGAATATGCATTCACATGTATACAAAGAAATATCAATCCTTCTGCTGCAAACGAGCTATTTTCGCATTTTAATTTTGTGAATCGCGTTAAGCTCCTAATAACTGGTAGCGCAATTGATCGAGTAATTTCAATTGCACAGAGTAATGAGACAGTTCTGGTCAATATCTTGAAAAACAAATTTTCGCTTCGTGGTTATTACTTCATTGTTCCTATAGCTTTTATATCGGTATATAATTGTTTTATTCAATCACTAGCCCCTCCGCGGTGACTCAAGCGTTAGGCGCCATTCACACGAGCACTCAAATCCCTCTCTAAGCGAGGGTGACTGTGCTAACGTCATGCCTTCGAGAGGCTGCTGGGCGTCGCAGCTTTCTGTTTTCCGCCGCCGGCGCCATCTCCGAGCTGGGGGACATCTCAGCCGGCCAGTACAAATGCTCCCCGCGTCCCCGAGCGGGAAAAAGAAGCACGCCGTGGGGTGCGAGCAGATAAGATGTACCCCACCCCGGCCTTTTCTATTCGACCATTCTCCATTCCATTTCGAACGAGTTTGTTTTGCTTGCTTTTTTCACTGAGCTTGTTTCCCTGACTGGTAAAGAAACATTAGTAAGACAGAAATGGCTGTCTTGTGTACTTCTCCGTTCTTCTCCTGCTGAGTGCGGCTTGAAACAGTCGACATCTCTCTTCGACGACTCTTCATCGCCCGTGTGAATGTGCGAGTTCTGGAGCGGGGGCGCGTTTGCCCAGCCCGTGATGTCGTACACCTTCTTTCCACATCCATCCTCGTCGGAATATCCCGTGTGAATTCCGCTTAAAGCGGGATTCACACGGGGGAGACCCGCGGCTAAGATCGGAAACATCCTGAAAGGTATCTCTGAGGACGCGTGTCAGATGCTCTGGGTGAAAAATCCTGCCACCGCCAGTGACGTAATTAAACTTTGCTAGAGCTACGACGAGCTTCGTAAGCAGCGTGCTTCTACCCGGCGGTCCGTTATTAGAGATGACACCTTCTCTACACTAGCACTGGGCGGTTCTACTCCACCAGAGGACAGCCCTTTCATTCAACAGATGAAAGCCTTCGTTCGAGAAGAGGTCGCCCGACAGCTATTCTTGGTCCCTCAATTACAAAATACTGGTCGCCTTGTTCCTGACGTGGCTCCATCTTTGGCCCCTACCATACGGCGTGTCGTGCAAGACCACATCGTTGATGTCCTTCCTCCCAGACCTGTGCTCCCGCCATGCCCCGTGCTCCAGCCCAGCCATTTGCTGACGCCCAGCCCTATATGCAGGCGCAAGTAACGGCACCACTGACGTACGCACAAGTTACGGCCAGGCCGCTAATGCCAACCGCACCTGTTTTTTCTACCACGTCGCCCCTTCCAACCATCTTTCGCTTTTGCCTGGATCTGCATTCCATGTCGCAATTCCAAAGGTACGCCAACGCCCTACAGACCCTTGGCGTAACGCGGGCAACCGGCCAATCTGCTACACTTGCGGGGTGTCGGGCCATGTTGCACGCCTTTGCCGCCAACGTCTTCCACCTTCTCCGCCTAAAGCATGTCCTCACGTGTATCGCCGACGTTGAATTTGAAGAAGTGCCACTTTGGCGCTCGAAAACTCACAATTTTAGGCCACGTAGTTTCTAAAGATTGCATTCTTCCCGACACCACCAAACTTCGCGCAGTTACAGTTTCCGAAACCAACCTCCCTTAAGCAGCTCAGGAGCTTTATCGGCCTCTGCTCCTACTTTCGACGTTTAATCTTCAACTTCACCTCTATCATCACTCCTCTGACCCAGTTACTGAATAACATCAGGAAACTGCTCGCCTGTATGGTTGGCACTCATCATGCATTAAAATGCAATGACTGCGGACAGCTGTTATCCATGTTTGCCGCCTCTCTTGCTCGTACCATCTGTCTGGGAAACGATATAAAGTCGCGTGCGGTTCTCGGCCCTTGGTGTTCAAGGTACTGTTGTGACAGCCAACACAACACACCAATACACTTCCCCACATTTCGAGCGTCGCGGAACCACTCCAGCCATGTTTTAAACTCAGCTGTGACACCCGCTTGCACGCCTGCGAAGCCACGGTGGCGGGCCGGCGCGAGCACTCACAAAGAGAGGTAACGAGAACGACGCGAGCAGCACACGAAGCCGCCAAAACACGTTCGGGCAATCGCCGCGCCCCGCCGGGGTGGTGCAGTGGCAAGAAATTAAAATGAAAGCGATAGAAAGAGCCAGCTGTATTCGCCATAACGAAAAGCGAGAAGTAGGCCTAAGATCAACATTAAAGAAGTTAATAGCGCAGGAGTGTAAGGAGCCGGGGGTTTACAAAGGGGACATCAGAAAGATAAAAAAGAAAATAGAATTATTAGACGAGGACCGATATCGACGAGGGCTCGTTCGCGCCAAGGCCGAAAGATGGGTCGCCGGCGAGACGCCCACTAAGCGCGCTCTGGGTCTTGAAAAAGCACAGGCTCATCGAAATGACATAACTGAAGTAGAATGGAACGGAAGCCTCGTGACAGACAAGAACGACATTGCACGTGCGTTCTTCGACTATTGTCAGGAGCTGTTTGCTTTTCGGGACATGAAGTTGGAGACGTTTAGGCAGGTGTTTCTTTCCTCCTTGCCACGACTGGATGCCACCACAAGAGAAAAGTTAGAGCAGCCGATTTCGAGGGCGAGGTTGAAAGCGCCATTGATAATCTGAACCCAGGAAAGTCGCCTGGGCCGGATGGTTTGAGCGCAGCCTTTTATAAAGCATTCAAGCTAGATCTGTCCCCATTGTTAGCCGCAGTATTTAACGATGCCTATGAACTTGGTGCACTCCCTCCTTCGTTCGCATCCTCACATACAGTGTTAATTCCTAAGTCAAACCAAACAGAGAAACTAAAATTTGTGACGTCATACAGGCCTATTTCTTTAACAAATCTGGATTACAAAATACTGATGAAAGTTCTGGCAGCCAGGCTACAGACAGTGATAAAACATATCGTTGGTTCCCACCAGACGTGTGGTATAAAGGGCCGGTCCATTATAACAAATATTCATAAGGCGAGGTGCGTGCTGGTCGCGCGAGGGTCGCGCTTCTTCAGCTCGACCTAGAAAAGGCATTTGACTGTGTTCCACATGATGCATTGTTTGCAATATTGGATTATATCAATGTCGGTTCTATTATCAGAGAGGACATAGCCCTGGCGTACCGAAACTGCACAATGCGATTGATTGTTAATAAAGTATTAGGGAAACCCATAAATGTGCGGCGTTCGGTACGTCAGAGTTGTCCCCTCAGCCCTCTTCTATTCTGCATTTATATCGAAACTTTATGCCTGTCTATTATGCAAAATCCATCTGTTTAGGGCTTTCAACTGTACAAGTCTGAGGTCAAACTTTTGGCGTACGCTGATGATGTGGCAGTGTTTTGTGCGAACAAAGAAAGTATTTGCGCCGCAGTTGAAGTTGTGAAAGATTTTAGTGCGACCACAGGAAGTCCAGTAAACTGGGGAAAGTGTCTTGGCTTCTGGCACGGGGCGTGGACATCAACGCCTGACTTTTTTGCCAACGTTACATGGGCTACAACACCCGTGAAGTATTTGGGTGTACCTCTAGAATTCTATGAAGACAGCAAGCCATTTTGGCGTGCCCAAGTTCAGGAAATACGGGAGAAGGCTGACAAGTGGAAAGGAGTGCCGCTGTCTATCTTTGCACGAGCTACAGTGTGTAATCTATTTTTTGTTGCCAAGGTGTGGTACGTCATGCAAGCACTTCATTGTTCTAGGTTGAGTGTTCAAAAGCTACACCGAATCTTTGCTGTGTTTGTATGGGCATCAAGCTGGGAAAGATGTAGTCGGGATAACCTGTTCCGGCCAATTAAAGACGGAGGTCTCGGGTTTGCTCACTTATTTGTGCGCCAGCTTGTAAACAGATTTATTTTCTTTCGCGACGTCACCGACCCCTTTTTGCGCACTGTGTGCCAAGTGAGGCTCGCGCGGGCGTTGCCCAATTTCGTTGTTGCTACGGAAAGCATGCCAGGGCGTCTTTCTAGTTTTTTCAAAGAGGTTGTCAGCAGTGTTCGAATTCTGTCAGCTCGCTTCTCGACAGAATACTTAAGTTCAGTGAAAAAGAAGAACCTGTATAAAGCTGTTCGTGACGACTTCTTCCCTGTTCCTGTGTACAGAGCCTTGTATAGCGGACGTCTAGGTCAAGACGTACTGAAGCGCGTCAAAAGAATGCCAGTTTCTCCTGGGGTAAAGACGTTTTTCTTTAAGTTACATACAGGAACATTATCGGTACAAACGTTTTTTGAAAGCAAGGGCTTTTATCTGCCATGGGGTTCACTTTGCTTAAAATGTAAACAGCCAGAGACAATAGACCATGTAGTTCTGCACTATTGAGAGGGCGTCTATTTTTGGGATGTGCTGCAACGAACTGTTAAAAAAAGAATTACCATTAGACTCATACGGGATTAGATTCCTGCCAACTGAAAATAATGATGGGATTCCACTTGATACGGTTATGCTAATAGGCCTGCACAGTCTATGGCGGTCCAGAATGGCGGGTTTTCACTGTGACCCTGACGCCCGCCCTGCAAAACTCTACTTCCGCGAGAGTATACACGCATTGGTTGAAACGTATAAATTGAAGACCATGGTGCCAGACTGGATTTCAATGCGAGCTGAAGGAATTTTAACTTGACAAAGGCAACTCGTATGAGCCTGCCGGCTTCTGTATTAAGTGCCATGCTTGTGGTAACCGCTCTGCCTTGAGCATTCTGTTTGTAGCGCGTTTTTGTTGGTTTTGTTGTGTGGTGGTGATGACCGGCAATAAAGAAAAAAAAAGGGGGTGGTGCAGTGGTAAGACGCCCGACTACTGTCCGGAGTTCCCGGGTTCGAACTCGACCACAGCGGCTGCGTTTCGATGGAGGCGAAACGAAGTGGCGTCCGTGTGCTGTGCGATGTCAGCGCACGTTAAAGATCCCCAGGTGGTCGAAATTACTCCGTAGCCCTCCACTACGGCCCCCCTTTCTCTCTATCCACTTTCACTCCCACCTTCATCCCTTCCCTTACGGCGCGGTTCAGGTGTCCACATAGCAAGTGTGACAGATACTGCGCCTTTCCCTTCCTGTGAACCAATTGTTATATTAATCGCCGCATCAGCGCTGCGCCCGACCAATGCTTCAAAATTTTACCGTCTGCGTAGGAGCGCGAGCTGCAGTTGCGCAACAAAACTTCAGGTTGTGTTCCCTATTCTCATTTATCAGCACGAGGTTAAGTGAGAAAGAAAGAAAAACAAAGGATAAGATTTGTAAGCATGGTCATACCGCGGGGACATAACGATATGAAATGCGCACATGCCTCAGATGTATTTTCATTTTTCGACGGGTGAGCAGCGGGACCGATATCGTTGAAAAATGCTAACGTTTTAGTTACATTTTAAATTTTCGGACGGAGTGGGCAATGAATCTGAACAAACACAATCATTTCTTTACAGATACTGTCTTTCTACTTTATCACGCGCTTTTCACCCAGTAATACAAAGAACACACCTCCAGTGTTAATTTCGGCTTTTCCATTATGCTCAAATGGCCGTTTTGCTACTATTTCGAACAGTAGCATACATTTTTCTCATATTGCCTCATGATATGCACTGAGAAACAAGCTGTTATTTACTCGGTATATGAGCGCGTGAACAATATATACACGCAATGGCCGCGCTGAAAGATGCCATAAAACGAAATGTGAATATCAGAAAAACTGTCGCTTAAAGGGTTTGTCGCCCTTTAATGCGGCATGTTTAGTACATGCGGTAATACTGACGGAGTTTTCACTCGCGACCTAGCCAATACATGTGCATTCGTATCAACGAAAGTCAATTTTGAAACTAGTGTAGCCAAACTCATAGATAACTTCCTATTTATGATTTATATAGCGTACTGCTTGTTATCTAAACGCCACATCTCACACGAACGCTGCCACAACATCAAGCAGGCCCGCTAGTCAAGCATGCGCTATATGGCAGCGCCGCTATCACCGACTCAGCCGCCATGTCGTGCTGCCGCGTCGCCACCTATAGGAGCTGGAACGACCCAATAGTTACGCCCTGACTCGTCTACTATTACGTTGCCAAGTGAAACATAAGGAACATGAGACTACGGAAAAAGTGCAATGTGCACTGATGCCTTGAAAGTAATGCCTGTTAAAGTCACTACTGGTGGTTTCGCAAGAGGATAGCAAGAGGACTGACGTCTTCACACGACGTTTAAATTATAGACGTTTTCGAACACGACAGTTTGTTCTATTGCGATTGCATGTAAAGGTTTACTCTATCTGCTTTTTATGGATGTGGTACCTGTTGGTTTGTACCGAATGAAGATAAACTGTTAAAAGGGCGCTGGTGATTATGAAACTTGGTAATGAAAAGTTTCAGGGAAGGTAACAAAGAGCTTCGATTTTCAGCACAGCTGAGCCACATATGTTTCACAGTATTTGATATTACGTGCACAGAGAACATAATTTATTTTACATAATAAGGGTGTTCTTCACGTTACAATCCTTTTTGAGGTCATAATTGTCTTGATTGAAGACGTTTCGGAAACTTAAGAGGCCTAAATGTTCTACATGCTGCAGCAATGGATGCTTCGCTATGAGCCCATCTACTCAAGGGATTCGCTTGGTCATCACAGCTGCGACAGGGGTTGTGAGTGAGAGAAATGGAACTTTTACCTGTATCCGTAGTATGAAATTATTTCAATTTAAGTTGCAAATTACATCGTTGTGAGTATATACAGTGTGCTTCACCTAAGACTTTACATAATTATTAAAATAGGGGTATAAAATTTTTGTCCATTCTTTCTTTCAGTTTGTATTAGTGCCGACAAAAATCGAGATCTGTATAAACTACTAATTAACATATTATGTAACTAATTAACTAGTATATTTTATCACCATGCGGTACTTTCGATCTGAAACTGCGGGCTTGCGGTAATTGAAGCCAGAATGGATTTCGACATTTCTTAAAACATTGCAGCGCTGCCAATTCTGGCAGCTTTCGACGTGCATAAGAGAAACTTAGCAGTCTAAGCGCGCAATTATGCGCGCCCATAAGCAACGCTGCCGTGACATCAGCAGAGGAAACGTGCCGTCCTGAGGCGGCCGCTGACGTTCTCAAAATATCCGCCATGCGCTGCGGCATGGTCTGCTAGAATATTGTGATATCAGCAACGCATTGCGGGCGCCTCTTGTCATGGTAAAGGGTTCAACCCTTGGAGTGTGGGTATATCACCTGTTTCAACAAACTCAAGGTTTTGGCTCCCACAGTGATACTTAAAAACGAAAACAGCAAGTTTTCTTTTGAAAACGGTAACCTATTCTCTCTTTTGCCGATGTCTGCCGATTTCTGCCGGTGTGTCGTTGGTTGTAGTTGTTGTTGTGGCTGTAGGAAGAAAAAAAAAACAAAATGAACGTGCCTGCTACTGGCTCTGTAGCTGAGCCACCTCCCCTACCCTGTGCAGACAGAACAGAAAATAGAGAAGAAAGAAAGGGCAGAGGTAGAGAATGACGCTCGCCGCAACAGCCGTCGTCCACCACCGAAGCGGTGGCGGGTGCAATGAAGGGCTACAACAGATAAAATTCGGTGGCAGGCTAGCCCCCGCTGCAAGCGGGGGCTAACCTATCTATCCCAGCCCTATCAGAACCAGGACCATCTAAAATACAGAGGATCAATGCTGGACAAAAGGGGAGGGAAGAGGGTTATCGACGGTAACCCGAGGTTCGGACCGACGTTAAACGGTTTGTTGGGTTATCGCACACAAACTTTCTATTCAAGTCGAGCTTTAAAATAAGTGAGGGAGTCGTACCGACAACGTCTATTCTTTGACAGCGTAACAGGGCTGTAAATGCCGGGGCCATGGCGATAATTATTAAATTCGTTTAATGCAAAGACGCACGTGTATGCCAGATTTCTCAGCAGACACCTGTACCCCACTATAAAGGAAGGAATGGAGATGGGAGCGAAATATAAAAGCGAGAAAGTGGTACCGTAGTGGAGGGCTTCGGTGCGATTTCGGCGACCTGGGGTCCTTCAACTCCAACTGTAACAAAATTTTATTTTTGCTACATTGTGTGCGATTGGTGAAACCTAAAATTAATCGAGATGAAGTTTCATACTCCGCAATACACTATTTTTTTTTTAGTACAAGCGCATCAAACCTGTGAAGCAGACGATTTGTGCACCTGGCGGCTTGTCGTGGAGATGGGCAATTACCGGATATGAGATAGAGACGGACGGTTGAGAAGCGTTCCCAACCCGTGCCATTTTGTGTGAAAGGTCTGGGGACGGCGTGCAGTCAAGAGGTTGAGGTTTAAGTTTGCTTGGTGGTGTCAGTTTTGTTACAATTTTTGAGTTTTTTTTACTTCCGTCGCTGTTATATATGCGGAAACAGTGTGCAGCTGTCACGGCCGCGAGCACAAAAAATCGCGCAAGAACTGCGCGGGTCGCATGCGTTTCAGAAATACGGAAATGGAGGCGAAACACATTGCTGCCTATGCTTATGGCTGGCTTTCGTTTACAGTGCAGAAAATTCTTACGATCGACGCTCAAGACTCTCCTAATACCCGAATAAAACCTCTGCCCAATCGCTGATGTTTCTGCTAGAACCAACAAGCTGCCACTAACCTATAACTGCAGCACCATATGGTCTGATTGCACTCGTTTCTACGCCATTTCGGGCTCTTTGTAATAGCCGCCCTTTTTAAACTTTCAGTTAGCGAAACAAAGGTTTTCATGCATGATTCCTAACATTCGCTTCAGCTTCAGGTTCAGATGCTATATATTGATTTTAGTGCTCGCTTTTGACGTAGTACAAGAAAATGCTCCTTTTACAGGGCGAAATATTTCGTTGCAGTGTGCTTTTCAAGAGCAAGGACGTCGCACAACACACAGACGCCTCTGCATTTCGCCTCGATTGAGAAGCTGCCGCCGCGGTCGGGATCGAACCTGGGTAATCCGGTTCATTTACCGATTGTCTTATCCAGTGAACAGCTTACACCCTTTCATTTCAAAGCCTATTGGCAGTAGCTGCATTAATTTAGGGCGAACGCCTTAAAAGGCTCATGATTGTCCGTCCATACGGGCGTGTGTGTCACACTTCGCAATATTCCGGGGAGTTCTATTTACCTTTAAATGTGTCAGTAGATAACTTTATTTATTGGTGGACAATGACCGATAATGATAGTTGTAGTTAGTGATGATTTTTATAATGATAGTGATGATTACAGTGATCGTTCTTGGTGATGATAGTGGCATTTAATAATTGACCGATTGACTGCTTCCTTCAAACTTTATTTTCCACTGATTTAGCAGACCCCTACACTCCACTCTTGGCACGCAGGCCTCAATAACGGGGCTGGGAACTCCGCCACTAAGGTCTGGCGAAGCTACTTTGCTTCTTCCTGGCCTTAGCCGCGAAGTGGATGGCTCCTTGCTGGTCAACGGGGACGTCACTTCGCAGTAGGGTCTCGCAGGCTTCTCTACTTTTAAAGTTGTCCGTCTGGTGATCTAGGACATTCCTAAGTTATGCGGTCGAGGTTCCTCCTTGTTTCACAGGTTTTACATTTATCAGATATTCTCTGATATATATGGGTGTCAAACAACCAAACGAGATTTGTGAAGATTCAGACTCTTATTCGTCACCAGGCTACATCTCTTTATTATTTAGACTAGGATCCGGTGGTGGCATCAGACTTCTTCCTAATTTATAACTGTCGACGATTTATTTGTAGGTTTGAAAACGTTCATTCATCTCTTGGCAGTCGGGCGGTTCCGCGCTTGCCCGGAAGTAGAGACCTCGGGCTAAAGCGTGGGCCGCCTCGTTGCCCAAATTTGATAGCTATGGTTAAAACGCGGGTGGTTTCTTGCGGTACCCTGCCTTTTCAGATATTCCAGATAGCAGTTTTACTATCGCTATTGATCAAGCTAGCCTTCGTTCCAGCGTAAGTGAGCGCTATTGCCATCTTTTCAGCCATATCTATCCTTCAGCCACGTCTACGTTTCTGCTCCAGATGATGACGGAGGCAACTGAAGCACCGCGACCGTCCACTACCGCGGTGACTGCCGCTTCCCATCAGCCGCTTGGAGCGTGTAGGTGACCTCGTTTACCCTGAATAATTTTGTTCTTTTGACTAACACTTCTGCTCTCTATTCCCTCTCTGCAGTATTCTGGTTGCATGTTTTGGGGGAGGGGGGGACTGTGATATTCTCGCGACATTGTGGCGGTAGAGCGACTTTGGCCTGAGCCCCTGTCATGTTTTCGGCCCACTCATTCTAAGATGCTTAGGACCATGCGTTTCTTACTTAATTTTTCGTATGGGCTATTATCACCGCTTCAACTGGGTCTGGTCAGGTGTTATGCAGCCCCATTTCTAGCAAGCGCACCCTAGAGGAGAAAACCGATAGAACCAGCGCCCTCTTGACACATCGGCTGATGAGCGTGTCATTGTTATCTTTTTCGTTGATCCTGATGTTGAGGAGCGGTGTGGCTTTGAATATTCGGCTTACAGACATCTACATCATTCTGAGGGTGCTTCTCTGTTGCCTTTTAGTGCGCTACCGAATATCCCTGCTACTTACGCCGCATATTTGCCGAGTCCTTATAGTTCCGTCGTTATATCCGTCCTCTTGAGTAAACAGAGGATTCTGGTAGGCTGGACTTTGGTACGATTTAGCTTTCGACCTTACTTCAAAATTAATGTTGTGCTTGTACCGCATCTCTTTGGGGTTATAAATGAAAAGCTCGTGTTGTTCCGGAGAGCGCCCATTTCATCGTGAAGAGAAAACTACAGCATCCTAGTACTTGGAGGGAAGGTTGTCTTGCCCTCAAATGTATTTTCAGAAACAATTGAGGTACTGTCCGAAATATTGGGCACCAATGCTCGAACGAAGTTTTCGACCACCTACAAATAGTCGTCTGTAGCAGAAATCAAAAGGAAGTAAAAATATGGTGCCGCCAAATAAAATACTCCGACGGCAGCCTTTTTTTGAGCAATGTGAGACAGCCGATCAGCCACGGGCCTTAAAGAATGACGCAGCTCCAGACGGGCATTTCGCTAGCGGCAGCAGCCGCCTCAGCACAGCTCGACTCAGGGGCGACGTCACGACTCCGTCAATAGTGGCCGCGAATAATGCGCATATCAGCGCGCTTCGTTTGCCAGGTTTTATTTTAGCGCGTCGAAATTGGCAAGAATTGCCAGTCCTGGGCCGAATTACGCTCCGCTCTCAATGGGATTGCTCTAAAGATGCTCACAAACGCCTATCTCCTATTGGTCAGTTCTGACCAGCGGTCATATTGCTCTGTTTGCGTTACCGGCAGATGGTTACAAACTCGAAATAAACGAGGACTTTTAGCACCTAATTATGGCCGTTAACTGAGAGTATTATTGGGAGCGACAAAAGCAGTCTTAAAACGTTTGCGAGCATGTTTGAGAGCGAAAATGGCGGCCGCAGACATTTAGATGCGCCGGCTGTGAGGCAGTAGTGTCGGCGATTCACGGCGAAAGATAGAGCACGAATACGCGTTTGATTTGCCGGACGAGTTGTTCCGACTCTGTTCAACTCGGGAACCAGAACAAAGTGGAGTGGCTGTGCAGCTACTGCCGACAAACATCGACTAGCGGAGGAGGCTTGCGGGCGAGCGTGCTGTAGCCGTGGCGGCATGCGGACCGCAATTTTTGCAGCGCCAGTTGTGTGTTCTTGCTCTTGTGTCCCGTCCATGGTTTTTTGCGCCGTTACCTGAAGATGAATCACCAACAAGCCCAAGCTGCTGTTCTGGCTAATTACATTTTTCTTTTTTTTTTGCGGTCGGAGGCTTCCAACGTACACGGTGGAAGACGTTTAGTATAAACGCTGCTTCGTGCTGCCGCTGCTCCACTGAGAGCCTCTCACGGACCCCTGGCAAACATCACGCAGGCGTCGTGAGCGTCGTAGTTGGGGCTTTCGTGTCGTCTGCCATAGGATGCCCTGATGCGCGAGTTAGCGCGAGCGGTCCGCTGAGGGCAGATCAAAGCACCTTAGCTGAGGGTGAAGACAACTGCATCGTCTGCTACGGCAGCGGCCATTGCCAGGTCCACTTCAAGGGCGCGGGGCGTGCGCCAACATGCTTTTGGCCGTTGCCGCTGCAAAAGCGCGCTCGTCTTCGCGATGAAAGTAAACACAACTGCATTTCATTCTTTTTGGAATAAAGTATCAAAAAGGTCTGTAACGGTGTGCCCTCCAAATATTTAAAGATTTGGACGGTCGTTTCTTCTCGCACACAGCGACTGGGGTGATATATTAGAAAGAAGTTCATAGAGCTGCACGCTAAGAGCTTATCTGCAGATGAGAATGAACTATTGCTAACAATATCACAAACAGGTAGATTGTATTCAGTTGTTCACTAGTGTAACTACAGCACTCGGATTTCTTTACTCACATTTATCGTCAAACTCTTTACTAGAGTAACATGGTTTCTAAGACGGAGAAAGATTGATGTTCTTTACGCATTTTGTCCTAAGAAATAAAAGCCAGCGCATTTGCCCCACGTACATGAACCAAATATCGCAGTACCTGTACCTCGCATGCATTCATTGTGCACTGAAGACAAAACATGTCCAAGTATTTATTAATGAGATATACAACTTGTTCGGTCGAAATGACTTACGTTTTCTTAGCACTAGTAGTCTACACCGCGTGTCGAAAACAATCAGGGCTGCGTAAAAAGAATGTCCTGGTAATTTGTTGCTTCGATGAATGATCATTGATCGCTGTGTTAGGTGATGTAAATTTTATGAAATCAATGCAGTTATATAATGGCCAAAATAAAAAAGATCCTTCTTCAGGAACCCATGCTGTTTCCTTGACTCCGCCTCCTTCTGACTCTTCTCCTTTCCAAGATCCTTCTTCTCCAGGAACCAATGCTGTTTCCCTGACTCCGCCAGCAGCAACTCCGGCGACGCCGTCTTCTTCGTCCGCGACCGCGTTCGTGATGTAGGGCCCGCGCCGGGGTCGCACTTCTGCACACCTCCAGGTAAGGAAACCTCGTCCCCCCCGGCACCATTCCCGGTGCGATGCCGCCCATGCCACTTCCAGCCTTCTTAGAGTCACCGTCTGTGAACAGCCAGTGGTTTTCTTTCTTGTTTCTTTCGTGCCAAGAGTGAAGGACCAAGGGGTTGGCAGCCCCAGAGGTCCCGAGGTTGATCAACTCTCCGCCAGGCAATGACAGTACCGCCCCTACCCGCGGAGGAGTTGCCTCCCCCGCCGGCAGAGAGAGCGCAGGACTCTGCCTGTACTGTGCAGGCAGAGTTCTGTGCAGCCACTGCCTGCACAGGACTCACCACGGGTATGTGGCTGATCGTTGAGTGGTGGCAGTGAGGGCGACACGATGTTCAATCGTTGCTTCTTTTTTGTACAGTGCCTGGAAATCATCGCTGGATTTTTCCTTCCCTGCGCCATCCTGCCATATGTGCTTCATTCGCCCGCAGCATTGTCATTTTCAAGCGAGCAGCATGTGGAAGCTGCCGTTCACATGCACCCGGACTGTTCTATCGCCCTGCTGTCTGATAGCACAGATGAGCTCGTCTGCGTGAATTTTCCGGACAGTGCTCGCTAGCCTGACGTCTGTATCCAGGAACCAATCATCGTTGGCCGTGGTTTTGTGACGACACACGCCTTGACTTTAAAAGCACTGTTTTCGACATCCCTCGTTAGTGGGCTTGGTGGCAGTGGCGGCTACACGATGTTCAATCGTTGCTTCTTTTTTGTGCAGGTATGCTACCTTCCTTAAGCGCATTGCGTTCACTCTGATGACCGCTTCTTGCTACTGCTACCTTGCCCACAAAGAGTCCTTTCTTATTGTTCAAATGTTCTGCAATGTTTTAGCCGACGTTTACTATGCGGTGACGTAGAAGAAAACCCAGGGCCGTATAAGAACATGTCTACTCGTTCCAAAACGAATGCTGTGGTCTGTACACTTGACGACTCTGATGGTTCGCGCTCAGAGAGCCCTGAAAACGCTAATCTTCAGTGTATGTTTTCTGAATTACTTAACAGTCAGAAGCAAATAGCACAGGACGTTGCTGACATAAAGCTACAGTTTTGTGCTCGTTTTGAGGTCTTAGAGTTACATGTGTCCGCCCTTGAATCACCGCATGGCCATGAGCCTAGTTCAGCCCGTGAATACCTACGTTCCCAGGTCTCTTCAACGGCTGGTGTTGTATCAGACTTATTGAATAAGATTGACGACTCGGAAAACCGATCACGGTGCAACAACATTACTTGTATCGTCTAACTTATGACGATTAAGAAAACAGAACTCTCTGTTGGCTAAAGTCTCTCAACTAATTGTTGACAAGCTGCAGATTCCATGTCCTCAAGTTGAACGGTGTCATAGCCTAGACAGAGATCGCAACGGACAACCGCGTCCTGTTATTCTTAAGCTTTTAGATTTCCGTGATAAAATTACTGTGCTGAAACCCGGTCCCGAAACCCGCTCTCATACCGCTCAAAATAAACAGTCTAACCCCACACGTTCGACTGAGCAAGACGAGACAGTCGACAGAGCCGCCACTGAAACACCATTAACGC
This sequence comes from Amblyomma maculatum, assembly GCA_023969395.1. Taxonomy (NCBI): domain Eukaryota; kingdom Metazoa; phylum Arthropoda; class Arachnida; order Ixodida; family Ixodidae; genus Amblyomma; species Amblyomma maculatum. The sequence goes on from JAJIZL010021566.1 coordinate 208,589, forward strand.
AAACGGATCACAACCTCGAAATTGTACGCCTACTTCGCGATCTGCAATTTCAGACTACCACAGTTCAGGCTAGAAACGGGGTAATAAAGAAGGGCATGGGTGAAATGCGGCTTGGGCAACACAACATTTAAGCCTCACTTGAAAATATAGGCAGCAGGCTATATGCTGTGGAAACCAGGTTGCAAACGCTTGAAAGCCATAAACAGTACTCGACACTATGACGAACTTCGCAAGCAAAACCAGTTATTGCAGACCCGTATCGATGAGCTTGAAGACAGGAGCCGGCGCGATAACATAATCTTGCATGGAATACCAGACGGCATATAAACGTGGGCGGAAACTGAAGACAAAGTTTCGAAGTTGCTGACAACCTGTGTTGATCCCCACTTGTCATCGACTGATTTCGACCGAGCTCATAGATTAGGTCAGTATTCACTCTCGCGCTGTCGTCCTGTCATAGTTAAATTCGCTAGTTATAAAACTAAAGAAAAAAATTTTCAGTCCGCCTCAAAACTAAAAGAAAAGAATATTAGTGCGACAGAAGACTTTTCACCAGCCACTCTTCTTGCTCGGAAGAAACTAACCGGCTTCGCTAAACTACAGCCAGCACCCCCGCGTTACCGACTCAGGTACAACAAGCTTTTCATTTCCAACAAATGCTACATGTATAATCCTGTTGGTGAGAGCATTTACGAAGTCGTCTCTACCAGTCCGCAACCTCAGATTAATAATTCGACACCGCCAGGCCCTGCACTAACAACCGAAGTATCATCTGATTAGGGAATCCAGGGGGGTGTGGCCACACGCAACAATCGACGCATGCGTCGGTTGTATTCACTAACATTAGAAGCATTGCCAAAAAGCGCACAGAACTTTCCTCTCTTATCGATTCATGCTCCGCTGATATTGTTGTGTTGACTGAAACATGGCTGTGTGGGAACATCAGAGACAGCGAAATCCTCGACTCAGCTAACCAGTTTCATTTTTACAGATTTTATAGAGAGGAAAGGCAGGGCGGAGGTGTTCTCATAGCTATCAAAAAAACATTTGGAATCGTTCGCGCTCAATATTACGACAAACATACAAGTCGTTTGGGTGTCTGTGAACCTGGCTCACCGTCAGATTATAATAGGCGCTTGCTACCGCTCCCCCAATGCGTCACCGGCATTTATCAATGAACTTCACGACAATATTAACACCATTATATCACGATATCCCTCCGCCCCCGTGTTCTTACTGGGTGATTTCAATTACCCTGGCATCGACTGGACCTCAACTACACATTCTTCCTCCCGAACGTGTCGCGAATGTTTTGTTTTGTGTTCATCATTCAGCTTTACCCAGATTGTTACTAAACCCACCCGGATCACACAAACAACAGCTAACATATTAGACCTGATTTTGTGCACATGTCCCGAACTGTGCTCTAAGCTCACCTACTTGCCAAACTTAAGTGATCGCGTTGTATTAAACTTTAGCATCACTATCCCAGTGCAAAAAAAAAAAACACAAGACGACAAAACTCTTGCGCAACTATAAGCGGGCTGATTTCGATCAAATTAATATGCACTTGCATTCTTTCTTAACATCATTCTTAGATACTTTTCAAGAGCGCTCTGTTGAGGCAAACTGGGATTTATTCAAGTCCAAGGTTAAAGAGCTTACTAATCGCTTTATTCCGACTCGAACCATATCATATAACCCGGATGCGACATGGTATAACTCGCACATAAGACGACTTTTAAATAGAAAAAAACGCTTTTATCGTATGGCTAAATCATCTCATAGTCAAACCCGCTGGGAATGGTATCATAAAGCAAACAATGAATATATTTCCGCTGTAAGGAGAGCTAAAAAATACTTTGCAGAGAACACACTACCTACTACATTACTGCAGAATCCCCAAACATTTTGGAAGATTATTAACCCCAAGGAAACTGCGCGTAATACATTAACAGACTTTGATGATGAACCAGTACCTGATAATAAATGCGCGAGTGTCCTAAATGATGTGTTTTCAAATTGCTTCTCTACTTCTGTCGTTGAGCTTCCTATCTTTCGCGGTTACAAATATTTGCCAATGTATCCCGTGGTGGTCCACTCTGACGGTGTTGCTAAAATTATTGACAACCTTAAAGTATTTTGAGCGGCCGGCATCGATAACATTAACACAAAGTTTTTGAAAAGCACCAAAATGTATTCATCAATTATTTTAGCTAAAATATTCCAGCAGTCATTGGAAAGTTGCGAATTACCATTACACTGGAAGATAGGGAAGGCGGTCCCAGTGCACAAATCTGGATCCAAGCATTCTCCTCATAACTACAGGCCTACACCGATCACCAGTGTACCTAGTAAAATATTAGAACACATTCTCTTCTCTCAAATTATCACATTTCTGGAATCTAGCTCATTTTTTCACCAGGCTCAACATGGCTTTCGCAAGACCTACTCATGCGAAACGCAGCTTCTTTCGTTCATCCACTAGTTACACGTCATCCTCGACCACCGCTCCATTGCCGATTGTATATTTTTAGATTTTGCTAAAGCATTTGATAAAGTATGTCATCAGCTACTACTCTTAAAATTAAGCACCATAGGACTCGATACTAATGTTCTAAAATGGCTCGAGTGCTTTCTAACCTCTCGCCAACAGTTCGTCTCCGCAAACGATGTTAACTCTCCCCTGCATCCAGTTATCTCCGGTGTTCCTCAAGGTACCGTACTTGGGCCTTTACTTTTTCTAATCTATATTAATGACCTTCCCGACTGTGTTTGCTCATCCATCCATCTATTTGCTGATGATTGCGTTCTTTTCCGTGAAATAACATCTGATACTGACACACGCGCTTTACAGGCTGACATTGACAATATTAACCTATGGTGCAGTAAATGGCATATGACATTAAACGTAAAAAAATGTAAATTCATGCGCGCGTCCCGTTCACCCACTAACTTATCTCCTTGCCATCTAGGCGGTAACCAATTAGAATCTGTCCTGTCATACAAGTACCTCGGCATTCAAATCACTTCCACCCTTTCTTGGAAAACGCACATAGAATACATCGTCAACCAAGCTAATCGCATGCTCGGGTATCTCAAGCGTAACTTCCATTCAGCCACTACTAACACGAAGCTGGTGCTTTACAAAACCATAATTCGTTCGCAAGTAGAATATGCATCGGCTATATGGGACCTAGGCGTTGAAATTTTTACAAATCAGATAGAATCAGTTCAAAACAAATCAGCACGTTTCATTTTATCGAACTTTCATTCCGCCAGCGTGACCGCCATGAAATCAAACCTAGGTTTACCACTTCTAGCAACGCGCCGCAGACTTGCGCGACTGTACCTCTTTCACAAAATATTTTATCACGAAATACTACATGATCAATTGCTCATACCACCCACAAACATATCTTCAAGCCTTGATGCACACAAAGTCGGCCTAATTTCATGTAACACCAAAGCATTTTCTGACTCGTTTATACCTCGCACATCTGTGCACTGGAACCACCTTCCTTCGTCAGTGGCTACAATTGAGCGGTTACCATTGTTCCAGTTATCTGTGTCCAATGTCGCGCAATGATGCCTAGCACAAAAGTGCTTTACGTATATGCTATAATGTACTGATGTTTATGTATTACCATGATCTGCTTATTTGTTTGTTTGTTTTCTCACTATTTCATTACATGCTGTACGTTTTTATATGTGCCAAATGTTTTGTTGTAATCCCCACTCCCCTCTGTAATGTTTTACCTTGAGGGTACCAATAAAATGAAAATGAATAAAAAAAAATTAATGGGCTCGAAGAAGCCGTTCCTTTTTATATTGAAGCTATCTTTACAAATAGGTACTCTATGTATTGTGCACTATATAAAACGCTTATATATCAGATATAACAAAGCCAGCTAGATCGTATACTATAAGATGTCTTGCTGAGTGCTGTAGCAGCTGCTAGGAGAATGATGAACATTACCAGTTTTTTGTGTCTAAATGTTTTGCTGAATGACTACAAAATCTTAGTGCCATAACATAACTGTAACTATAACAGATGCATTGTAAGATCGATGTGTGCATAAAGGTTATTTTACGCTAATAAAACGTGCAACACTGTCAATTGGCATGCTGAACAGCTTGAAGTTAGTAGATGCAGCTAAATTATAAGCATCGAAAAGATGACGATACCATAAACATGTGTGATAGGCACACCTTCACTCAAGCACTTTTGTCCTTGGCATTTATTTCGAAATGATATTCAACAAATACCGAAAAATTTGTCTTGTTTAAACTGACCTTTCAGTAGAAAAAGCTAGTACCTAATGCACACATTATTGAAAGAAAGATGAGAGAGGGAGGAATGTATGTAAAAAGAATATCTTTTGAACCACTGCAGTAACTCTGATGAATATAAATGCACTTGAAAACTAATGCACATTCTCCACCTTCGAGATAATCTCCACAACTCTCCGGTGGGCCACTTGGCATACTGGGATCGAGGAAATTGAGCCGATTTACCAGCTCGTCTGCGGCATCGAAAACCAGCATGCGTATTCCGCCTGCTTTTCCCGCCTATAGAGTGGATAGAGGTCTTCCAACAATGTTCCACGAGCACCATCACTCTGCCTGCTGCGAGAAATCCATCCAAAATAGGGCAGCACGATTCATATCTCGAAACTCTAACTACCATTCAAGTGTCACTGTGATTAAAAGTAACCTTTCGTTAGAATCCTTAGGTACACGCTGCGACATCTCCCTCCTAACACTATTTCACAAGTATGTATACCCCAATCGATCCTGTCCGCTTCACCTCGATGTTCCATCCCGCACGTCCAAAAGATTGCACAATCACCTCAGTTTTACAAGAATATATGGTGACACATTAGCCTTCAACTCATCAGCACTTCTACGAGCCATCAGATTATGGAATAACCTGCCACATATTATCGCTTCTCTTACTAATCTAGAAGCGTTCCATCGCCAACTCATCACATTATATCACTGAGCCTTCATTTTGCCTTATTTGTCTTATATATACATTTTTATTAAGTTTGTTGCAGCTGGTAAATGTCTTGATGGGTTTTATTTACTTGTGTTTGCCTATGTACTCTTTCCGGGTTTTTTTCCTTTTTTTTTTTCTTTACCATTTTTTTTAAGCGCCATTCGGGGCACTGTGTGCCGCTTGCTGTTTATTGTGCCTAATCTGTGTGTATACCACTGTGCTTTAATCTGTGTCGCGTATTTCTTTTTCTTAATGATATAATAATTTCCGCGTCGTACTATTTTGTTTGTTCATATATCAATTACCTTTGTATTTTTTGCCTGTTTCCTTACATTTTATGTATATATTGCACTGTATAGATTTTATGTCCCCCTTACACAATGCCTAATGGGCCTGTAAGGTATTTTCAAATAAATAAATGCAACATACTACACATCGCTAACCAGGCCAACCTTTATCGCCTCTAATCTGAGGCCTGGTAGAACAAACTTGTTCTCAGCTCGGTTACGGTAACAAATTTCCAAGTGTTTTTCTTTCTCTTGAACAAACCAAACGCAGCATAAACATCACAGTTTCTGTATCTTACACAACCTGAACAACATCAACTGAACATGAACGGAATGGGGCAGCAGCAACAGCAATCGGAATATCGTGAACCAAGCCGGATGTGCCCGAAGTCAAATGGTTGCAAAGCTCAGCAGTGACTATCCCCGTGGCTTGCACGAGAAGTCAGTGGTGGAGGGTCGTGCGTCAGATGGCGTTTCCCGCACTGCAGTCGCGAGCTCTTGCATAGCAGCTGCCACTTGCTTTACTGACACTGTGAGCTTCCATCTGTCGGCAGATGTAATAGTGTAGCCTTCATTTTCGTCTTGTATTTTCTAAAGAAACAGAACAGCAGATCACATGGCTCTTGTCATCACTGGTAAGCACTGATGGAAAACACTAACTCTCTTCAGCAAGTCGATTTAGTCGACTTTCGTGCGAAACGCTTTCAGCAAGCTGTTCACTGCAGCTCGTAAACTTCATTATTTTCACTCAGGTTCTTCCGGATACTAACGATATCCGCAGAGAACCTCGATTTTTGACGACGCGTAAAGAGCAGCAACTAGCCATGAAATCAGCTGTTTCTTTGCATGCCGCCATGTGCACACTTTGACGCCGTCACGGCACCCTCGCGGAGACAAAATCCACTGAGGAGCAAATGCCTTTGCAAAACTAAAAACGCAGCTCGTTCTCCTTAATGTTATTCAGCTGTAAACAGGGTTCCTTGCCATATTAACTCAATTTATTTATTGTGTATTCAGTGTACCCTTTCATGAAAAGTTAGGAAACGGTCCCTTGTCGACCTCGGCTTAGTTGTGGCAACAATACAGCAATAGCCTTGACCACGGAACAAGTGTGTCAGGGGCAGAGCCATGTTAGATGTCAATTGTAATTAGAATATTTTGTAAGATTTTGTAATCCGTCACTATTGACGTCTCAAGGTCAGGTCATTTCCATGTCAATTTGACGTAACGCTCTCAAACTTGAGAGCGAAATTGAGAGTGGTGCATAATTCGGACCCTGCAGTGCTTAAAAATGTGCTTTGCTTGATGCTTAAAGTAATATTTGGCATTTCCTCACGGACAGCTCATATTTGCTATTTTATAGTGCCTCCAAGCTGAAATAATTGAAAAATCAATTACTAACACCATACATAATTAGGAGCTTGATAGCAATTCGTGCTCCTGACTTTTCTCGATACATAATACAACCGTTCCAAAAAATTCACACAAAAGTTCATTCTGCTTGGTATTAAATATGCTTAATATCTGGAAACACCCTATATGAATATAGTTCAGCGGAATATATTCAATGGTGCAGGGAGTGCACAAGCTAAGCTTGTTGGAAGGCAATGCAGCCTTAACTGGCAAGCTGGGTCGAATATTTCCTCGCACAGTTCATCAACTGCATTTGAATTAACAGTCCGACGCGGGCAAACCCTCACTCATGAGGCCACTACAAGCGCAGTTTATCTGGAGGGGAGATAACTCAAAAGGTGTCTCTCACGTGATGCCCGCAATGCGTGCAGCAAACAGTGAAAGATTTTGAATAATCCACGTGGTTACGGAAGGTTGCGGAAGGCTGAGGAGAACCTTGTTGCCCAGGTCAGCCTTTGCAACTTCAAATCGAGTGGCCACCTGCATGCGGAACTCTATGCGGTAAAGTTAAGCTTCGCTGTTCGTGAACGACACGACGATAATGCCGCGAAACCTTCAAAACTGTATTTGTTGTTTTTTTAAAAAGCCGCCAGCATGCGGGCTTACCACTGTGATTCTGGCACGCGTATCAATTCTGTATCCTGTGTTTGTTCATGCTCGTTGTCGCGATACGACGCGTTATCGTTATCATTTTCTTTGTCGCGAAAGATGCGCTGAGATCTGTCTCGAAGATTCTGACCACTTGCGTATGTTTCTACTATGTTCCAGGTTGTGATAGTAGCGGTTTGCGACGTTATCTAGATTGTTCTGAGCAGCCTTTAAATTGAGCGTTGACGAGTGCGACGGGCATTCTTTGTTTGACGATCGACCAGCACGTTTGTTGCTATCGCCGCCGCCTAGTTGCTTAGTTCTTTTGCGGGCGCAAGTCAGTCCAATAAAGAGTTTCCTCAGTGCAGTCATGGACTCTTCATTTGTGTCATCGACCTTGTCACCACTACGTGACAGTAAAGTCAAGGGGTCCCTCAAGATCCAAACACTGTCATTCACCAAACTGTGGAAGACAACAATGTTGAGTACTACCATTGAGGGTTGCCCAAGGTAGAGCAGATGCTTTCGCTCACTTTTCATCTTTTCCAACTGCAACAGGATTGCTCCCCACGGCAACTTACCCTAGACGCATTTTAGGTTCGCCTTTAGTTTGCGATACGTAGCGTTAAACGGTTCCTCAGGTTCAAGTGCTCACATTAACCAGATGCTGTTTTTAGGTAAGATCGAACAAATCACGGTAGGTCAACATTTATATTTATTTCCAGAGTTTATATATTGGTTGCCTGATGACTGGAAACATGAATCTGCAATTGTTTATGCAGCCGAAAAATGTTTTCGAGGCCCAGGAAATAAATTATTGACAGAGAGGTGGAGTTCCGTGTTTATCTCCTTTGCTGTGTTGTGTTGGGTTTTTTTGTGCATAAGCAACTAAGGCTATCATGCGCCAAGATCATGGTTAAAATTTTATTTTTGAAAAAAGGAAAAAAAAACGGCTGTGTTAAAAGCTACAGTTTATTTAGAAAGCCACTTCTTTTAGGAATTAAAAAAATTGTTAAGTCTACTATTGTGCTTCCTCCTAATAGCAAACTTCAGTGGAAAGGGATGGCATGATTGTAGAAAATATTGAAATGCTTTCTCCATAGTGACTCAAGATTTGAGCATGTAATTAGGATGTGGTTAACTGTGAGCAGCTCTGCGCATTGTTCACAATTGGCCTTATCGTGTTTCTTCAGTACAAAGTTGTATGTAATATGTGTGTGTATCCTATACGGAGACGAGATACTATCACTTCCGAGAAACGTTGCTATTATGCGCTCGATTTACATTCTTCTATTACGTATTTTATGACGCGCAATTTATTATTTTCTTCATCCGTCCCCATAGACTGCCTATTATCTTATGGGGTTTACTAGATTAGCTTCAGGCCGTTTTTATGCGGAATACTGACTTTCGCAATAAATTTAATGCAAGCCTGTGCAGCGCAATTGTCCACTCTCTCATTGCCGTCAATTCCTACGTGGCTTGGCACCCAAGAGGATATTATGGTGCGCCCGTGTGTTATCTTTGTTATATTGCAAATTATATTGCCAACAAATGGCATTACTACCGGTCTGAAATTTAGAGCTACGAGTACGCTCAGCGAATCTGAGTACCCTAATTTTTAGTTTTTTCTACGGTTTGCTGGACAGCGTAGAACTTTGCTGTAAATATTGATGCTCACTGATGAAGCCTAATTAAGGTTTCACAGCTCCACTCCACTCTTGCACTATCGACATAACAGTTAGGTTTTGACCCAGCTGTGTAAACCTCTGTGACAGTACAGCATTTTTCTTACAGAGTACGATATTCTTGTATGATATGCTCTTTAAGGGTTCGGATTATGTTGAATTGTGTTTAACTAAGATAACAGACTTTTGGGAGATCGTACGAGAGGGAAAGGGGATTGTTGCTTTGAGCAGCATCAGGCAATGCATCTCCAATAATACAAGGTTCTGGCATATGTTTTCAAACCATAATATCAAAGGCCTCGTTTCTTGGGGTTTATTGGTAAATATAATTCTGGAATGAGAAGTTGTGGCGATTGGGCAGCAAATGTGTTTTTTACGTGACCTTATTTTGATAATATATGCACACGTAAGCGCTTCTCTATGTCGCCCAGTGAGGGCTCATTTGTCACCACATATGGGCTGACTATAGAGGGCGTTCGGTATGCTCCGCATGAAAGGCGCAGACCGAGATTATGCACTGAATATACCTGTTTCAAATATGATGGTCTTGCTCAACCATAGGCTATACATACATAATCCAAACAGGAACGCACCAAGGAACGGTAAATGTGGAGGAGGCATGCTCTATTGTATCCCCAACGTTTGCATGACAAACCTTTAAGAACATTGAGAGCTAGGGTAGCCTTAAATTTTAAGTTTCTTATGTACGGTAGAAATGCGAGCTTCTTGTCAAATGTTATACCTAAAAAAATCTATGTTCCTGCTTTACTGGAACTATTGTTTTGTTTACGTGAAGGGTAGAATCGATTAGCAAGCCTCTCTTGAGCTAGAAGAGAACACTGTTTTCTGAGGGGGAAACCTATATCCGTTTTTGTCTGCCCAATTACTGACTTTGTTTGATGCGATTTGTAGCTCTTCTTCACATATTAATAAGCTGGATGATGCGCATGCAATTTGGAGGTCGTCTACATAAACTGACTACATAACAGACTGGAATTAGTTTGGCTATGAAATGTATTTTTATGATATGGAGCGCTGTGCTTAGAATACATACCTGCCCTTACGGAAATTCCATATCTGCTCCAGATATGGAATATATGCTGCCAGATACAAATATATAAGGCAGAAAATAAGACCTTATCTGGGCAAATCAAATCGAAAATCACGCCAGATAAGGTCATATATGTGCAAAATTAAGCCCCTATATGGCTCAGATTTGGCCATAACATGCAACATATAATCCATATCTGAATGGGTAACGGGACCTTATATGGTTAGATCAGGGGCATATATGGTGTCATCATGACCTTATATAGACAGACCAGGGCCGTATGCCTGGCGTCAACAGGACTTTATGCAACCTCATCAGGGCCTTAATTATGTAGGCGCCATAGTGACTGTATATTAGCAATATATGGTCTTCGTCTACTTTCTGCAAATATCCAATATTGGCATCATGTGGCCGAGCTTCAATTTTTCTACACTTAGCATGGCCTGCATGCTTAGTTAAATGACATAATTGTATCCAATTTAGAAAATAGCTACGACTCATAATACTTCAATTGTTCAGCAGATTTCGCTGCACTATAATTACTCATTATTAATTTAAACAGCGCGAACAAGACAAAGAACACGATTAAAGGAAGCCACAGTACAAGCGCTGACTCACAACTATGCCTAAGGCTTTACTCCAAGGCCCAGATAAAAACAAACATGACGAAAACGGAACAGTCACGTGAAACAACCTCTGGGTTCACCTACTGCACAAAACGTCACTAAAAAAAGACACCTCTTTGCTTGAAAGAGCAAGAGAAGTCTTGCTGACGCACCTATTGTCCATTGAAATAAAATATGATTCAACTATCTTTCACGTTATCTTTTCTTTGTGGCGATACAAAATCCTAACCTGGTCAAACAAAGGAGTGCACTTCTTCTCCTTCTTTATTGTTTCACATGAAAGGCAATGTGAGACCAGAAATGTTTTGTCCTTGCCACTTTCCAAGTATTTCCGGTGTTCTAGTAGTCTCTTGTTAATACATCGTCTTGTTTGTCCTATATGAATGTGTACCAACTCGCCCAACAAAGTTTCTTGATAAGCCAAATTTCTTGTGCAACGGGATCTTCGTGTTTCCTTCGGTACCTTTCGTTTAATGACCCTGAGGTGTTAGCGCTTGCCATCGCCGTTTGTGTCTGCCAAGCTAGAATTAAAGGCCTCTTGTTACCTCAAACTCAGCACAGTGCCTCCGGAATTCCTGAAGACCTTTGGGTTCCTGAGGCCGTCTACTGGTAAATGCAGGAGACTCTGTCATATAATGGTATCTGAGATGTGGAGTCAAGCTCGCCACTTCAAGGATTGTCTACGACTCGTGTGTGAGTGCAGTTATAGTAAGCAGCGTGCGTGTCGCAAGTACACAGAGTGGAGTGTCCTGAGTGAACGATTGACGGAATTTTTTGGAAGGTGGTTCTACCTCGGCTTCCACGAAAAAGATGAACGAAGATCAGCAAGGCAAGGTATTTAAATTCGGAGATGAAGAGATGCCTCTAGATATTGATAAGATGCTGAAGTTGAATCCTAAGCATGCTTTTGAGCCTAGAATTGATGAGGCTGGACAGGTGACCATGCCACGCTGTATTGCAAATAAAGTTCAAGATTCTGATAGGTCGCGGTGCATTCATGAGTGCTTAGAGCACTCATGAATCATGAAGTCATGAAGTCATTCATGAAGTCTTAGAGCACGCAAAAAAAGGATTTCATTTCATTTCATTTTATTACCTTAAAGGCCCCTAAAAAGGGGTGTTACATAAGGGGTGGTAAGAGTAAAAATACAAAACAACAATAACAGGAAAGTTTTGACATTTTCGATGAACTGTGGTGTGCAAGTGATGAGAGCAATGTTATCCGGAAGGCCGTTCCAGTCTGCAGCTGTTCGAGGAAAAAAGGAATTTGAAAACGTGACTGTACGTGAACGTGGATGGGCAACTTGTAGCTGATGGCTGATGCGATGAGATATGCGCGCGGGGGGGAAGAATATAAGGTGCGATGCGCATAGGGCTGTGAAAACGTTTGCGAAATAAATATAGGCTAGCAAAGCGACGACGGAGCGACAACCAGAATAATCCGGATGCTGTTTTTAAGGAGAAACGCTGAGCTCATAAGAATACGATGAATTAATAAAACGACCGGCACGATTTTGAATAGATTCTAGGGCACTAGTGAGGTAAGCTTGATGATGAAACAGTGCCCTATTAACTATATTGCCAAATGGATGGCCTTGAGAGACCTCAAAGTTATACTATCAGATAAAGAAGGGTATTTTACTATTTTTTCTGAGAATCAGTTTCAAGAAAAAGCGGAGGCAGCTGTTGAAAAGAATGTCAAAAGGTTTCCTATGAAAGCGACCATGGTACAAGAGATGGTTATTGCTCTACTAGGTTATCTTGGGCTGGAACGGATACGTGAAAAGGTGAAACAATGCCAGCAATTTCATTTGGAAGTATTCTTCCCGGCAAAAACCAATAAACGAGATGTTCCGTTCAGACCCATCGTATCTGAAAAGAGCACGTGGCAGCACCTAGTCTCCAAATATTTGCAGAAACACCTTTCCTCGTTGACTTTATCAGACCCCCTAAGGCTACCCAACTGAAGCCCTTGTTGAATTCCTCAAAGAACACAACCCAAAAAAATGTGTTGGCTTCAGCATGGATGTCAAGGATTTGTATTATTCCCCCCCCCCCCCCCCGTGATTGCCTCCAGTACAGTCGTTCAGTCGTGCCCGACTCTTCGTGAACCTATGGACCATGTCACGCCACGCTTTCCGGTCTCTCACTATCTTCCTAACATCACATAACTTCAGCTGCAGTGCCTCGAGGATGCCATCTAACCATCGCGTTCGCTGCCTACCCCTTCTCCGGCGACCCTCAACCTTTCCCAACATAATATCTTCTCCAGCGACTCCTCTCTTCTCATGAGATGACCAAAGTGGCTGAGCTTTAACTTTAGAATTTGACCCTCCAATGACTGCCTGCTTAAGCTTGTTCAAATGTGCATTACTGAAGAAAATAATGAATGTGACTTCATTGACACATTAGGTGTAAGTGTTGGAAGCTTCATGGGACTTTTGAGGTTTTATCTGGAGTCCACCTTCATAGGGTAGAAGGACAAGCTGTATATGCAGAAGGCCGGAGGGTGCATTGGGTCGAGTGTTGCACTGGTCTTGAGTGACATCTTCTTAATGTACGTGGACAGACACCTGAAGAATAACTTGGAGGGCCTACGTAATTCCACCTTCAGGTATGTGGACGACTTTTTAGTATTCATAGCCCGTTAAGGATTCAATCAACGAATGAGGGACATTATAGATGTTTTTACAGAGTGTGGATCCGGGCTAGAATTTACTGTTAAAGAACCAGTTGACGGTCGGTTACATTATTTAGATTTATTGATTCAGTTCGGTGACGATCATGTCTGTTGAGAATACCACCCGAGATCGGTGAAGAAGCTTGCTAACCTCCTATTCGGGGCATTCCAAATTAGTGAAGAATGGGATGATGAACACGTTCTTCTTAAATGCGTTGAAGAAATCTAGCTACCACGCCATGGCCAAGAGTTTGGAAAGAGAATTGACAAGAATTGCATAGGCCGGTTATCGGGAGTCGCTTATTAATGAGACCAGTTGCCGGGTACTGAAGAGCCTTAAAGGAACGCACAGACAGAAATCCCTGCCCAGCATAGGTGAGAAGAAGAGGTGGTATCATATGTGCACAGAATTTTACATGACCTCAAAAATGTAGGCAAGAGATATGGTGTTGACGTCGCACTGACCACCCCGCTCAAGATGAAAAGGATTTGCCCGGCTATTCAAAGGGCAAAAGCATCAAAGAAGCAAGAATGTGGTGTGAAAAATAGAGACCCATTTGTTGGATGCAAGACTGGTGTTGTGTACAGGCTTCCACTCTCTTGTGGATCCTGTTATATAGGACAAACAGTACGATGTAATAACAAGAGACTAATGGAACACCGGAACAACTTGGAAAGTGGCAAGGACCAGACATTTCTGGTCTCACATTGCCTTTCATGTGAAACAAAAAAGAAGGAGAAGAAGTGCACTCCTATGCTTGACCAGTTTAGGTTTTTGTATCACCGCAAAGAAAAGATGACGAGAGAGATAGTTGAATCATATTTTATTTCAGCGGACAATAAGTGTGTAGGCAAGACATCTCTTGCTCTTTTAAGCAAAGAGATGTCTTTTTTGAATGACGTTTTGTGCAGCAGGTGAACTCAGGGGTTGTTTCACGTGATTGTTTTGTTTTCGTCATGTTTGTTTTATCTGGGCCTGGGCAAAGGCTTAGGCATAGTTGTGAGTCGGCGCTTGTACTATAGTTTCCTTTAATCTTCTCCTTTATCTTCTTGTTCGCGCTGTTTAATTGAATAATGAATGTGTAACAACTCGCGCAACAAAGTATCTTGGTAAACTATAATTATTACACCATGTGTTCCTTAATCCAGGAGTGCGCTGGGTTATGGCTACATGCTCCTATTCCCGCCTACTAGCTCGCATTTTCATTTAAAATGCGGCGGCAGTCCGCTGCACAAAGCATGGTCGTTTAAGTTGAGCGATTCAAAACATCAAGAAAATGGTGGCAGTTCAGTATACGGCCCCCTCCGCGCTGTCTAGACGGTGACTCACCCTCAGAGACAGCGGCGGTTACTGCGTCGCGGGCCACGCTGGCTAGACAGTGACTCATCCTCTCCGGCGTTCCCCTCTTCCCTCTCATACAGCGGCGGTCGCTGCGTCGCGGGCTCGCATTTCATCTCTCCTCGCTCTACCGCGGAGGCTGCGAGCTCTTCGTTTTTTTGTGTGTTTGCTTCTTTCCCCTCCTCCTTTCAACTCCATGCGCGTCAGCACTGTTGATGTCTCGTCCCTTTTCGGTGGCAGACATGGGAGTTCGGTGCGGCTGGCGGGCGTGCTGCATGTTGTGTATGCTGGTGTGTGGGTATGTGCCAGCACCTGTTCGCTATTAGCTGTGTGCATGTAACAAAAATGCGACAGCATACCTACTCAAGCTTCAGTCTGACAGCCGGCACAGAGGAAAAAACTGTGTCCCACTGCGGGTGGAAGCTGCCTCCCCAGCCTTGGCAGTGAATCTGATGGTCGCTTGAGCTTTTCGGGGATTCTGCCTTGGATGGCCCCTGCCAAATTTTCACCATTGTGTAGAAACTGCCAGCGGATCGCACCCTCATCGTGTCGCCTCATCTTCCCGCCAGATCACCAAAACCGTCAGCATGAGACTTCTTATCGGGAACTAGCACTTGCCAGTCTCAGGATTTTGTTCACTTTAATACTTTGATAGAAAATTATTTTCTAATCAGTAAAGTGGATGGTAATTTCCAATATGTGATATTTTTTCCTACATTTCGTTGCTAATTTGTCTTTCGCTCCAGCAATTTTGACATATCAGTGGGTGGATAGGGTCCTTCATTATTATTAGTAATAATAATGATTATTTTCACTACCTATGTAGCTTCATGTTTGATTTGGTTTAGGGGCAGAACTGTCGCTGTCATGACAAATGCCATCGGACATGTTTTTTTCTTTGTTTTCACTCTTAATTTCAAATGCCAACCAGATATTCAATACAACCAGATATGCTTTATCTGGTACTCCAAATCAAGAATTGGGCTGATATGCCTTATCTGGCCCAGATCTGTCCTTATATACAATATCTGTCCAATCCCTGATATACCTGATCTGGATTTTTTTATAAGAACAGATATGGCATTTTCATAAGGGTGAGGTGCTCCATTTTTTAACTGAAGTTCCATGAAAGGGTACAGCCTAGACATACTTGAAAAGAGTGATTGGATAGGAAGTCATTTAGGTAGTTTAGCATCCTTCCATAAATGCCCACATCGGATAAGTTTAAGATTTAGCAAGGCAGCTCGTGCGAGCTATAGGTCTATAGCTACCAGGAGAGGATGGCTGTTTTCCTGGCTTCAGGAATGGTATGATAATGGCTTCTTTACGAACTTCAGGAATTTTTCCCGATCCCCATACTTTGCTAAAAAATCTTATAAGTGCATCAACGGCGGGCGCAGAAGGATGGGTGAACATCTCATAATGAATATGGTGAGGGCCGGGAGGAGTCTGTTTACCAAGGAAGAGTATTATATAAATTTCTTTATGTGTAAATAATTGATTGTAGGGCTCGTGCAATCCACCATTTGTAGGGCGTCTTTGTTTTTCGAAAGTGCTTTATATTAGAGAAAAGAGTTCGAATAATTACTCAGCTTGAAACGCTTTAGAAGTGTTCTCCGAGTATGTTGGCCTGTTCTTTTAAGGATGCTTGCATGCCAGGGGTTGTAAGAAAGATTGTAAAGCGGGAATAGCTGCCACTTATTTTTTTATCCCACATATATATATATATATATATATATATAGATTATTTATTTATTGATACCTCAAAGGCCCCATTTAGGGGCATTACATGAGGGAGTGGTTGACGAGTACACGAATCATTCGATGGATGATCTGAAGGTTCATGGGTCGGAATGAAGTACGACGGTGTTTGCCAAGTCATTCCAGTCCCGTGGGGTGCGAACAAAAAAAGACGACAGATGCGCAGATGTCAGGGCAGGTGGAGGGTAAACGGTCTTTTCATGGTGCGTGCGGCTGGATGTATGGTGGGTGGGGCTGATGACAGACTTTAGCAGGGGGTGATGGTAAAACTTGTGAAAAAGGCAAAGTCTAGCAATTTTGCATCTGTGCGCTAAGTTAGTGAGGTGAGCATTTTGTTTTAGTTCAGTGACACTTATATGATAGAAATAAGCCGAGTATATGAATCTTGCCGCGCGATTTTGTGTTGCTTCTAGTATGCTAGAAAGGTTATTTTGGTAAGGATCCCAGACAACGCATGCATACTCTAGTTTGGGACGAATAAATGTTAGATAAGCTACTAACTTAACTGATGGGGGAGTTGCGCGCAGTGTTCGTCGAAAAAAGCCGAGCACACGATTAGCATCGCCTGTTACCTGCGTTATATTGTCACGTAGTGGTGACGGGGTCGACGACACAAAGGAAGGGTCGATGATTGCACTAAAGAAACTCTTTATTTGGGCTGACTTGCGCCCGCAAAAGAACTAAGCAACTCGGCGGCGGCGATAGAAACAAACGTGCTCGTCGATCGTCGAACAAAGAATGCCCGTCACACTCGGCAACGCTAAATTTAAAGGCTGCACAGAAGAATCTAGATAACGTCGCAAACAGCTACCAGCACGGGCTGGAACATTGTGGAAAGACAAGCGAGTGGCCGGAACCTTCGAGACAGATCTCGGTGCGTCTTGCGCTACAACAAAACTGATAAAGGTGTGACTCGCGACATCGAGCAGTAACAAACAAAGATTACGGAACTGATACGCGGTCCAGAATCAGAGTGATAAGCCTGTATGCCGGCGGCTGTTAAAAAACAACAAATACTGTTTTGAAGGCTTCGCGGCATTACTCCCCCCCTTAAAAAAACATCGCCTCGATGTTCAAAACAAAGGAACTTAAACATAAACACTGCAAAGTTTAAACACCACAGATTCTTTAACGCGCGTAATAAGGCTTCAGTCGTACAACATGTACAATTTCTGGGCGTGCGCGTCGCCGTTGTGATGCTGATGTTCCGTCGGGAATGACTTCATAGCCCAGTGGTCCGACGCGGCGAAGGATTTTGTATGGCCCAAAGTATCGACGCAAGAACTTTTCACTTAATCCGCGACGGCGAATTGGTGTCCAAACCCACACTTGGTCTCCTGGATTGTACTCTGCGTGGCGTCGTCGTAAATTGTATCGTCGGCTGTCGGTGCGCTGTTGGTCTTTAATACGCAGCCGTGCGAGTCGTCGGGCTTCCTCTGCACGCTGCAGGTAGGCGGCGACGTCAAGGTTGTCTTCGCTGGTTACGTGCGGCAGCATTGCGTCGAGCGTCGTCGTGGGCTCCCTGCCATACACAAGCTTAAACGGGGTCGCTCTGGTCGTCTCCTGGACTGCCGTGTTATACGCGAAGATCACGTACGGCAAGATGGCGTCCCAGGTCTTGTGTTCAGCGTCGACGTACATAGCGATCATGTCCGCGATCGTTTTGTTCAGGCGCTCCGTAAGGCCATTGGTCTGGGGATGGTACGCAGTTGTTCGTCGATGGCTTGTGTGACTGTATTCCAGGATGGCTTGCGTCAACTCTGCCGTAAACGCCGTTCCCCTGTCCGTGATGAGCACTTCTGGGGCGCCGTGTCGCAAGAGAATTTGTTCGACAAAAAATTTGGCGACTTCTGCCGCGGTACCATTTGGTAGTGCTCTTGCTTCGGCGTAACGGGTAAGGTAGTCAGTGGCCACGATGATCCACTTGTTACCCATAGACGAAGATGGAAAGGGGCCGAGGAGATCCATCCCAATTTGCTGAAAGGGCACGATTGGGGGCGGAATAGGGTTTAGTAGTCCTGCTGGTCTGTTCGGCGGCGTCTTGCGTTGTTGGCACTCACGACACGTCTTCACGTAGTGGGCAACTTCGGCAGGCAGTCGCGGCCAGTAATACTTCTCTTGGATTCGACGCAATGTGCGCGCAAATCCGAGGTGGCCTGCTGTGGGCTCATCGTGCAACGCCTGCAGAATTTCTTGCCGAAGGGTTTTAGGCACTACGAGAAGCTGCGTGGTCTTGTTAGGTGCGAAGTTCTTCACGAGGAGGCCATTGTTTAACGTGAAGGATGATAAATGTCGCCTGCACACACCAGGAGGGAAAGCGGTCTTTCCTTCCAAGTAATCGGCTAGCGCTTTCAGCTCAGGGT
The DNA here is from genome assembly GCA_023969395.1 of Amblyomma maculatum. Lineage (NCBI taxonomy): Eukaryota > Metazoa > Arthropoda > Arachnida > Ixodida > Ixodidae > Amblyomma > Amblyomma maculatum. The sequence continues at coordinate 227,387 of JAJIZL010021566.1, forward strand.
CTGATCGCTGTTGTTCTGCGAAACTGCTGGCGCTTACCGGTCCCAAAAAGGCGTCGTCGTCATCGTCCTTAGGGGGAGCATCGACCGGAGCGCGGGATAAGCAGTCTGTGTCGGAATGCTTCCGGCCCGACTTATAGACTACAGTCATGTCAAATTCTTGAAGTCGTAGGCTCCATCTGGCAAGGCGGCCGGAAGGATCTTTCAAATTAGCCAGCCAGCAGAGCGCGTGATGGTCGCTTACCATTTTGAATGGTCGGCCGTATAGGTATGGACGAAACTTAGAAGTGGCCCAGATGATTGCAAGGCACTCCTTCTCGGTCGTCGAGTAATTGACTTCGGCTTTTGTGAGGGATCTGCTAGCGTAGGCGATTACTTTCTCCTGTCCGGCGCTCTTCTGGACAAGAACGGCTCCTAGGCCCACACTGCTCGCGTCGGTGTGAATTTCGGTCTCGGCGTTTTCATCAAAGTGGCCAAGTACAGGAGGGCATTGCAGGCGGCGCTTAAGTTCGTCGAAGGCTTCTTCTTGCGGCGCTTCCCATTTAAAAGGCACGTCAGCCTTTGTAAGCTGCGTCAACGGTTCGGCGATCCGCGAAAAGTTTCTGACAAATCGTCGATAATAAGCGCACAGCCCAAGGAATCGGCGCACAGCTTTCTTGTCGGCAGGCGGTGGGAATTGTGCGATTGCAGCTGTTTTCTCCGGGTCTGGGCGAATACCGTCCTTGCTAACGATGTGACCTAGGAACCGGAGTTCTTCGTAGGCGAAGTGACACTTCTCTGCTTTTAGCGTTAGTCCCGATGACTTGATGGCTTCCAGCACTGTTTGTAGTCGTTTTAGGTGGTCTTCAAAGTTTGACGAGAAGACAACAACGTCGTCCAAATATACCAAACATATTTGCCACTTCAAGCCTGCCAGGACTGTGTCCATTACTCGTTGAAACGTGGCTGGTGCGGAGCAGAGGGCAAATGGCATCACCTTGAACTCATAAAGGCCGTCCGGTGTGATGAATGCGGTCTTTTCGCGATCTCTTTCGTCGACCTCAATTTGCCAATATCCGCTCTTCAGGTCCATCGATGAGAAGTACCTTGCATTGCAGAGCCGGTCGAGAGTGCCGTCGATGCGGGGAAGCGGGTAGACATCCTTCTTCGTTATGCTATTCAAGCGGCGGTAATCAACGCAGAAGCGAAGTGTGCTGTCTTTCTTCTTGACCAAAACGACTGGTGCCGCCCAGGGGCTGTTCGAGGGCTGGATTACGTCATCACGTAGCATTTCCTCAACTTAATCGCGAATGGCCTGGCGTTCTCGCGGCGATACACGATAAGGGCTTTGGCGCAGAGGTCGGGCGTGTTCGTCCGTTATAATGCGGTGCTTGGCCAGTGGTGTTTGTTGTACCTTCGACGATGACGAGAAGCACTCCCCGTAGCTTCGAAGAAGACTAAGAATCTGGTCTTTCCTGCTGTGGGTCAATGCCGGGTTGATGTCAAATTTGGGCTGACGGAATTGGTCCGGATAGTCTTCCAGCGTTTGGTCGTGGAGGGCGAATACATCTTTGAGGTCGGCTAATTCGTCGAGAAAAGCGATAGTCGTGCCCTTGTTGAGATGCCGGTATTCTTCGGTGAAGTTTGTTACCAGCACCTGAGTTTGACCTCTCCGGAATTTCGCGATGCCTCTTGCGATACCGACACCTCGTTCTAAGAGCAATTGGATATTTCCTTCGACGATGCCTTCAGCGGTTTCGATGTTTGCGCTACCTACGCAGACTGCGATGCTTGATCGGGGCGGGACGGTCAATTCTTCATCGAGGACGTTTAGTGCGATGTGTTGCATCGACGTCGTCGTAGCAGGAATGGCTTTGTCTGCAGAGAGCTTGATGAGCTTGGATCGCAGGTCGATGATAACCCTATGTTCATTTAGGAAGTCCATGCCTAAAATCACGTCGCGGGAGCACTGCTGCAAGACCACAAAGCTGGTGGGGTAAGTACGCTCATTTACGGTTATTCTTGCAGTGCATCGTCCCGATGGAGTAATCAGGTTGCCACCTGCTGTGCGAATCAGCGGGCCATCCCAAGCGGTGGTAACTTTTCTTAGCTGAGAGGCTAACGGTCCACTAATGACTGAATAGTCAGCTCCGGTGTCTACTAGGGCAGTGACTCTGCGACCGTCGACATCAACTTCAAGGTCACTTGTTCGCGTCCTCGCATTGCACGTGGGCCTTAGTGTCCGATCCCGGCTGCGTCGTTTTTTCAGGTCATGGCCGGGGCATACCGTTGTTACTTCGCTGGGCGGCGGTGTCTGCTTGCACTTTGGTCGTGTTGTCGTCGATGACGTCGTGTGGAGCGGCGGTGAAACGGCTGCGTCGTCGTTAGTGGTCGTCGGCGGCGGAGGATCTTCGTCTTTTCGCCGTTGAGCAACCTCACCTCCAATGGTCGCTGCCTTTAGTTTCCCCTACGGGGGCTTGGGGATCTTCCGCGCACACTATCATCATAGTTACGTCCTGGCGACGCAAAGCGGGCCCTGTACGGCGATGGAGACCTGAATCAACGGCTTGGTGGCGCAATCTCAGCGCTACGCAGATAGTTGTCGATTTCTTGCGGTCGTTCACCTGGGCGTGGTCGTGGAGCGTCGACTGCAAATCCGCGGAGACCGATTCGTCGGTACGGGCAGTGCCGCAGAATGTGGCCGGCCTCACCGCAGTGGAAGCATAATGGCCGGTTGTTTGCAGTCCTCCAGGCGTCGCACTTCCTGGGGTTTGGGGGTCGTTCGTAGGCTTGGCGGGCGGGGGCCAAGGTGCGGTTTTCAGGAACAGGACGGTAGCGGCGGGGCTCGGAAAGTCATCACGTCGGGGCGCATGGCGACGTAATGCACCAGCGTAGTTCATTGCTGTTGCCTCTTGAGCTGGAACAGTCGCAGCCGTCGCTTGAGGAACGCCCAGCACCTGCTGAACTTCTTCACGGACAACGTCCGCGAGCGTCGCCACCTGGGGTTGTTGCGATGACGGCAGCATTCGGCGGAGCTCCTCTCGTACGATCGCCCGGATTATGTCCCGAAGGTTCTCTCCGCTTGCAGATGCGCTGGGGTAGTGGCATGAGTAGTCTGGTTGAAGTGGTCGCTCGAAGTGGCGCATTCGGGTGTCCAACGTCTTCTCGATGGTCGATGCTTCACTTTCAAATTCTTCCACAGTTTTCGGCGGGTTCCGGACAAGCCCCGCAAAAAGCGACTCTTTAACTCCTCGCATTAGGAATTTCACTCTCTCACCTTCGGTCATGTTAGGTTCGGCGCGGCGAAACAGGCGTTTCATCTCCTCTACGTAGACCAGGACGGGCTCGTTTGGTAGTTGAATTCTTGATTATAGGAGGGCCTGAGCTCTTTCTTTTCGGAGAGAACTTGTAAAGGCCGTCAGGAACTGTGCTTTGAATGCCTCCCAATCCTTCATAGTTGCCTCATGATTTTCGAACCAAACTCGGGCATGTCCTTGAAGAACAAAGTAGACTTGCCTGAGTTTCGCGGCGTCGTTCCAGCCATTGAATTCTGCAACACGGTCGAAAAGGTCCATCCAGTCTTCTGCATATTCGTCCGGTCGTCCATGGAAGCAGGGGGGCTCACGGGGTTGAACGAAAACAACCGGTGCAGTAGGCTGGGCCATTGTCAGCGTCGATGTCTTCCGAAATCGAATGGGGTCAAGTAGCAGACCGTGCTCTGGCTGTAGGCCTTGAAGTCGGCGGCTGGCTCGGTGACCTGTAGGCTGGTCTTCCAGGGCGACAGGAACACGGCTTGGGTCTTCGCTTGAAGGATAAAAGGCCGCACCTCCACTAGATGTCACGTAGTGGTGACGAGGTCGACGACACAAATGAAGGGTCGATGATTGCACTAAAGAAACTCTTTATTTGGGCTGACTTGCGCCCGCAAAAGAACTAAGCAACTCGGCGGCGGCGATAGAAACAAACGTGCTCGTCGATCGTCGAACAAAGAATGCCCGTCACACTCGGCAACGCTAAATTTAAAGGCTGCACAGAAGAATCTAGATAACGTCGCAAACAGCTACCAGCACGGGCTGGAACATTGTGGAAAGACAAGCGAGTGGCCGGAACCTTCGAGACAGATCTCGGTGCGTCTTGCGCTACAACGAAACTGATAAAGGTGTGACTCGCGACATCGAGCAGTAACAAACAAAGATTACGGAACTGATACGCGGTCCAGAATCAGAGTGATAAGCCTGTATGCCGGCGGCTGTTAAAAAACAACAAATACTGTTTTGAAGGTTTCGCGGCAATATGATGGGACCAATTTAGATCGCGGGTGAAATAAATGCCTAGGTATTTATACGTTGATACAGCGACGATTTCGGTGTTGGAGATAAAGTATTTTGATAGTGGCAGGGAGCGAGGAGGATGGAAAGATAGTAATGATGTTTTCTTCGTGTTTAATGACATTAACCAATTATTGCACCAGGTTGTTACGCTTTAGATGTCCAGTTGAAGAGTTTGGGGGTCATTGGTATTAATTAGAGGACGGTAAATAACGCAGTCATCTGCAAACATCCGCGTGTTAGAGCGTATGTTAGATGGTAAGTCATTTATATAAACAAGAAAACGCAGAGGCCCCAGGACGGTGCCCTGGGGAACGCCGGATATAACAGATGTACGTAAACATGGATATTTATTAGCCAGAACAAATTGCTTCCGGTTAGTGAGGAAGTTGCGAATCCATTCTAAACAAAGGAATTAAGGTTCAGGCGGGTAAGTTTTAATAAAAGCCGTTTATGAGGAACTTTGTCGAATGCCTTTTCAAAGTCTAGGAACAGGGCGTCAACAGGAATGTTAAGATCAATGTTAGAGCTTAGGTCGTTAATCAACAATGCTAACTGAGTGTCGCAGGATAAACCGTTGAGAAAGCCGTGTTGGCTGGGGTGAAAAAAGTTGACCGATACTAGGAAATTCATAATATGAGACAGGAGGACATGTTCCATCAACTTTGAAGGAATGCTAGTGATAGATATGGGTCGGTAATTATAACGTGAAGATGAAGAACCCTTTTTTGGAACTGGAATGACTTGGCCCACTTTCCAGTCACGTGGAACAACACCTGATGACAAAGATTGTTGAAAGGTAGCCTGCGTATCCCCGTTACGAACTGAAAGCCCGTCCACAACCTGCATTTGGTGCACCACAGATATTGTTGATATCCCCGCTACAGGACCCGCAGCGTCCACGAAGAAGGCTTCTTCTTCTCTTGAATAATATTCGTTCATCTTCTTGCTTCTCGCCACTCGTCTAGCATGATGATGCTGCGGGTGCATGTTTTTGGGAGCGGAAGCGCAAGGAATTTGCTCTTCCACTCTAGAGGTATATCTTGTCTCCCAGCCACTTGTAGAGAGCAGATGTTCGAATTTTCTAAGACCCTGCGACCAGTCTTGGTTGTGGCCAGTCCCATTACCTGGCTTGTAAGATGGGCGCTAATCCGTTCATCAGCCGTATTGTGCACCCCCAGTTGTAGCAGACGCTGCGTAGAAAAATTGCGCTGCATGCAAAGTGTCCAGCGCGTCGTCTATGCGCGGTACCGGCTATACATCCTTTCGTGCGATCGCATTAAGGCGGCAGTAACCCACACAGAATCGAACAGACCCGTCTTTCGTTTGACTAAAACGACCGGGGACGCCTAAGGGATACTGGAAGGCTGAATGACATCTCTACTGAGAATCTCGTCGACTTGCTCATCAATAATGCGGCGCTCTGAGGCTGATACACGATAAGGACGTTGGCGTAACGGGGGGTGCGTACCAGTGTAGATGTGGTGGGCAACAGTTGATGTCCGACCCTAGAATGGCTGCTGGATGTCAAAGGAGGCTCGGAATCGATTCAACAAGTCGTGGAGCTTGGCGCGTTTATCTGGAGCGAGAGCACTGTCGATGGCTTTGTCAAAGGCAGCCAGAGGTGATGGAGACGAGGAACGAGGTGGGCTAAGAGCACTTACGCTGTCGGCGATTGTGTCGGCATAGGTGGAGGATAGCGGCGGGAAGGTAACAAAATTTTTCTGATCGAACAGGCTCGACATAACCAACGCACTCGCCATGTTACAACGTGAGTGTATAGAAGGAATCATTACTAATCGCTAGTTCGGTGCAGCCGCTTTGTACACTAAGGACGGCGCAGGGCCGGTGAAGACAGAGTCGCGAGAAGAAAAGGGAAGATGGGGTGAAGAGCACTGTACAGCAATGAAGAGAGGCACGGTTTATAGGCACAATACCACCCGATAAAGGCGGGATATCAGTAGCATCCGCAACGTGGCATTTGGCTTCCACAAGAATGTTAGCGGCGGTCGGTGAGGTACACAGCGAAGAAAGCTCTACTTCGGCACGAGCGCAATAAATTACGGCGCGATTAGGATACAAGAAGTCCTACCCTAAAATAATGTCATGAGAGCAGTCACGAAAAACAATAAAACTGATGATGCAGAAAACGTCCTGAATGGTAACTCAAGCCATGCAGGTACCGAGCGGTTCGATGTGCTGAGCAGTGGCAGTGCTCAAGGAAACCCCAGAATAGGGCAGAACAACTTTTCGTAACTAGCGGCACAGTCTAACGTCAATAACCGTTAGCAGCACCAGTATCTACAAGCGCAAGAGTACAAACATTTTCAATGGTAACTTCGATTAAAGTGTTCATTGGCGATGCAGGACTTCAACTGGTCGACGAAAGGGCAGTTCTTCCCTGCGGAACTGCGTCTAGTGATTTTCCGGCATTGTCGAGGTAAAACGACGATGCATTGGCGACAGAGAGCGACGGTGCGGTGAGGGTGAGCGGTTGTCATGCGAGAAGTGGTCAAAGTGGTGCGAGGGCTGAAGAGGCGCACGGAGTGGGGACGGCGGCTGCGTGAAGGTGGACGGGCTATGATCGAAAGAGGGCCGGGAGACGGCGGCACTGTTGTGCAACATGGTTAGAGAGACCACATGCAAAGCAAATTGGCCGGTGGTATGATGTTTGCCAAGGGCGTCTAATTGGTGGCGCACGACACGGAGTGAAAAATGATCACTGAGCCGAACCGTACGATGGAAAAGGCGTACGAGGGGGTGGTCTTGTGGTAGCCCCAGCATAAGTCAGTAGAGTGGGTCCGGGTGTCGGGACAGCGTCAGCATGAATGAGCGGAGCTGCGAGTGGAGCGGCACGAAGAGTTGGTTGTCAAGCGGGCGGAAGTGGTTTGGCAACTTGTTCCTGAATACCCTGGCGTATGTTCGGAGCCAAGTGTGAGCTGGATTTCGGAACGTTTGAAATTAGTGATAATTTCAGGGGAACTTCTTCCCGTACGAAGCTTTTGATTTCTTGGGTCGTGGAGCTGATAATGCCATCCGACATAGACGCGATCATGCCTACAGGTTGTCGAGGGACGATGCGTTGGTGACGAAGGTCGTCGTAGCTTGGACACATCGTCACAACTTCACTTACACTGCGGGGCTCTTTGACCATGAGAATGTTAAATGCGCCTTCGTGGATGCCCATCATGATGTGGCGAATCTTCTCGGCTTCAGTCATCGATGTATTCACGCGATGGCACAAGTGTAAAACGTCTTCGATGTAACTAGTGAAGGTTTCTCCTGCCGGCTGCATCCGCTCGCGCAACTGGTGTTTCGCGCGAAGCTAGCGTACCGCAGGGCGACCAAAGACATCCAGAACACGAGATTTGAACGAGGTGCAAGTTGAAATGTCAGCCTCGTGATTTGCGAACCACAGCTTTGCGACTTGTGTTAGGTAGAAGATGACGTTGTTAAGTTTCAAGACGTCATCCCACTTATTGTGGGTGCTTACGCGTTCATACGATGAAAACCAATCCTCCGTGTCCTGATCGTCGGTACTGCTGTCGAAGCACCCCGGAGCGTAGAATAGAAGTGCCGAGGAAGCGGGACCGGTGGTGTTGGTGCAGGAGTCAGTCATTGAGGTCGGACTTCGGCGGCTGCGGAGCTCCAGGGCGGGGAAATTGAAGATAAATCCAGCGAAATCCACCAAGCGTTAAGCGAGGATCCGACACTGGTAGCGGGCACTGGTAGCGAGCAAGACCGGAGCGGCGGTGGCTTAATTGTAGCCAGTTAGTTCTCAAATCCACTTCCTCTTTATCGGCTATCTGCCCACTTAATGGGAACTTCTTCTTTACAGTTGCTTCAGATACGGGTTAAAAATTTTATAATTAGGGCATTTTGGCCCTAGGTATACAAGAATTTCCTTTTTTTGCACGCTCAAGTGAGCTGTTCAGCCGTTGAAGTGGTGGCGAATTTGAGCTAGCGTCCATCGTCTCCCTAGAGGCGCAGGAGTCCCACGAGGAAGCCGCGGGTGTGTGACTTGCAGGCCTCCCCCGATGCAGGAAGACTTGCGGCCTGCTGGCTCAACGGCAAGCAGAACTTCTTTTGGAGTTGGTTATTCAGCTATTGCTGTCCCAGCCTGGGGCATAGATGGTCCTGCCGGAGATCGACTAGTGGTGGTCTGGGCTGGGGCCGGAGTCAGATGTAGTGCAGTGCCCCGACGCACGCCATCTGCTATAATTGTTTTGCAGTGAAAGTGAAGGTACTGCTGGTCTTGGTTAGTCGCTGACGAGCTTCTTGATATGTGATGTTCTCGTTTGTTTTCAAGGTAATTATTTTTTTTTTCTGTTTTTCATGTTGGACAAGACATCGAGTAGGAGGGTGTTCGTCTTCGCAGTTTGTGCAGTGTAGTTTCGCTTGGCAGTTCTCAGTAGGGTGTTCCTTTGAAGCACATTTTGCACATATTTGTCGGCGACAACTCTGTGAGGCATAGCCGAATTATTGACAGTTGAAGCATCGACGTGGGTTTGGGACGTATGGATGAAAATTTGTTTTTGGGTCATCATCATCATCAGCCTGACTATACCTACTGCAGGGCGAAGGCCTCTCCCATATTTCACCAATTAACCCGGTTCTGCGCTAGCTGCATCCCTTGACACCTGCGAATTTCTTAACCTCATCCGCCCACCTAATTTTCGGCCCCCCCCTGCTACGCTTTCTTTCCCTCAGAACCCAGTTTGTTACCCTAAGCGACCATCGGTTATCCTCTCTTCGCACTACATGTCCTCCCCATGTCCATTTCTTCTTCTTTATTTCCGCTAGAATGTCAGTAACTTGAGTTATTTCTCTTATCCACTCTGCACACTTGCTATTTCTTAATGTTACACCTACCACTATTGTTCTATAGCCCTCTGCGTTGTCCTCAACTTAAGTAGAACCCTCTTGGTTAGACTCCACAGTTCAGCCCCATAGTTAAGTGCAGGCAAGATGCTTTGTACACTTTCCTCCTGAGCTATGCCTATAGGCTGCAAGTCATAATCTGCAAGTGCTTACCAAATGCGCTCCATCCCAAACTAATTCTTCTTATTTCTTTTTCTTGGTCCGGATCAGCGGTTACTACCTGTTCTAAATAGACATATTCGCCTATTATTTCCAGTGCTTCGCTACCTAAATTAAACTGCTGTTTCTTCCCGAGGCTGTTGAACATTATCTTAGTCTTCTGCAGTGATTTTTAATCCTACCTTTCTACTTTTCCCGTCTAGAACATCACCAATCATACTCTGCAGTTCATCCCCCGAGTTACTTAGCAAGGCAATGTCATCAGCAAATCGCAGATTACTGAGATATTCTCCATCTGCCCTTATCCCTAACTGCTCCCATTCCAAGTCTCTGAATACTTTCTCTAAACAAGCTGTGAATAATATTGGGGAGACCGTGTCTCCTTGCTTAACATCTTTCTTTTGCGGGCATTTTGTTACTTTCTTTGTGAAGAAATATAGTTGATGTGCAGCCACTATATATACCTTCCAGCACTTTAATGTACGGCTCATCTACCCCCTGATTTCGTAATGCCTGCATCACCGCAGAGGTTTCAACTGAGTCAAATGCTTTTTCGTAATCCATGAATGCTATGTATAAGGGCTGTTTATATTCCGAGCATTTGTCTATCACCTGATTGATGGTATGGATATGGTCGATAATAGAGTACCGGTTCCGAAAACCTGCTTGATTCTTTGCTTGATTGCAGTCTAAGGTTGTCCTGATTCTATTAGCGATTACCTTAGTAAATACCTTATACGTAACAGACAGTAAGCTGATTGGTCTGTAATTTTTAAGATCCTTAGCGTCCCCTTTCTTATAAATGGGGATGACATTTGCATTCTTCCATGGTTCCGGCATCGTCGATGACACCAGACACTGCGTATAAACGGTGTCCAGTTCTCCTAGCATGAGATTTTCCCCCACCCTTCAACAAATCTATATTTATCTGATCCTCTCCAGCTGATTTTCCCCTTTTCATAGTTTCTATTGCTTTCAGTTAGGATCCTGGTCTGGGCTAGTTGGTTCATAGCTATCACCAAATAAACGCAACGAGAAGTCCCGTCTTGTATGTGTCTTCTTCCTGTGTCCTGTTTCTTCGCGCTGTGCGTATTTCGTGATACCTATTGCTTTTTTAACCTCGTCCTTCGTCACTGGTGGAACTTCCGACTGTTTTTCCCTACCGCCAATCTCATTACGCTCCTGACTAGTTTGGCTACTGTAAAGATGAGTATAGAACTCCTCGACTACTTTGACTATCTTGTCAATAATCGTGATGACATTACCCGCCTTGTACCTTAGCGCATACACCTGATTTTTGCCTATGCCCAATTTTTTGACCCCTTTAAGGCTACCCCCGTTCTTTACAGCATGCTCAATTTTCTCCATGCTATACTCCCTTATATCGGCCACTTTGCGCTTACTGATTAGGTTTTATATCTCTGCCAATTCTATCTTGTCTGTTGTATTGTAAGCTTTCATACCCTTGCGTTTCTTAATCAAATCGTTCGTCTCCTTAGACAGCTTACCCGTATAATCTCGAACTATTCTGCCGCCTACTTCTACAGCATACTCAATAGTGATATTTGAAAGTATTGCTTAATGCTTCTAGGGTAAGGTCGCCATCCTCGGTTAGAGCTTAATTTCTATTCTGTAGCGAGATCCTGAACTCTTCTGCCCTCCCCATCACCGCTAATTCGTTGTGGACTTCTTCCTTACTAATTTGTTGCGTTCCTTCTTCAGATTTAAACTAATTCTGGACTTCACCATCCTGTGGTCGCGGCATCGCACGTTCCCGAATACCTCCACATCTTGCGTAATGACGCGGGTTGAACACAGTATGAAGTCAATTTCATTTCTAGTCTCCCCGTTAGGTCTTTTCCATTTCTATTTACGGTTGTTCCGTTTGCTGAAGAAGGTATTCATGATTCTTATTGTTCTCTACAAACTCAACTAGTAACTCATCCCTGCAATTCCTATAATCAATGCCATAGTCACCTACTGCCTGGTTTCCTGCCTCCTTTTTCTCTACCTTGGGATTGAAGTCGCCCATTAGTACAGTACACTGCGTCTTTACTTTCAGCGTTACCGATTCTACATCTGTCTAAAATATTTTGACTGCCTGGTCATCATAACTATATGTAGGTGCATAGGCCTGTACAACCTTTAGTTTTTACCGCTTATTAAGCCTAACTGCGATACCTGCCACCTTCTCTAAAATACTATAGAACTCATCTATATTACCCTCTATATTTTTTATTTATTTTATTTATTTAGAACATACTGCAAGCCTACAGTAGGCCCAAGCAGGAGGGGCGAATACATAATATATGCAAAAAGAACAGGATTAGCAAAATTTAAAAATGTTAAATACAAGTTGTAACACAAAATACAACAATAAATACAAGGCTCAGATGCAAAATAGAAAAAGTAAACGTAGAAATAAATGACTCTCAAATAAATGCTGTGAAGAAAACATTGAGTCAAAAGAATCAGGTCTGGTTAAAAGATCTGGCGGACACCTGTGCCACTCCTCAATGGTGCGTGGAAAAAATGAGTATTTAAAGGCGTTAATCCTAGCACTGTAAGGGGTTAATGATCGTGCATGATGATTTCGTGTTTGGCGCGTAGTGTTAGGTTTAAGGAAGGGGTCTGCATTCATAGACAGTTTGTGGTTTTTTAGTAAGAAAAGTAGTTTCAGTCTTTGAATTTTCCGGCTCAGCTGTAATGTTTCAATACCGTGCGTTCTCATGAGTGTCGTTGGTGAGTCAGTTACACGATACTTTGAAACAATAAAACGGACGGCTTTGCGTTGAATCATTTCAAGGGCCTCGATGTTACGTTTAGTGTAGGGATCCCAGACGGTGCACGCATATTCTAGTGATGGCCTTATTATTGAAAAGTAGGTTAATGTTTTAAGTTCAGGTGGGGCAAGTTTTAGTTTATGTCTAAGAAAGCAGAGTTTACGAACGTCTGAGGAGCATACGTTTGATACATGTTTATTCCAGCTAAGGTTTTTCGTTATTGTAACTCCTAGATACTTGTACTCGCTGACTTCGGTCAGAAGGTGAGATGAAATATTGTAAGGAAATTAGAAGGAAGCCTTTTTGTTAGTTATCTTCATGTACACAGTTTTCTCTAAATTAAGCTTCATGTCCCATTTATTACACCATGTATGTATGTTCTGAACATTGGAGTTTAGTAAAACTTCATCATCTTGGCAAGTAATTTGGTGAAATAAAACGCAGTCATCTGCAAGTAATCTAATCTGAACAGGGGTAGATATAATGTTAGTAATGTCATTGATATATATCAAAAAGAGGAGAGGTCCGAGGACGCTTCCCTGTGGGACGCCTGAAGTGACCGGCAGGTGGTTTGAATAGCAATCATCAATACAAACAAATTGTGTGCGGTGAAAAAGGTATGAGGAAATCCAACGAATTATGAAATTTGGAAGACCAATAAGTTCAAGTTTGTAAATTAGTTTGGCATGAGAAATAACATCAAAGGCTTTTCTGAAGTCTAAAAAAATAACATCCATTTGACCAGCTCTATTTAGTACACTTGCAAAAGTATGAATGACCGAAGTTAGCTGAGTGACAGTGGAAAAAAGCCTTTTCGAAAACCGTGCTGATGGGGGGTAAGCTCCTTGTTATCATTTAGAAATGTAGTTATGTAGTTAGCTATGATATTCTCAGCAAGTTTGCAACATGTGGAAGTTATTGATACGGGACGATAATTAGCTATCAAGGCAGGATCACCCTTTTTCAGCACGGACACAATCCGCGCTTTCCTCCAGTCGGAAGGAATGTTTCCTGTTTCAAATGATTTGCGGAAAATAACAACCAGGAACTCTGTG